>CM076582.1:720416436-720767395 GCA_034641835.2 Pinus albicaulis
TGAAAGGCAAGGGAAAATGATCTTTAATAGTAGCTTTGTTTAATTCCCGGTAGTCAATACATACCCTCCATTTACCATTTTTATTTGGCACAATCACCAAAGGAGAAACCCATTGACTATCTAAAATGGGATAGATGAAGTTGACATTCAATAATTTCTGCAATTCTTCTTTAACAATCTCCCTAAGATTTGGATTTATCCTTCTCTGAGGTTGTCTGATTGGCTTACAATTTTCCTCTATGTAAATGTGATGAGTGCAATTCTTGGGGCTAATCCCTTTCATATCAGTGTACTCCCATGCATATGCAGAAGAATGTCTCTGTAATATCTTGACTAGCTCTTCTTGTTGAGATTTCTCTAGGTTCTTGTTTATGTTTAAAGTTTTGCCTGGAAATATCTCAGTTGTAGAGCTACCAAATTTATCCATGGAATAGAGAGACATCTGCCTTGATGAAAAAAACTCAATGTTGGATTCTTCTTGAAATTGTTCATGTTTATATTCCGAATAGGATTCAAAGTTTTCTAAGGTATTCAAAATCTGGCTATCTTCACTAATTTCTGAAATTGTGAAGAGAGGTTGTAAGCCTTCTTCATCCTCTATCCATTGAGTATCATCTAATTCTGTAATTGTTCTTGCTGGAGGATACAAGGTAAATTTCTTGGTTGAACTACCATCAGAGATGTACATATCATTGGATCTACAACTAATGAAAGAATCAGCTGTAGCTAACCAAGGTCTTCTTAATATAACAGGGTGTCCTCCTAGATTATTCTTAGGAGTTAGGATCATAAAATCCACAGGATACTCCCAAGAGTCTAGGGACACTGGAATGTCTTCTATTACCCCATCAGGTTTGATCACAGATCTATCTACTAATTGTAATAATGTGGGTGTAAAAAGAAGATTAGGAAGTTTCAGTTTATCCATGATTTGTCTACTCATAATATTGATTGCTACTCTTAAATCAATGAGTGTGTTTTGGATCTCAATTCCATTGATGTGAATTTTAACAACTGGATTTCCTGGGTCTAGATACTTTGGAATAACAATCTTACCCATCATGATATCTGCTATTTTTCCTGCCAGTTGAATTTTCCTTATCTCTCTTATTCTTTTTCTTGTTTTCTTCATGCTCAACTCCTTTATTGTCTTTGCTAAGATTGGAATTTCCTTGATGGCTTGCAATAATGGGATCTTAATACAAACATTTCTCAGCTCATCTAGGAAATCATAATTAGGCACCATAATTTGTTTTTCTACCACCCTATCAATTTGTAATCTTTCTGGAAAGGGAGGTGTAGAAGTGGATGTTGATGGCTGCTCTAATATAGGAGTTGAAATTATTGGTTCTTTTTGTTTTGATTTTTCAATATTTGGATCTTGGAAAGTTGTGTTCTCTTCAAGACTTTTATTTACCCGTAGAGAATCTTCCTTAGAATTGTCTTGCTCTTGTATGATTACATAAGGTTTCTTCTTTTCAAGTATTCTTCCAGACCTAAGTTGAACATCACTAAGGTCTAAAGGAGTGATCAAATAAGTTGGAAACTGTTGGCCTTCTATCATGTATGTGTTCTGAGGATTTTTATTGTTGGGGTTTGGTATGGGTTGGGTAGGAAACTGATTTGTTTTCTGAGGAAATGGTAATGAAAGTGGTTGATTTTGATGTTGTGGATTTTGAGAATTTTGTTGAGGATTTTTTTGAGGAGGGAAATGTGGATATGATGGATAGGATGGTGGATATTGGTAATACTGAGAGTATCTTCCATAAGGATTTTGTGCTCCTTGTGCCCAAGCTTGTGATTGATTTTGAAATTGGGGCCAAGGTTGCTGCCAAGAATTCCAATTTGGTGGAGGTTGATTATACATCTGATCATGAAATCCTTGTGTTTGAGGTCCTTGCCAAGGCCTCCTGGAAAAAAAGTTGAGAGATTCTGTGGAACTTGTAGGAGTATCTTCTTGAAAGACAGCTTTAAGACCAGGAAGTGAAGGACAACCCTTGGTCTCATGTTTTTCTAAAAAAATTACACAAGTCTCCACAACTTTGGCATCCAAAGGGCACTCTCTCAAGGCATGTTTCTTTCTACATTTGGGACAAAAGATTGCTAAGACATCAGATTCAACTTTTTTCTTGTTTTGTAACTTAAGGGTGTATATCTGTTCACTAAGACTCCCCAAGATATCAGATTTGAATTCATCAAGCATATGTCCTATTTCTACCCTACTTACTGTCCCAGAAGCAGAGTTACTTGCCCTTGCAAGAGCAGGGTCTCTTGGTCCTTTCACAGTTTTAGATTTCCCTCTTGAGAGGTTGATACATAATTCAGCTATCTCAGGTAATGTGAGCTGAGATATATCCCATTTTACCATCATGTTAAGGATATCTAACCATTCATTCCTAATTGTTTTCAACAAGAGAGCTTTCAAAGTGTCTTGGTATAAGTTTTCCATTTTTGCTCTTTTGATGTTGTAGTGAAATCTCTCCAATAAATCTTCCAAATTTTCATCTTCTTTTTGTAGCATTTTAAACACTTCCTCCTTATGGTTGACTGGCATACATTAATCCAAATACCTCTCTAGAAATTCTTGTTTCATGTCTTCCCATGTCCTAATAGAACTATTGATCAAACTCATAAACCACTTCAATGCTGCTCCTTTAAATATTGAAGGAAATAGTTTAAGTTTTTGAGCATCTTGTAAGTAGTCATAGGTTCTACATAGGACTTCAAATTCAAATAGGAAGGTTTCAGGGTCTTCAGTTTTAAGTCCATAAAATTTTGGAAGGACAGAGGGTGAAATTTTTTTCATAGTTTTATTAGTTTCTTCATCTACTATAGGAAATCCAAAAGAGCTTCTCATTTCTCTTCTTCCTCTTCCTCTGCCTCCTTCTCCTTCTGCACCTCTACCTCTACCTCTACCCCCTCCAAATAGTGTGTGTTCTCGATTAAAAACTCCTCCTCCCCCTTCTTCTGCCATAGTTGATTCTTCTGTGGAAGTTGAAAGGTTTAAGTCCCTAGCAGGGGTTCCTGAATCTTCTTCCAAGACAGGTTCAGTGGGTTAGGTGAAAGGTATTTCTGATGAAATATCTAATCTTAAGTCCTCTGGAAGTATAGGATCAGTAAAGGATGGAATGTGGGTTTGAGTTGGAGGTGTACTGGCTCTTGGTCTTGGTGAAACAAGTGGTGTTCTAGGAATCAAACTTCTGCTTTTTATGAATCTACCCCTTGAGTCTCTTTCTCTATGCATATCATTGTTTTTGGGTGGTAAGAAACAAGGCTACCTAGCTACACTTCCCCGGCAATGGCGCCAAAATGTTTTGCTCAACTTAGTGTTCCTAAATTGAGGTCATAAATTATCAACCAGGGTCAGTAAACTGCTGAAGTGTGGTGCACTATATGTGCCTAGGTGTCTGTTTCTCACTACGTTGTGTTTAGTGTTTCTATAATGTTTTTGGTTTTATGGTTTTATGTCAAGAAGGGAAAAAAACTAAGTGTTGGTAAAGAGAAGTGAATGGTTGCACTAAAACAAAGAAAAACCTATTCTAGACTAGTGTGTATGACACTAAAGAACAGAAAATGCAAAGTTTGATAATGACTCATAGCAAGGAACTAAATCATAACATGAACTCAATAACTCATAACATGTACCCATCCAATTCCTTCATTTAGAAATATATTGGAATAGCTTGAGAAAAGGACAAGTTTAGTGTAAATGAGGTTCTACTAAATAAACAATCATCTTACAATATTACAAAGAATCTCATCCATGGCTAGAAGTTTATTGGAACACAATTGGAAAAAGATTATTTGTAACACAATAATATTTCTACTCTAAATTAACTTGTCATGCTAAGATAAATTCATTCTGCAGCTCAACTTGTCACCACTAAACCTTATTCAAAAGTTAGATATTTTCTAAAATAGTTTTTGGAAAGAAACGTTTAATTGTGAAATTTCAAGGGATTGCAGATCAATCAAGGCCTCAAACTGATATCACTAAATTATTCATGTTCATATGATGATGCATTAGTATAAATTCAAAACAAGATTATTTTGTAAACAATGAAGGTCGTGAAGTCTAATTTTGACAGTCAACACAACTTAAAGAACAATGAATGACACTAAACTAGAATGCAATTGATCAGACTTGAAACACAGTGATCACAACTAAACTAAAATGTCATTAACCAAACTTGAAATACAGTGAACTAGATTTGAGCTAGAATACCACTAATATGACTTGAAATGCAGTGAATTAAAACTGAACTAGAGTGCCATTATCAAAGTTGAAATATAATGACAGAATTAAACTAGAATGACATCTACCTCCGGAGTGTTATGACTAGAATAAGGATGCAACTAATCACTGGAATGTTTTAGCTCTGTCTCATTCAGAATTAGTGGTATTTTGGAATAGTTTGTAGAACAGGACTGGCTTCAACATGTTATGTAAATGAGCATGAAAGTATAAAATTCAACAAAACACAACAAAGCTCTGAAACACCACAGCTATGTCTCATCCGAAATTAGTGATATTTTGGAAGAGTTTATAAGATCATGACTAGCTGTAATAACTGATGTAATTGAGCATAAGAACGTAAAACTAACTCCTACAACACTACAGTTACACCTCATTCGACATTAGTGATATTTTGGAAGAGTAAATAAGAACGAGACTAAACTGTAGCATCCAATGCAAGTGAATATAGAATGCAAAGTTCAGAAAGTCAATTGAACTAGGAATGAAACGAAACTAAGTTACTTATCTAAATCATATGAACAAAGCTCCTCAGGTAGCAGGGGCCCTCTACCACCGGAGTAGCACGCAAATCTACTCAATATTGACTCAGCTCGTGCAATAAAATTATGTCTCTTTCATTAAAGGAGAAATTCTTCAAAATAGAGTATTTACGGTCTTCAAAGATCTAGGCAAAAAAACAAAATCTAACCAACAGTTTCTCGGTCTCCCGAGTCATACTTATAATGAAATTACATAAATACTCTTGAGAAAAATAGGGATAAGTGTCTTTCCCACTTATAATTAAATTAAAACTCTTATTAACAGTCTTGTGCTTTACTGCGGACATCTGTAGAGTCTGTGTTTTGATAGGAAACTGCTTCTCCTCTACGTGCATAACCGCTTGGAGACTTTAAATCAGACTTCATGGGGAGCAAGAGATGATGGGGAAGTGTTGTGGATTTCACCCATATGCCTTTTTCCTTACAGTGACACCTGGAACCTACGTAAACATGAGGATGGCTGCAGAACAGACGACTGGCTACGGAATGCCTGTATTTTGTAGCCGAGTCTTAGTCAAAAATTTCTACACCAACAAAATCATAAAAATATAACAAGTTAGCCATTATATAAATTTTTAAAGCAAATTTAATTAATCTTATTGATCATTTAAGCCTGTAATTGATGAGGGACAAAGAAAATGAAGTAGAATGTGGTGAAAGAGAAGAACATCTTTGAGGCTCAACATCATTTATACATTTCAGCTCACTAAATGTGTTAATGATGTTAGGTTGTTTATTTAGAAGATGTTAGCAACTCTGTTACTAACATTTATCTTATCACTTGAGACCGCTTAAGGAAGTGAAGGGTTCTCTAACCATAAAGAGCTATTTCTTCTATGGTTGAACAGCTTTTACAAGCGTGACCCTAATGATGTGCTGCTAACAACATTTCCTTTGGCCGCATGCTTTAACTCATCTTGTTATTTGTATTGTTTTATGTTCATTGAGACGCATCAACTATTTGTCTTGTACCATCCGAATAATCATGTGTTCATAGGACTGCAGGGCTCATTTGTGTCCGAGAAAAAGGAGTATTCAGCAGTAGCTGGACCCACACCCCGGACAGGATCCCTATCATAAAAAATGTAGAGTCTAATCGAGACTTTTTATCGGGGAGATCCCTTACTGTTGACTGGACATTTTTTCCCGTCAACATATTTGACGCTAGAATGAGGGTCTGAATGGCAGGCTCCCAGCACACAAGAAACATTTTGTTGCAAACCTCATAGGGGGAAATCATGTACGAAAACAATTTTCCACCACCCCCTAAACATTCTCTTGAAGAATAACCCCCTTTCTACGAGATCGCCTCTAACCAACTAAGGGCTTTGTGCCCAATTGCCCCTGAACTCATCAGAGGCTTACAAAACATCTCGTCCATCGGCTCCCTAGTCAACCCTCGAACTCCCGCGGCCAACCAGACTCGCTAGGGAGCCCTGGTAAATTCCCTACCTCAGCTGGTAGGTCTCATGATAGAAGATTACGCTGATGTCATAGAGCGTAATTTAGCAGAGCCCCCCGACAGTCTCCGAGTGAATGAAGGAGGTGGCTTAGAAATCACCGAAACCCAACCCGACCAGCCTATGAACTTTGAAATTCTAGAAGAAGGAGAAATTCAAATACGTCAATCAACGCTTCGCTACTATATTGAACAAATTCCCCCTGAACATGGCCTTATATGATTCCATCACCATTGACTACTACATCTGGGCTCTCCCTCGGGATATTGCCATGTTCATGAAATGTGAAGCTAGAGCTACCTAGCAGAAGATTACACCACCGCCCTCGCTGTCGAAAGGGACATGCTATCCATAGGAGCCATCGACCATGATGGATGGGATGATCAAAAGTAGACCAAAAAGAGATTCCAATACTCTAACCATAAATCCAGAGACAAAGACAAGGACCCTTTCGATTTCGAAAGTATCACGAAGTCCCTCAAGCTATTGACCAACGAAGTCTCTAATATGAAGAGGAAGAACAATGACTCTGCCTCAGGTGCTAAAATGCAGAAACCTTTCTTCAGAAGGAATAACCCCACTGTTAACCGGCCTCTGTCAAACTCGAGTGTTGGCCTCAACGTTGAAGAAATTGGAAAGGATAATTTTTGTTCTTTCCATCAAGCCTCCTACTCATAGAAAACTTGTCCCTAGTGGATCAATAGCATGACCACCGTGGTGAATCAACTTCTAGAAGACCAGACTCCTGGGGATTTAAAGGAGGAGGCTATTTGAGACAACGAAGAAGCCTCTCCCCAAGATGAAGATATGGGTTCCTTCAAGAGAGAGAGAAACTTCCTTCCTTCCTCCAGGCCAAGTCCACTGCTGAGGAGCAAAGGCCTGGCCCTGAGCAGTCCTTCGAAGAAAAAATAAAAGCTTTCTTAAGGAAAATCCTGCCACCAAATACAGAAAACCAAACCAAGACCCCTGAGAAATTTAGCCCAACCATTCCCTGAGAAATCCCAAAGGCTAAATTTTCATCCGTTTCTCCAAAAGCTGCTACCGAAATTATGCCACACACAGAATCTAGGTATAACATTATCAAGGATATGAAGAAGACTTGGGCCAATATTTCTCTCTACGAACTTGCTCGCATTGCTAACCAGCGAGATCTTATCCTTAAAGAATTTTCCAACCTACTGACGACCAAACCCGTGAGTACCACATCTTCCCAAGTTGTTTCTAGTCCCCAGTCTATCATGAATGCCATGAACACAAACTCCAGGGGGTCCAAACCACTTTTCCTTCCATCCTTCGAGATTTTCAACTTCAATGTCCATAATTTCCTCGTCGATTCTGGTGCATCCACGAATGTTATGCCCTTGTCTGTATGAAAGAAATTAAACATCCGCCCTGAGAAAAATGACTCCAGGATCATTCAACTCAATATATTTCAGGTTCCTGCAGTAGGTGAATTAAATAATGTCATTATCTACTTATCCTCCGACTCTAGGGTGCATTAGTGCATTGACATAGTAATCATGGATATCCCCGAGGCCTGTGGCCTTCTTTTGAGCAGAGATTGGTCTAGCAAACTGCAAGGATACTTTGCCACTAACTGGTCCTATATGTGGCTCCCTTTCAAGGGCAGGAACAATCAAATCCGGGTCGAAAGTGAGCCTTACATGAAACACATGATGACCGACCTGGATGCAACTAATGAACCAGTCAGTTTCGCACAAGAGGAGCTCAGTATGTGTTTCTTAGAATCCATTTTTGGATGCTACCAAACCCCCCAATATCCGGTCACTCAAGACATCTAGTCTGAGCTAATTTTGGTCACTAACAATCACTTTGCATTAGCGAAATACCCGTTAGAAACTGCTGCCCCGAGTGTGTCTCCTATGTGCTCGGATAGCCTTGTAAAATCAGAAGATGAAATGTGGATCTTGTACTACGATGGTTCCAAAACCCATGATGGGGATGGCATGGGTTGTATCCTGCTGGACCCTCAAAAGAACAAGTTTCTGATTTCCTATCGGCTAGAGTTCCAGTGCACATATAATATAGCCGAGTATGAAGCATTGCTGCTCGAGCTCAAAAAAGACATAGATCTCAAAGTTTGTTGTTTAAAGGTAATTGGATACTCTGAGATTATTATCCATCAGGTACGTAACACCATCCATTGCTTGTCTCCACATTTGAAAGTCTACCAGCAAGAGGTACAACGTTTAAATTATGCTTTTGACGCTTTTGGTATTAAATTCATACTTAGAATGAAAAATGCAGCAACTGATACACTTGTCAATGCTGCTACTAGGTTCAACCTGCTTAGAGATGGATTTTCTATTGAAATTATTTACAAGCCATCCGTACCAGACAATGTCACCAATTTGCGTGTTTTTAATGATGATCAATAGGTATTGGATTTCATGCTCAATACGGACATGTTCAAAGATGCAGTTATACAAGAAGAGGATCATGATCAGGCCTTGCAAAAGGAACAAGGGGATTGTAAGGAAAATCCCATACCCAAAGGGATCATGTCGCTCGAAAATTTGTTTGACTTACAGAACCATTTTCGAGGCCCTCCCAACACGAAGGTGCAAAGTTCCACGTTAGCACACAAACAAATAAACCTCGAGACGAAAAAGGAGCCCAAGTTCGTCAATCTCGATAATGAATGCACCCCTCAGGAGAGGTAATATTTCACTGATTTATTTAAGAAATACCGAGATGTGTTTGCCTGGACGTATGATGAGCTACAAACCTATGACATGCGGATCATCCAGCACATGATACCCATGAAGGAAGGCGTGAAACCATTCCAATAGAAACTGAGGAAAGTACACCCCACCTTGGAGCCGATGATCCAAAAGGAATTGAAGAAACTCTGCGATGCGCGTATCATTTTGAAAGTTTAGCATTCAACCTGGGTGTCAAACTTGGTCCCAGTTCATAAGAAATCTGGCAAAATCTGTTTATGCGTAGACTTCTGAAATTTGAACAGAGCTTTAGACAAGGAAAACTACCCGATGCCCCCTATGGAGCAAATCCTGCAAGTTGTATCAGGATCGGAGATGTTATCTTTATTGGATTGGTTTTCATGTTATAACCAAGTACTAGTGGCTGAACCCGACCAGCTGAAAAATATATTTAGAACTAAATGGGTAACTTTCGCATTTAGACGCATGCCCTTTGGCTTGATCAATGCTGCATGGCCTTCCAAAGAGCCATGGACATCGCCTTTAGAGGCCTCATACGAAAAAGTGTGGTAGTATACCTTGACGATGTCACTGTGTTTTCAAAACGTAGGTCTGACCACCTACATTACCTCAAGCAGATTTTTGAAAGGTGTCGAAAATATGGGATCTCATTAAACCCAAAGAAAATTATTTTCACCGTCTCCGAAGTAAACCTATTGGGGCACATCATAACTTTGGACGACATAATAGTGGATCTAGAACGTGTGAAAGTCATCGCCTAGATTCCTCCCCCAAGTGGCAAGAAGGCCATGCAGTCTTTCCTTGGGAAAATCAACTTCGTGTGAAAATTTATATCAGATTTCACCCAAATTGTAAAACCATTGCAAGGTATGATCAAGAAGAACTCTAACTTCAAATGGAATCCTCCTGAGAAAGAAGCGTTCAATAACATCAAGTGGGCCATCGTGGAAGCACCTGCTCTTCATAGTCTGGATTTCAGCAAAGGCTTTATCTTGTACATATTTGCCTCAAATTCATCTTTGGCGATCGTCCTCACTCAAAAATATGACAACAACAATGAGAGGCCCATATCATTCATGAGCGTTGGGTTGCAAGGTGCCGAGCTGAATTATCCAGATATTGATAAGCAAGCTTCCACAGTGTACAAGGTAGTCAAACACTTCAGGAAATATATTTTGAAGAGTCACATCATAGTATTCGTACCTCACCTAGCTGTTCACTCAATTTTCGTACAGCAAGAGCTAGGCGAGAGACGAGGCAACTGGATGACGTTCCTTCAAGAGTATGACCTGGAATTCAAGCCAGCACACATTATAAAGGGCCAAGGACTATGTTGGATGGCTGCGGAATCCGCGAACTTGTGAAGCAGTGAAGAAAAGAGTTGGGGACATGAAATTGACATGTATAAAACTGATAGTATATCCCGACAGAATACCTCCTCATGGTACGTTGATCTCCAGCACTATCTGAACCACGGTACCATGGACCCCACTTTAACCGATCAACAAAAGCACGCGTTAAGACTGAAAGCTGCATCATACCAAGTAGTGCAGGGTAAATTTTTCCATAAACACCATAGTGGAGTCCTACTAGGTTGTTTGGAGTATGATGAGGCACAAAAAGTTTTGATGGAGCTCCATGATGGTCTAGAGGGTGGGCGCTATGCGGGGGATACCACTGCTCACAATATCATGCGTGCCAGTTTCTTTTGGCCTACTCTTTTCAAAGATGCACATGCTTATGTCCGGAAATTCCCATAATGCCAAAAGTTCACCAATAGGGAAATACGGCCATCTGCCCCATTGCAGTTCGTCGCAGTGGAAGAACCTTTTCAGTAATGGGGGCTTGACATGATTAGGGAAATCTTGCCACACTCTTCCAAGCAACATAGATACATCCTCACAGCCACAAACTACTTCACAAGGTGGGTGGAAGCAATACCATTGCGTCAAATCAATGATCAAGAGGTAATAGCTTTCATCACCCAACACATCATGATCAGGTTTGGCATTCCAACCTCCCTTGTTTTTGATAACTCAACGTATTTTTCATCATTTAAATTATATGATTTTGCTCTAGAAAACGGTATAGTACTGAAACACTGCCAATTATTACCCCCAAGGAAATGGGTTACCGATTCAACTAATAAGAACCTCATCCGCATCATCAAAAAGACTCTGCTATCCCAACAATGAAATTGGCATAACACACTCCATAATGCCCTATGGGCTGATCGGGTCACACCCAAATCATCTTTTGGCACCTCCCCATTTTTTATTATGTACGACAAAGAGGCTATTCTTCCTCCTAACTTGTCTCTCTCAACCCTTCAATTATCTCAAGAAACTCATGGCACCCCTTGCCCTGCCTTACAAGCCCAAATAGACACATTGTTGAAGCTGGAGGAGGAAAGGTTGAAAACCCAGGAAAAATTTGCCATCCACCAAAGTCGAATAAAACGATGGTTTGACAAGAAGTCTACCGGAAACAAATCTTTTGAAGTAGGTGACCTTGTCCTCAAATGGGACAAATCTCACGAGGATAAAGGGAAACACTCCAAATTCTAGGCCCTATGGATAGGTCCCTTCCAAATTAAAGAAAAGGTTGACTCCCACACTTATAGGCTACATACCCTAGAAGGGAGAATTAAGGTCCTCTCGATAAATGGGCATGACCTTAAACACTATTTTACCTGACAGCCCCAAGGGGACCGTCACCATACCCTATACCATAGTTTTGTTTTGTTTTTTTTTTACTCATTTTTTTGTTTTTTTTTCAATAAATCACTTGGTTCAAGCAGGCTCTCATTGGCCCTTTCCCTTTTGCATCCCAAGTTGAAGGATAGATGTAGAAGTTACTCAATTGGCATGTTGTGCCAGAATCTATGCTGGTGAAGAATCACCCCTGAAATGAAAAAAATGGTGCAAGCTTGCCTGTGATATGCACCCAATGGGGAAACATGACCAAGTCCCAGGAACCAAGCGCAGGTAGCTTGCCTAGTGTGCTGGCCCAAGGGATTGTTGTACAAAATGAAGTCTCGGTGTAATTGGTCACTAGACAAAAAGGGGGTAGGGAAGACCTCGGGAGACAAAAGGATATATGGGGAAACATGAAAGTCCTCATATAGACCAGGAGCAACCTCTCTTGCAGGAAAAATAAGTTGGATCCCTCATCTGCCCAGAAAATAATTTCCACAGTCAAATAAGTGCCTCAAGCACAATCAAATAAGTTCTTTGAGCACAGTTAAAATAAGTGCAAATTAGCACATGAATAAAGGGTAAAGGATTGAGAAAGGCTTCCTGCGCAGAGAGGTAATACAACGACTCCATTGGGGTACTTACCAGGCTCGCTAGCAGTGGAGCAACGTCCGTGACTCCTAGGCAGTGACTCCTTCAGAACCACCAGGTTTGTTGGCAGTGGAGCAACACGATGAGGACAAAATAACTATATCGGATCCTGGAAATCCCTGAGGTTACTCCAACCTTTTTTTTCCAGTCTCCAGGAATGAAAATATGGTGGAACAACATCCTGGGACATGCACATAGGTGGAACAAACACGCAAGGCCCGAGGATGAAAGTAGTGGGACCCACAGAGTGAAAATATCAACATGCTAAGCCCCCCCACCCCCCACAAGATGAAGCACCAGGAGATATCCTAGGTCCTACCAATGAATCGCCATTTGTTGTAGCTGCTACAACACCCTCCAAAATTTTTCCCCTTTTAAATTTTTGAGCCCCTAACCTTTCGAAAAAATAGAGTCAAGCCTAAGTTCACTCTTTCAAAATCTCAAGTCACTAAGTCGCAGAATTGGTCAGCTCATATAATTTTCGACCCTGAGACCTTGCGACCCCTCAGGTCGTGAAGTCACAAGGTCGCATATCATCCAGAAACCAAACAATTCTGACCTTGCGATCTTGCGACCCCGCGACCCCCCAAGTCGCAAGGTCGCAGAGTTGCGAGGTCGCATATCTCATCAACTCAACTCATTTGAAACCTTGTGACCCTCATTTATTGTCCACATGTGCGACCCCTTTATATATAGAAGGGTCGCACAGGTCGCATTCGACCTACATGACGGAGAAATAAAACGCCTCTAACAAGCCAGCTGGAGTGCGTTTTTCTTGGTTAAGTTGCCTAATCCTCCTGTTGTTTCCTTTTTGATTGATTATTGCCTCCATTACCCTCACCTTAGCCTATTTAAAACTCAACCTAGCTTCTGTTTAAACCTTCCATGAATCCTGTTGCTATAGCTTTCCCCTCCCCATAGCTTGACTGCCCTGTGTATCTCCTCTAGGAAGCCTCCCTTGCATCAGTCTATTCAGGTTCCCTTTCAAGCCCTTTCCAATGAAGAACTTCAGGCATGTTTTCCACTTGATGTGTCACCATAACTCCCTTTTTGATTAAAAAATAAGTTGAAGGTTTTCGTCGCCACGCAAACCATCTGCCAAGCCCTAGAGCGACTCCGCAACCTCGCGACCCTACGACCTCAATCGCCAAGTCGCAGGGTTGCTAGGTCACATATCTGTGAAAGTTTAAAGTGATGTGACTTTTTGACTTAGTGACCTTGCGACCTGGTCACGAGTCACTAAGCCGCCAGGTCACATTTCCGTGAAGATCTAAACCGGCGCGACCCCGCGACTCAGCGACCTAGCGACCTAGTCGCAAGTCTCTAAGTTGCTAGGTCTCTTTTCTGTGAAAGTTAAAACCAACATGACCTAGAGACCCAGTCACAAGGTCGCTAGGTCGTAGTTTCATCCATTTCCTTGAAAATAGTTGAGCAGAGGTAGGAGTAGCCCAAATATTATAAATATGACATTTTTCTTATTGTGGGATTGTTTTATGAACATGCCAGGGAACCTTAAACCCGAGCTAGAGTGTGTATCCATCTCGTCGGCCTCAAGTGATATGGGGCCTTCGAAAGTTCGCAAAAGGAAGAAAACCCCTACGATAGAAATCTCGGAGGAGGAAATACCTCTTTCTCTTCCCCCTATCTATGGAGACATTGCCTGCACTTTCGGCAAAGGGGACAATATGATTTGGTATCAGGTGTACCAAGAATTCATGAAGCCTAAATTTCTAGAGGACCTCCCAAACCGGCAGGTGTATGGTAAAGTTAAAATATCCAAGCTCCACTACATGGGTGCCCATCTACCTATATTCCCATGTGCGGAGATGATCGAGTGGATCCTGCAAAATATCGACCCCAAGGTCTGGGTTATTCGTGATCATGCCGGGAAATCATTTGCAAATCTGAAAGGACAAGATGGAGAATTCTATTATGCACTTCCTGCCCGAGAACAGACCTTCACCGAGGAGTGGGCCACCACTCATGCAGTTCCCATTCCCGAGACCTTAAGAGCATGGTGGGAGGACCTAGAAAAGTTTAGGCTCAAGAAGGACCAGGAATATCAGACATCAGGTCTCAAGAAGGTCTACAAGCTCGTAGCTGCAATGTTTTGTAGGATGTATGGCCATCCATATTCAACCACTTTCAATAGTGCTTGGATTTCTCTGATGTACGTTGTCACTGTGTACGGCACCCACTTCAACTGGTCCAACTTGATAGTGGCGGCCGACAGATCAAACATATATGCGGCACTAGAACCTGATGAAGGGTATGCATCAGATTTTTATATGGCATCTTATCTTTTGGATGAAGTATGTGCAAGGTGCCATTTTGAGGGGTGGGCACACAACTGGGATCCGGAGCACGGCGGTCCAATTCACAAAGATTTACTGGTGTTTTGGGACTCCTGATATAAGCAAGACATGGAGTCCATTTCACACAGTTTCATCTCCGCTCTCTATGGGAAACTGTTTGGAAAAGATACCCCGTGCATGTCCAGGTGAGCCATGGAGACAATAACCCGAGTGACCAACTGGTTTCCTGTCATGGATAGCACTTTCATCCGAGTCTTCGAGTCACTCAAGGATCCCCACGCACTTCCCTTGTTTGTCACCAACAAACTGCTCCTCCAAGAAACATGTTACCATATGTCGGGCGATTTTTCAAAGGTTCTCACTAAGGGCAAGAAGAAGCCATGGCCCACTTTGCTGCTCACTATCAGTGCCTACGTAATGAAAGATTTCAGGGAAGTAGAGGCAGAGTCTGAGCAAGTCAAAGGATTTTGTCTACCTCCTGTGTCACACTGGACATATGATCCTGAGAGAATCATCCCCGCCCACTGCAAGCGGGCCAAATTTAAATGGAGTTACCAGCATATTGATTTCCCAACTGAAGATAGAATCAAGAACTAGTACAACAAAGATAGGGAGGTCACTCCAGAGGAATCAACTGATCAGGAAGATCAAGAAGACCAGAATTTAGAAGAAAGAATCCATACGCTGGGAGGAGCCTCATCTTCCAAAGCCAAGAAACAAAGGACCAGTACGGGCCATAACTCTTCCGTCCAGTGAAGAGAAAAGGAGGCCAAAGCTTGACAAGATGCTAAGGAGAAGGCAAAGGAGGAGGAGGATAAACGAAAGAAACAACTGAAATAAGAACAAAGAAAGAAGCAGACGAAGGAAACCCGCAAGAAAAGGGAAGAGGAACAATGGAGGAAAGAAGAGGAAGAAAAGGCAGAAGTTGAGATTGAGTTAAAGATATAACATGATAAAGCAGAATTTGAGCGCCAACGAAAGGAAGATCAAGCTAGAGCAGAAGCTGAGTGCCAGCTAAAGGAAGCTCAAGATAAAGCAAAAGCTGAGCGCCAGCTAAAGGAAGAAGCAGAGAAAAAGAGGAGGGAGGAAGAAAGTCGAAAGTGAAGGGAATATTCCTCTAAGGGAACCGAAGGCAGCAAGACACCTCCTCCAGAGATAGAGAAACAAACGGAGCTGCCACACATCGAGGTGCCCCAAACAACTCCTGCAGCCAATGTGCGTTTTGCTCTCTCAGAATTGGGTACCTCCGAGGATATAGATGAGGGAGTGCTTGATCTGACAAGACTTACCTATGATCAGTTCACACACAAGATCAGGCAGGAGAAGAGAAGATGTTTGGCACGGGACCCTACTTCACCCCTTACAGTGACCACAGAGAAGGATATAGTCTTGGATACCAGGACCAATCCGGTTATGATCGCATTAGCTGGTACCGCTTTTGCAGCAGCCACCGAGGAGAACGTAACCAAAATGGGTAGACAAATTTTGTCCCTGTAGAATAGACTACAAGCCTCCGAAAAAAAGATAGATAAGTTAGAACAGGAAAATAAAGTGCTACAAGAATGAATCCAACAGCTTCAGGTTAGGAATGCCCCTACTAATGAAGTGCCACTCACTATTCAAGGAGAGCTGGTCGCTTTGGAGGCCACCATGAAGCAAGTATATGAAGAACTGTTCACAATAAAAAAAACCGTTGCGCCACTACTGAAAGCACAGGCAAAAACCAAGAGGAAGAACACACAGCTAAAGGAAGCCTCTATTGCTTTGGACAGAATACTAGAATGGTCGAGCATGTATCCAAAAGCTCCGGACACCTTGCCTAGAAAAGATTGGATTGGCACCCAAAATGACAAGGTTCAAATACGGATAAAGGTACAATCCAAGGAGAAACTCATCAAGGATTTGGAGAAAGTAATGTTCGCATATGAACATATGATTAGCGGCATTGACTCAATGGCCAAAGTACACCACATTCCTTCTCTGGGTGCATTGGGCGAAGATAAAACGTGGGAGGAAGTCACCAAATATATTCAAGCATTTCTACAACCCATAAGGCAAGCAACCGCCTCTCAAGACCTACCGGCATCACAAGAAAACCTGGTTCAATTCATCGTGACATCGGTCCAGATCTCTACCAAACTAGCCTCCCTGTCAAACCAGATCACGATCAAGAGAGACACTTTGATTCCAAATGCTCTCAAGTGTCTTCACAGGTTGAGAGAAGATATGCCTCAGGTCTCCCCATTGGCTGCAGATTATCAGGCATGGCGAAGTTACCTCAAGGAACAACAACAAGTATATGTCCCTGATCTCACAATCACCCAACTGCTCCCATGACCAAGTCACATATTGCAGCAAATAGAAGAGGTCGCAAGTCGCAACAGCCAAGGGGTCGCAGGTTATAGCCATAGCCAAGGTCGCAAGTCGCGGGTTCCCTCAAGTCGCAGAGCATGTCAACGGTCAGGAAGGCGGAAATTCAGGGATACCCAAGGGTCAATTTTGTTCTATAGATACTCCCTTCGGGAAATTGTAAAGGATATTTTTTTTGGGACTCCAAAGGAGCAAAGAGAATTTTATAGCATTGAATGCACTTTTCTAAGAATGAATACAAGCACTTGTTTTGATTCCACTCTTCGATCCGATGAGGATTAATGTGTTAACACTATGAATATTTTGTCTTATGTATCTAATATCTTTATGATTAAGTAATTTGTGTTTTCTGCTTATATCATTTATACATTTCAGCTCATTAAATGTGTTAATGACGTTAGGTTGTTTATTTAGAATATGTTAGCAACTCCGTTACTAACATTTATCTTATCTCTTGAGATGGCTTAAGGAAGTGAAGGGTGATCTAACCATAAAGAACTTTTTCTTCTGTGGTTGAACATCTTTTACAAGCGTGACCCTAATGATGTGCTTCTAACAACATTTCCTTTGGCCGCATGCTTTAACTCATCTTGTTATTTGTAGTGTTTTATTTTCATTAAGACTCATCAACCATTTGTCTTGTACCATCCGAATAATCATGTGTTCATAGGACTGCAAGGCTCGTTTGTGTCCAAGAGAAAGGAGTATTCAGCAGTAGCTAGACCCACACCCCAGACGGGATCCCTATCATAAATGGTTTATAGTCTAATCGGGACTTTTTATCGAGGAGATCCCTTACTGTTGGCCGGACATTTTTTCCTATCAACATATATATACTAGCACAATCAATATAATACAAAACAAAATCAAGGGCAATGAAAATAATAAATTTCGCTTGAAATTCAAAAACATATAATCGAAAGTCTAATTGTTTTTTTTGCCAGCGATAAGAAAAAGTTAGTGCACATGCATTCATGGAGGCACAACATGACTTTGGTGGATTAATATGAATAAGGATTTTCAAATAAAGTTCTATGTTGAACCAGGAAAATGAATAAAACACCTTGCACACGAAAACACCTATGGGTTTTTTCCTAAGCATAGATTTTCCTCAAAGGCTCCAAAATATTAAAAGGTTAGGGTAAAAAAAAATAAAAGTAGTGTTTTAAATGACAGATTATGGTTTTAAAAATTAATATTTGTAACATTGAGACTCGTTCAGTATTAAGTAGAGTTTAATGAAATAAAACAATAACTTCCAGGGCTAAATAGTCTTTGATGAATTTGACATTTAAGGTCGTGTACACTGTGACAAGATTTAAACTTAAGGAGCACAGGCTTTAGAGTACAAAATTCAAGACTTTGTAGTAGAAGTTTCGAGAGACTACCCATATCGAACATATTTATCTGAATGATAAAACAAATAATGTTAGGTGCTATGTGCCAAAGGGAATCCTCAAGGGCAATGCACCGATAGTGTGCAAGGCTTCAAAAAAAACGATCTAAAAGCGTTTGATGTTGAATAGTCTGAGAAAGGTGGGGATTTTAACAAGCAGAAAGAAACATTTTTCTCTTGAAAAGAGCATTCCAGGTTGAAAAATAGCCACGCCAAGTGATCTTAAGCAATAGTGTGCAAGGCTTTAAATGAAACGAACTAAAGTGACTGATGTTGAATAGTCCAAGCAAGGTGGGGCTTTTAACAAGTAGAAATGTATTTGACAATTATTAACGAAAATAGCATTCCATGTTGAAAAATAGCCACGCTAAGTGATTGTAACCAAGAAATGGGAAAAGGGTAAACTGTGAAAAAATCAGAACAATTTCTAATTTGATAAAGCAAGATAACCAATAGAACAAAAATACTTGATAACTTTTGATGAGCTCGAAAAGTAAAACTCTAGTTGCCACCCACAATGTTCTCAGGTTCATTAAATTTCTTTACGAGGTGATAGAATTTCAGGAATGATAAAATGATAGATCCTTCGAAGGCTTCATAGAAAGAAGAAAATGGAGGGGAAATTCGAGGTGACGATAATAGTGGTGAGTAAATACATTAATAAAGTGGTATAACATATATTGAGCCGAGACACAACATGATATTTTGAATGCCATGTCACTAAGCGAATACCAATGTTCCAATGAGACAAGACTCATTGGAATTATGAGTGAGTTGGAATTATGAAATAGATGCTAGGAGAAGGGGAACATTAAATAGTGCGATAAACATGAAGGGTGAGTCATTGCAATCAGACCTGCAAAGAACCTAACAGAATGAATCATGTTACCCGACACAGCCTATGTATATCACCAAGTCATTTTCACAACAAAAATTAATATTATTTTTAACCATAAACAATTTTATATTGAACGATGTGTCGAATCCTAATATTAATATCAGCTTCAAAACATATCATCTATGATCACTTCTCATAATTGTCATCAAGACCTCATAATTAACCAATTCAACATGTAGAACTAACGTTGTTAACCTGTGTTTGAATACGAACCTTATGAATATAACATATAAAAATGCATATCACATACTCCAAACCATATGTTTTTCAATGTATCCCTTATGATATTTACAACTATGACTTGTACTTTCAATGATTCCCAATAACACTAGTATGTGAGCTCCATACACACATATATATATATATAAACCAAAGTTTATTTTGTCCACATGATTTTTTTATTAGTATATGGAACATTCATGACTATCTTGTAAAGTGTCTCCACCATTACTATATATATATATATATATACTTCTTAAGATTCACATGATTATAAAACAAAAGAAGTCCTCGAACTTGGATTAGCATATGAAACATTTATAAAATCCATGTGGTATATCGTCACGGTAAAAAAAAATTCAAGTCAACCAAATTGTGAACCAACCTTAAAATTGGCAGATGGTTCTCTTTAAAGAAGGGTCCCACCTACTAGGGAAATTTGATTAAAATTTTGATATTGTTTATAGAGGATTAGTTTAAATATTACCACAACGATTTTTGGAAGTTAAATCAGTATTGACAATTGTCAATAGGAGGGAGTGTCATGTAGGAATGATGACATCATCAAGTAAAGAGAAAATGTCTAAGGAACTCCAAAAGACCATGAAGTATTTCTCAGAGCTTGAAATTGAGCAAGAATATGGTCATTGGAAGTTCACAACAAGCAGAATACATATGTTATCTCATAAGTGGATTTAAAAACGTGTTATGAAATTAAATCAAGAGGAAATTTTTATCATCCCACCTTCCTAATAGAGTTTAGGAAATTGGGTATATGACTATTACACAGTAATTTGTCATCATCCCTGCAATCCCTGTCCCGCACATTGGAGGGCCTATTATGTGACCTGTGAGCAGTAACATGACCTGAAACCACTTTCATGGCATCCCTCTTGAAAAGGACAATCATTCACCTAAAGACAATTTCCTGTGAAAAGCCCTAAAAATAGCCCTTTTGGCCTTGGCGCGACCAGCCAGTTCAGCCCTCGCGCCAATGGGGGAAATCCACCAAAGAGGGCGCGCCAACAGGCACTCTGTCCCAGTGTATTACTCACGCCAGGCTTAAAAGGATTGGTTTTTAAAAATAAATGGCGGAAGTTTGATTCCAACCAACTTCTGAACGAGTCTCTAAAATGAGTTGGGAGGTTTGGCTCTGGATATCCATGTAGGGGAAGTGGTTTTCCACCTATCACGGAAGCTTCCTTGAGGATAGGGCCAATCCCACCATTGTAGGGATCCCAACTCCCCTTCCACCATCTATATAAGCTTGTCATTTTCCCTTTGCAAGCTAGCCTGAATAGAGCTGAATTAGTAGTAAGGAGATTATCGTCATACAGCCGAAGAGAGAGAGACTTGTCCCATTCCCGACGAGCTTTATCGAGATGTACTCCGCTGTCGACCCACCGAAGGAAGATCCAACGTCATAGCTTAGGTTGTATCTTTCTTTTTTCTTATTAATAATAAACGACTTCGATTATGGTTCCACTCATATGTTCATGTCTTGTGTTATGAGTTGTATCTTCTCTGACTGATACATAGTTGCATGTATTAGGTTTTACACTTGTGTGTTTGTTGTTTCTTCGTGTACGTGTAGGTGTTCGAATGTGCTAGGCAGGAGAATTGTGATCTGCCACAACGAAGGAAGGAAGCGCCATCTTCTCTGCAAGCAACAGCAGCGTAGGACTTAAGGTAGGCCTCTTGTCGCATCTTGGTCTATTACAATTAGGAACCTGCGTCTTAGCGTGACTCGGTTGTTGCTAGACCCGATCTGGGCTAGTAGGGATCGCCTCTGTCCGCAGAGGGGATTTAACTCTCCAACAAATTGGCGACTCCACTAGGGAGACATTGATTAGAGTTTGTCTTGTCTTTTCGGTTGATTTTGGTCGTTGTCTGCTTAATCAGCTCCTTTGGTTCACTCTTTTCTAGTGTTAAACCTTTGTTTAGCCTCACCATCCCTGATCTGCTCCCTGCTTGCACTTTATTATTTTTTGCATTAGTAAACTCGACTGGCATGGTTTTTTCCCTAACAGTCATGCTAGCTGGTGCTTGTTGCTAGTTTATCCCCCGCGCCAATCCTATTCTGGCACTAGATGCAGCTTGACAGTCGCACCAATCCTGTGTGGTGCTACGGTTTGCTTCTTTCTGAGCTTTCTGAGCTTGATTTGTGGTTTTGGTGTCATTTTTTCGATTGCCTGAGTGTTTTGGAGCCTTGTTTGACTGTGTGTGACCTTCATCCTCTGGTTATTTTCCCTCTACTATCAGTTTTACATTCTAGCCCTAGGGCATCTAGGTGTTATAGTGTGTCGAGCCTCCCGTGGGAGTTTTTGGTTCTTGTTTGATCAGTCAATTTCATTGTTGCTTCTCTGCATTCGTTTGGTGGTTTTCCATTGTTTTATTGTGTTATTTGAATGACTATTCTCTTTCTCATTCAAATTTCGCTTTGTCTCATTTTGGGCCTAGATTACATGGTTCATTTGAGTCTTAAGGATTCCTCTTTGATTTGAGGGATTTCTTCATCAATTTGAGGTCTGATTGTGTGTTTGGCATTGAGTGAACTTGCTTGTATTTACTCTTTTGCTATCACTTCTCAAGTTGTTCTTTTCATTAGTTTTCATTTTGTTTAGTGCACTTTGCTCTTAAACATTGAAAATACAAAAAAAAAATATTTTTCTTGTGATTAGTTAATGTAAATTGAAAACTCTTCCGCTCTTCTGTGTTATTAGTGATTTATAACTCTGAAAGAAAGGCTTTTAGTTTCGTTAATGTGCATTACAGACACTAGTGGTTGTTTTCTGATCATTTTGTTATTGTGTGAAAGCTCTCAACCTTCTCGTAGTTAGCTATTCATCGAATGAAATGATACATTGTGACATGTAGTGTGCATTTAGAGGATTTTGAGACATAAAATTCGGTAGGGCCTGGAAATTGAAACATAATTGAAGATCAACACTAAAATTTATTCAATTTACCTTAAGGCAGCATTGAAACATTAACGAAATATTTAGAGGTCTAGGCTAGTGACGTGTTCTGGCGTCGTTAAACCTAGTAGTTGTCGTTCGCCTCTTGGCTTTAGACGGCGCTAGTACGGACTTGTGCTCCCTGTACCGTCGCGTATATAAATGGAGACCCCACTAGATTGCTATCCTTTATCTGTAGGAAGCTGAGTCTTCCGCCTTATACCCATGATACACTGGACATAACATTCAGGAAGATTGCCTGCACGTACGTCAAATTCTTGGTTGATTTCTCTTTCATTTTGAAACCAAGGTGTATATTGCATTTCATGGATATCTGGTACCGACGTTGCCTCTATGGGAGTATCAAATCCATCTACGAGGCCAGTTATTCCTTCGTTAGGGATGTCCCCAAGGACACCTCTCATGTCATCTCCGCAGGTCACATCAATACCTGTCAAGCCTACTGTCTATGTGGCCACATCTACACCCGTTGTTACTACTCAGTCCGTAAGGACCGCGTCACTTCCCGAAGACGTCTACATAGCATCTGCTATTCCAGAGAACATCTCTCTTGAGGAGTATCGGTTGTCTCTACAGCAATCGAACTCTGAGGTTGGTCAATCCTCCCAAGATCCCAACCGTCCTTATTTTTGCATTATGCAGAGGATGGTACACCCGTCTACATTTTTCCATATCAGTACGATGAGTAGGTAAACTCTCTACATTTTCCTGCTTCAGAGGCTTACCAGTATGTTCAAGGTTTTCTGTCTGCCCATGCTGGGAAAACTTCCAACCCGCAAGGACAACCCTTCCAAGGCCAACCTTTGGGCCAGCCTGGTTATCTTTATGACCCGCAAGGACAACCCTTATAGGGCCAACCTTAGGGCTAGCAGGGGTTGTTATACGGTCCGCAAGGATAGTCCTACAACCCTCAAGGTCAACCTATACAGCCTCACCCTGTGGTCCAGCCAGGGCAACCTCAAGGACTCGCAGGTCAGCCAGGGTACTTGCCGAGGCCGTTGTACCATCCTGGGGGGGAAATCTAACCCTCTCAACCTATGGTGCAACGTCCTCTGCAACCGTAGTTTCCTATCGGTCTGAATGTGGCACAGCCAGGGCCCTCTTATGGTCCTGTTACAGGTCAAACTGGTTATCAGCCACAACCTGGCCCTATCCCACCACCAGGCCAACCAGCCCATCCATGGCAACCTGGTGTCCCTCATCAGCCAGGTCAACCAGGACAACCCGTTCAGCCAAGTCAACCTGTTCAACCGGGGTAGCCTATTCAGCCAGGTCAACCTGTCCAACCAGGCCAGCCTGCACATCCTGTCAACCCTGCTCAACAGCCGATTTACTCTATGCCGCAGCCTAATCTGCCCGTGCGCCCAACTTATCAGGCTCAGTAGGGCCCCACTTCTCAACAACCCGCTCAACCCAAAGGTGGTTATTATCTTCAAGGTCTATCTAGACTAGTTTACAACCCGCCCCCAGGCTCTAATTATTACCTTCAACAACCAGGCTATACCTATACTCAGTAGTCGAATCCATATACTACTCAAACGGGGATGACATATAATCAGGGTCCATAGCCTGGTTATCAACCCCCATACATTGGTTATCAACAACCGTATCAGTCTAACTATATGAATTACACCCCCTATGGTAAAAATCTCCTGGGATAGAACCAATGGGGGCAGGGTTATGCTCAACCAGGGTGGAGTACAGGTATAGGTCCTTATCGAGGGCCTGGTATGCCTTTCAATCCTCAGTTTCTGTTCCTGGCTACCTTGGAATTACCGGATGTTTCTAAATTGACCAATGATCCGATCCTTCACAATCCTTATTAGCCTCCGATTCCAACCAAGGTGCCCGACAACTATCCTAAGTTTGAAGGTAAAGCTGGAGAGACCCCCAAGCTCATGTAATGACCTACCATCTGTGGTGTTCGTCCAAATCTTGGGTGGATGATTCAATTCGTCTACATCTCTTCCAGCGCACTCTTACCAGTGCTGATGCTAAGTGGTATATTGAATTACCCTGCGGTATCTTTCAAGACTTCAATACGTTAGCTATGGCTTTTCTGATGCACTTTCAATTACCGGTTCATTATGAAGCCAGGACGCATCTCCTGACTTATTTGAAGCAGGATAAATCCACCCACATATCTGATCATATTCATGAGTGGCGACGTCATCGTAGACTGATAAAGTTTTATGTACCTGATCAGCTACTAACTCATTGGTTCACTACCTCCTTCGTTAACAAGATCTCTCAAGATATTGCTATGGGGGCATGTGTGACTGAAGAACAAGACATCGCGCGTGCCTAGTACCTTGATCTGGTGTACACTCAGTCTGGCATGATTTATGATATTTTGACTGATGCTCTGTGGCCAGGAACCTCTAAAGCTCCACCTACCCCAGTGGTGGATGGTGTTATTGGTTCTGTTTCTCAAAATTCTTGGAAATCCTCAAATGGGAAGCAGAAGTCCAATTCTTCCAATAATTCTGCTCTTCTTGCCCCTCCAGATTCTAGCAATACTGCGAAGGTCAACGCCGTTCAGGCTAATCCTACAAAAAAGGCCTCCAAAGGAAAAAAGAAGGGAAAAGGAAAATCCAAACTCGATGTCCCGAAACCAGAGTCTTCTAAACCTCATGTTGATGACGGTTCCCAACGTAAACCGAAGTACCCCTACCTTCTCTGTGAAGAAGACCCTTATACCAAAGATTGTCCCCAACGATCTGAAGTTAGTCAACTTCTGAAAGGCTCCAAAGGGACTCCGACAGTTCTTAAAGAACCGTTCTCGTCTCAACAGACCCAGATGGTTGAGTAGCCTTCACCATCTCTACCATTTGGGTCCCAGGTATTTACGATGAATGGTGTTGCACCTGTCACAATTGTTATGCATTTGAAGGATTATGCTGGATCACGCTAGTCAGCTGGAAAGGAAGTCATGGATGGCCCACCTCCCCCACCTGTCTCTGGTCCCTTAGAAATTGAGAAGCCCAGTGCTGAACTTGTTGTGAGGCCACCTTCTAAAGGTAATCTGCGAAAATCTTCCCACAACCCAAATGCCCATGCTGCTCAGCACTATAGTATTGTTGAGGATTTGGCACAGACGCCTTCTGCCATGTATGCATTAGAAGTGCTTCAAGGTTTCCCATCACAACGGAAAGCTCTGTTGTCTGCAATCGGTGGAATCGATCCCGCCGATTCTAATCTTCTCACCTTCGACCTAGAAAATTTTGTCCCCCGACTTTCACATCAAATTTCTCTTGTTATCCAAGTCGGGATCAATGGCCTCAACATCCAGAGAGCCGTTGTGGACGAAGGTGCTTCCACCTGTGTTATGTCATCTACTTGCTAGAAATCCATTGGCTCTCCGGCTATTACATCGTCTCCCAATGCCCTAGAGGCATTTTATGGTCGGGAATCAAAACCCCCGGGTGTTCTTGAGAGTTTTCCAATCATGTTACAGGGGAAGACAGTCAACGTAGAAGTAGAAGTGGTTGATGCCAAGCTCAACTACAATCTTCTTCTTGGTCGCAGTTGGACTCACGCCATGCTATGCGTTCCGTCCACCCTCTTTTGGCTTCTAAAGTTCCCTCATGAGGGAAAAATCATCACAATGGATCAGTTGTCTTTCTTCACCTCATCCTCTGAGAACAACGTTCCTTACATGGATCAGATCCCCAATCCCCCCGACAGTGTAGGACCCGGTCTCTTCAAAGACCCCATCCTCATGGTTATTTTTCCTGCACCACCACCGCACACCATTCAAGTTAACATGGTCTCTAGGTAAGATGACCCTTGGATTATCCCTTCGCCTGAACAGGTGACCTCTTTCGGAGAATCAATGCCGTTAACTCCAATTGAGGTTAATTATTGTGAAATAATCGTTGCATTTGATCCTCCTCCTCCTGAACATGCTCCTTCGAGCATGGCTCTGGATATATATTCTAAATCCCCTTGGCTCAGCGATGCAGATTCGCCTGACCCTTTAAGAGAAGTCTTCCCTTCTGATGAAGCTATTGTTGAAACAATGTCTCTTGAAGATCTGTCGTGGAGCGATGGACATCATCGTTCCTCGTTCATACTTAGCCTGGGGGAAATGTCTGATTTTCTAGAGCGGTTTGCGTCTCAGTTTCCCACTCCGCCTCTTCAAACACTGATATTGACTCATGAGGTTCTTTCGGAGGGAAACCTGAGCAACATTACTCAAACCATGCCGATCAACATCTCCATCAAACCGGGGGTAGTCAAGAATATTCATGTGGGAGTGACTTGTTCTCCTGAAGAGATACAAGTTTATACGAACCTTTTTCACGAATTCAGAGATGTTTTCGCATGGTCCTATGAAGAGATGCCTGGGATTGATCCTAGCATAGTCGTGCACGATATTCCTACCTATCCAGGTGCGAAACCCATGCATCAACGCCTACGCCTAGTGCATCCCCAAAAAGCCACAGCTATAAAGGCAGAAGTTGAAAAACTTCTTAACGCGGGCTTTATATATCCAATTCCCCTCACAAAATGGGTTTCAAATATTGTCCCTATAGATAAGAAGCAGGGCACTATACGGGTTTGTGTTGATTACCAAGACATCAATCGGGCCCGTCCTAAAGACAATTACCCCACTCCCTTTATAGATTAGATCATTGATGAATGCTCAGGGAGTGAGATTTATTCCCTTATGGACGTCTTCTCTGGGTACAATCAAATCAATATTTTACCCGCTGATCAACATAAGACTGCCTTTATCTGTCCGTGGGGTACCTTCGCTTACAAAAAGCTCTTGTTCGGTTTAAAAAACGCTGGGGCCACCTTCCAGCGTGCTATGTCCTATGCTTTCCACGACATACGTCATATTTTTTAGCCATATCTGGACGATTTTCCAGCCCATTCAACTCAGCGTGAGGACCATCCTGAACACCTCCGCCAGATTTTCCTCTGTTGACAACGCTACAATATTAGGCTCAATCCTCATAAGTGCGTCTTCTGCATGGATTTTGGTCATATTTTGGGATTCATCGTCTCC
The DNA here is from genome assembly GCA_034641835.2 of Pinus albicaulis. Taxonomy (NCBI): domain Eukaryota; kingdom Viridiplantae; phylum Streptophyta; class Pinopsida; order Pinales; family Pinaceae; genus Pinus; species Pinus albicaulis. Next base: position 720,443,939 of record CM076582.1, read on the forward strand.
AAAGACGGAATTCGCCTTGACCCCCTCAAGGTCGAGGCCATCATTAACCTCCCATCCCCTTCCTCATTACATCAACTGCAGAGTCTGCAGGGGAAATCTAACTTCTTACGACGCTTCATTCCAAACTATGCGGAAGTGGCCAAGGGCTTTACACGACTTTTGAAATAGGATGTTCCCTTCCATTGGGACAAGATTTCCCAGCGATCTTTTGATAAGCTTAAAACGTTGCTCGTTAACGCTCCGCTGATACGTCCTCCCAACTATCATCGCAATTTCACCCTTTATTTGGTCACTGCATTTAGCATGATAGCTATGGTTTTAGTACAGGATGATGACGATGGAAATGAACATGTATTTTATTATCTTTCTCAGAATATTCTCGACACGGAAACATGTTATGCTCACATCGAGAAGTTGGCGCTCGCTGCGGTTCAGGCCATTTAGCGATTCCGCCATTACATCCTGTTACGTATCGTAACCGTGGTTTCTGACTGCAACCCCATGACATATATCTTGTCTCGACAATTGCTGGGGGTAAATTACTCCAAGTGGATTATAATCCTTCAGGATTTCAATTTAGAGTTCACCACTGCTAAGTCGATGAAATCATTGGTTTTTTCTGATCTTATTTTCTCTCTCTCGACAGACTCCATTCCATCCCGATCCGAGGATCATATCCCAGATGAAACACTCTTTCTTATCAGCACTTGTGACCCATGGTATGGTGACATTATCGTGTATCTTCAAACATCCACATTCCGGTCTGAATTGAAAAAGGATGCTCGACGTCGGATTCGGCATCAATCTCAACCATACCACATTATAGGAGATACCTTGTACCGTGTCGGAGTTGATTATGTGCTCCACCGGTGCTTGACCCTGGAAGAGGCTGAGAGAGTCTTGAATGACTATCACAGTGGCCCCTATGGCGGTCACATGTCCAGATATGCCACCGCCCAGAAGATTCTGCGTGCAGGTTACTTCTGGCTGTCTATATTCAAAGACTGTATTATTGTAGTCCGAAAATGTCATGTGTGCCAGGTCTTTCAATGCAAGATGCGCGCACCACCCATACCCTTGTATCCTGTCATTACCGTAGGCCCTTTTGCTAAATGGGGCGTAGATTTTATGACATGTAACCCTCACTCGACCGGGGGGCATGCTTATATAATCGTTGTTGTGGACTACTTCACTAAGTGGGCCGAAGCAATGCCTACATTAGCTGCTGACGGTAAGACAACTACCCAATTCCTTTTCAAACATGTTATTACGCATTTCAGAGTCCCTCAAGCCATTTTCACCGATCATGGCACTCATTTTCGGGATTACATGATGGCTGAGCTGACATCAAAGTTGGGCTTACACCATGATAGCTCAATGCCATACTACCCCCAGGAAAATGGCTAGGTTGAGGCCGTGAACAAGGTTTTGGTCATGATGCTTCAACGAACGATTAGTATCCACAAATCCAACTAGCATCTCCAATTGTTCTCAGCTCTCTGGGCTTATCGAATGTCTGTAAAGAGCACAACCGAATTCACACCTTTCCAACTAGTGTATGGTCTGGAAGCAAATCTCCCGGTTGAATGCGAAATTCCTTCCCTGAATTTGGCTGTGGAACTATTGCCTGACACTTCTCTAGAGGAAGAACATCTCTTGTATTTTGAACGACTGGATGAAACCCACCACTTAGCTTCCTTGGTCATTGAGGCACAAAAAAAGTGGGTCAAAGCCCACTTCGATCAATCATTTTCTCCATGTTTTTTCATTGAAGGGGACCTCGTCCTCCTATATGACCAAGCACACGATAAACTTGGAGTGGGAAAATTCCAGCCCATGTGGCATGGGCCCTATATAGTTAAACTAGTATTAAAAAATGGGGCCTATGAGCTTATCGAATACGAAGGAGTTCCTCTGGCACAGCCTTGGAATGGGTTGTATCTCAAAAAGTACTACGCTTGAGTTATTCTTGTGTGGTGTGTGTGTACATAAGTGAGTGTTTTCATTTTTTTGTGCATGTGTGGTGTGGTGTGCTTTGTAAGTGTCTTTCTACTGATTGGGTCTTCCTGATTGTACAGATGTCTATTACTCCTTTTGTCAGTTTCATGGATGGTGCCTCCCGTAGTACCAGGAATCTGTCCTCGACAACATGGGTAATCTACGATCCTGCTGGTGAGTTGGTTAATTTGCAGGGTGTTTGTCTAGGGCCTACCACAAATAATGTCGCGGAGTATAGTGTCATTTTGGAATTGTTGAACGAGGCTGTGAACCTCGGTATTCATGCATTACTTGTGTATCTGGACTCACAACTTGTAGTACTACAACTTAACGGTCATTATTCAGTTAGAAACCCATCCATTTTACGTTTGTATCTACGTATTCGTTTACTAGAAAGAAATTTTGATTACATTACATATCAACACATACCTAGACACATGAATGCGTTAACAGATGCAGTAGCTAATTTGGTTTTAGATATACATTTGCGCAAATTGTAAAAACATCATCACATGTAAAAAGATCCATTCAAATATATATATATCTGTGTGTGTGTGTGTGTGTGTGTGTGTGTGTGTGTGTGTATGTCGAATATTTTTCAGTTTGTGTACATCACATCAAATAAAAAAATATACATGTCTTTTAATAATAGCCGGAGACAACATGTCTCTCAAAAATATGCATATAAAATCCCTAGATGAATAATCAGTGTGGTGCTCATGGTAGCATGTCACCACGCGCACCAATCGCCTCAACAATCAATGGAGGTGACTAGGCACCCCCACAGTGTGTCTCTGGTAAGCCATCGGGACGTCTGCTAGCCATGCGTAATCCGGGATCCCTCAGGTGATACCCTCTAGGTTCTGGACTATCTCGCTCCCTTCGACACCCTCAGCTTGAGGATCATGTGCGAGAGGGGTCCTCTGTGCAATGGGTGACATTCCGGCAGGCCTCTCTGGGCCAACATCTGCATACATATAGAACTGTTTGTTATAATAGGCATGTATCATAAAAAAATCATAAATACATAAAAATAAAAAAGAGTCTTACCCATCTCCTCGTCCCAGTGATCCCCCTCCAGGAGTGGAAGATCTGGGTCTCCCGTGAAGTCGGTACCGGCATAGGGCCAGTACTCAATGACGATCAGCTGTCGCCATAGCCATACAAAAAACTTGGGCCTCCAGGACATCTGTTGGCCCCCTCCCAATATGGGCATGAGTGATGCCCATCGAGCCATCCTTAGTTCCCTCAATGATGACTTGGCGACTATCACCCCTTAGCCCTAGAAAATTGGTAATCGTTCAAGAATGAACAATACCAGAATGGAACCGTACCCAAACTGTTTCAGTTTGGCCTTCTTGCACTTTTTCAGCTGTCATTTGATTTTTTTTGTTACAGTAGTGGCCTAATAAAAAATTGTAGGGTTCATGCATTCGGAGGCTAGTAGGAGCTGTGCTTTGGTTGCCTCATGCGGTGCCTGCGACCCCACAACCCGCGTAATGGTGTGGAGCACTACTCAGAGTGCTAGATCTCGAACTGTGTGGATATCAACCTTCCCACTGCCCGATCTTGTCCGTGCCCCTAGGCACACTCTCGCCATTACCATCTCCATTATTTCACCAGAAGGTATACTGCCTGTCATGATTGGCACTGGGCCTCTGCGGGACAATCTGGTTATGAAATAAACATCAGAGACCTCAAGTTCCAATACTTGGTCTCGGAGCCTGAACACTTCTTCATTCTCGTCCCAAATGCTAATCAAATATTGCAAGAGCTAAAGTTGTGCTCTTAAACATGGTGTGAGGAAGAACTTTTTGAGACCACAGTTTTGGAGGGTAGTCATGCAAGCTTCATTTTGCATGGCCATTTCATCCTCTTCACCATGCTCCCTTTCCCTCCACTCAATCACCATTGTGGCCGGGTATCTGCACCAACATGGTCAAAAACACCTTATTAGATCTCTGTAAAACTCAAAAATTCATCTGATTGGCTCACATTTTGATAAATTGAGGCAGAAATTTGAGTTGCACCATTGGCACAACCCCTTTGAAAAAAGGAGCTAATTGGCCGAGCCCTAATTTTGCAAAGGGTTCCCCCAGAGATCAAAGACACAATAAAAATCTACAAAAAATGAATCAAAACAAAGCTAAGGAGAGCACCTCTTACTTGGAAAGAACGAGAACCAGAATGATGTATTGGATTGATCACAATCGTCGCCACAAGTTTGCACAGCAAAAGCTCACTATTGCTCTCCAAAAGAGGTAAAAAGTAAAATTGAATATGTTTTACTATTTTTGGCATATTTATAACTTTTCAAAGAAAAAATTAGGTTTTGAAAGTCATTTTTCCAAATATTTTGCTATATTTTGTCGAAAAATGGATTTTACGCTCACTTTCATGTGCAGAAACAGGTTTTTACGCAACTTGGACAGTGATACGAGTCGTATTTTATACTTTTTCGGACTCGGTAAAAACATGAAAAAGTCATTTATGGAGTAATCTTTTAGCTCTTTTCTAACTCTCTAAAACATGAAAAGATTGCCGAGTTGCTTGTCGTTTGATCTCATTAAAGTGGCTGCGAAACGACATCTACCTAGTATACGTTTACCCCTTTTTCGGGCTACGATAGAATATTTACGAAAAAGGAATACCCTAGCCTATCGCAACTGGGAGGCTTTCTCAGACACAGTTTTCTACCTTTTTGGATCTGAGGAACTATTTACGAAAAGGGACTATTGGATTTTACTTTTCCGTTGTCTTTTCAAACTCTCTAAACATGAAAAGACACTGAGTTATTCCTTTGTCAGACTCGTTAAACCCTGATGACATCGGATTCAGTCGTAATGAAGATATTCGAGTTTCTCCTTCCTAGGGCTCGTTAAATGTACTAGGATGGATTCGTCCGAAGGAAGAACTTAAATTACAAGCATATGCTATCCCCTTCAAGCTTGTTTTCAAAAATAATTGGGGTTCTCGCCAAAAATGGTGGGGAAAATGGAACCAGTATCGTCGTCTTGTCGGCAGTATGTCACTCTTGGACATGGCACTTGTCTGCATTCGTGTCGGGTTGGGGACATCTCATCTCATTCTCTGCTTGCCTCCGTGGGTTTGGGTAACCCCTTTTGACCTCTCATCTACTCTTTGCCTCGTCATCATGACCTCTAATATTTTGATGTCAAATATTGCCAAATCCACTGTCGTGCCACCGATATGTTCAAGAGAAGTTGACCTCTACAATTTCAACCTTCCTGTGATTCTCATCTGATCTTGATTCACAAAAATTATATTCCTCTTTCTCGTGTCGATGATGTGGGAAACACTATGGCTCACCTTCGATCAGGGTCACTTCTTGTCGACTTCAGCTCATTATCCAGGAAGCTGATCTAGAGACTCCCTTCCGGTACCTTGGAGCCTGCATGCCTCAATGGCAGATTCTTCCCATTCAACGCAAGGTTTTCATCATTAACCTTCGATCGAATGATTCTACGGGTGTTCGAATCCAGCTCACTGTTCACATTTCGTGGATTGTACCTATATTACCTTGAAGGCCATTATCATTATTGGTGGTTCCTCTCACGTCTGTTAATAGCTTTCATCGTTGGCTGGTAATCAGACGATATTCTTGCATGTTCAACTTCAGCTCACTTATTCACATGCTAGAACTTGTACTATGTTTGGGTCAAGATGGAGCGCAAGACCCTGGATTTTTTATATTGGAATATAGGCTACGATTTTGTGGATTATTATGATCAGTTACATGACTCATTGATTGGATGGCTGCGACCATACCTGAGTCTATTTATCGATCCTCACTGGATGGTTGCGTCCATGCCTTGGATCCTAATTATTGTATACTCTATTATGGATGGTTGCATCCATACCACATATATCATGTATTTGAGATATCAGTTGTACTTGCCTATGCAGGTTTTCCGACGACAGTGTTTTCAGTTGGACACGTTCTCGTAAAGCATTTCACCCCTCTCTCTCTCTCTCAAGCCTCATGCTTTAGGGGGCATCTGTTACACAGTAATTTGTCACCGTCCCTGCAATCCCTGTCCTGCACATTAGAGGGCCTATTCCATGACCTATGAGTAGTAACATGACCTAAAACCACTTTCATGGCATCCCTCTTGACAAGGAAAATCATTCCCCTAAAGAGAATTTCCTATGAAAAGCCCTAAAAATAGCCCTTTTGGCCTTGGCGCGACCAGCCAGTTCAACCCTCGCGCCAAAGGGGGAAATCCACCAAAGAGGGTGCGCCAATTGGTGCTCTTTCCTATTTATTACTCACGCCAGGCTTAATAAGGATTGGTTTTTAAAAATAAATGGCGGAAGTTTGATTCCAACCAACTCTTGAACGAGTCTCTAAAATGAGTTGGGAGGTTTGGCTCCGGATCTCCATGTAGGGGAAGTGGTTTTCCACCTATCGCAGAAGATTCCTTGAGGATAGGGTAAATCCCACCATTGTAGGGATCCCAACTCCCCTTCCACCATCTATATAAGCTTGTCATTTTCCCTTTGCAAGCTAGCATGAATAGAGCTGAATCAGTAGTAAGGAGATTATCGTCAAACAGCTGAAGAGAGAGAGACTTGTCCCATTCCCAACGAGCTTTATCGAGACGTACTCTGTTGTCGACCCGCCGAAGGAAGATCTAGCGTCAAATCTTAGGTTGTATCTTTCTTTGTTCTAATTAATAATAAACGACTTCGATTATGGTTCCACTCATATGTTCATGTCTTGTGTTATGAGTTGTATCTTCTTTGACTGATACATAGTTGCATGTATTAGGTTTTACGCTTGTCTGTTTGTTGTTTTTTTGTGTACGTGCAGGTGTTCGAATGTGCTATGCAAGAGAATTGTGATCTGCCACAATGAAGGATGGAAGCGCCATCTTCTCTCCAAGCAACAGCATCGTAGGACTTAAGGTAGGCCTCTTGTCGCATCTTGGTCTCTTGCAATTAGTAACCTGCGTCTTAGCGTGACTCAGTTGTTGCTAGACCCGATCTGGGCTAGTAGGGATCGCCTCTGTCCACAGAGGGGATTTACCTCTCCAAAAATGACAAAAACCATCTTGTGTTACTAGATACTTAATAAAAGAAGGCACCAACTAGCAATACTATAATAAACTCAAAGTTAAAAAGAGGAATTTACCACTCTACAAAGTCAAAACCACACATATACAAAAAACCACACTAAATAGTATAGAAATTATATAGAAACTCTATACCAATAGATTCAATCCGATCTTGTGATGTACTAAAACAAGATACTGAATCCTTCTACAATACTTGCGGAATATAAAACATGATCGCTCAATCACATGCAAGTAAGAGAAAGAAATAATCAATCACACAACACAAGATGTACTTGGGAAAATCACCTACTCAAAAACCCTCTATCAAATATTGTACATAGTCAAATAATCATGAAACAATATAATGATTTCTCACACCAAGAAAATCATGCACTCTACCGATCATTTCACTCTGATCCTGCTCAAAATTGACTAGCAATTTTTAGGAAAAATTGACAAACACTTAGCCAATTCTCAGCCCCTACTTAACCCAGCCTTGCTCATGTATTCCCTAGGAAATTAATCCCTATTAAATAGGATAATAAACCTTCCCTGACTATACAATCCATCATGAGCCTTCTTGTGACTTTATAATTGCGCCCATGAAACTTGCTAATGATACAATTGATAGTTATCTTCCCTTTAACCTTGGTCTTCATCGGGATTGACATGCATGAATGTATTAATAGTGAATCATTAGTTATTTTATTGATCACTACTTGTGAATTAAATCTAATTTAATTCACTGGACCTCTCACTAGCTCGTCACTCAGTTAGAACTAGTTAAATTGATTTTAACTCAATTAATTTGAGTTAACTGCTTACACTTGCACCCCACTAATGGAATAACTGCAACTGGAACCCCAAAATATTAGTATCACTCTACATGCCTCATCTTATACGCTCAACTTGAAATTATTGAGCTAACTCAGTATTTTTGACTTAGTTAACTGATACAAGTTGTTATGAGATGAAATTGAAATTTATTGTCCAAATTATTTAAGGGAAAAATAAATTAGACGCCCAAATTTAGCACTAATGTGTAACTGAATTCCTCACCAATGTGTGCCTGGAATCCCACACAATTATGTGGTCAATTTTTGTCCTTTTTGGTTTCTAATTTCATTGTTTCTTGCTACAAATTTCAACACTCCCTTTGAACAAGAAAGGAATTCAATCTATCTTGATCCAATACCTTTGGAATGTTTTGCATGCAACACTTCTCTAGTGTTGTTTGCACATGCAACTCCTAAAACCGAATATCCTCTAAACAACTAAATCAATATGATGCATCTATCATCAGAGTCTTATGAATGCTACTATTTACTGCACTATCTACTGAAATCTCTGCGCTACTATTGAAATTTTCATCCATGCACTCTGCATTGTTTCCAACTCTAATCTGCACTCCAGTATCCAACATATGTCACTCTTATTTTTGTCTTCCTGACATCTGATTGCATCAATCCAACTGATCCTTCCTGCTACTATTGCACTGTGGGATCCTTATAGCCAAGTTCGATCCATGAGACACACCATCTCAATGGACCCTACCCAAATTTCTTCTTGGGATTATATCTGCACATCGCCCCAACTCACACCTGGAGGTATAACGACAGGTACTCCCTCTGACCATCTGGCTTGAATTTTACCCCTCCTGGAGGTCTCTGCTTGAGTGGACTCTTCCACTCGGTCTCATCTCTGATTCTCCAATTTTGGCTGCTCCACAACCTTCTGAGACTGCTTCTGAGGCTTCATGTTGACATATAATTTCTCCCTCTTAAGCACCATGTCATTAACCATTGCTTTCATCATCAAAGCTTTGCATGCATCCTCGACCTCAAAAGCATACTTGTTCTTGAATCTTACACTGATCATTTTCACCTGTCTAGTGGCTATGTGTTTAAGGAAAACCCTTCCTTTTCTAAACATCACATCATAACCACGATCTTCCAATACAGCTACGGAGACAAGATTATTCCTTAGGCTTGGAACATAAGAAACATCTGCTAGTCTAAGAGGGAAGCCAGACTCCCTCTGAAAGGTAATTTTACCAATATATACCTCCTGTCATCTCCAAACTCTATGTTTTGTTGGAGGTCCTTCTCCTCCAAGTCACTGAAGAGATCTCTATTCCTCGTCATATGTAATGAGGAACCACTATCTAGATACCACATAAATCCCATTATAGTGCTATCCATGCATGTAATGAGAGTAAAATCAAGCTCGAACTGTGAAGCCAATGCTTCACCCGCTGCAACTGCAGGCTCCTTCTTGCTTGCCTTATTCTGTGGATGATTCAAAGCATAGTGCCGATGCTCGTGACAGTGAAAACATCTGATCTTGGATAATTATTTCTTGCCCTGTTTTCCTTGGTACTTTTTTCCCTTTGCTTTATTTCCTTTTCTGACCTGTTAGCACTCCATCAATTCTCCAAAGGCTGAGGAGGAGACCAGCAAAGGTAACTACATACCACTTTGAACTAGTAGCTAGACCTAATAGCCTGAGAGGGATCTCTCAATGAGATTCACAACCAATTTGACTGGATCATGAAATATTTTAGGCTAAGCATGTATATTTGGGTTTGATTTCATTTTGAAGGTTTGTGCTAGATTGTGAATTAGGTCTAGGAAAAAATAGGCTAGGGCTATGGAAATCAAATTTGTTGATATGTAATGGGGAAATGTAGGCACAAAATTTAGCACTTTAAAGGTATCTTAGTGAATATGGTAGATTGATATGGTTTCAGAACGAGCATAAACATCATGAATTCATTTATATCAGAAGAAAATGAACATAAATGTGAAAGCTTCTCCAAAACATAACATTGAATCAATGAATTCTACTTATAAAACTTAGAAATAAATCACATAATACATGGAAATGAAGATGTAAGGTACAATACATTCAAACATATGATAATAGAAGAAGAAACACTGTTAAAACACATACCATGTGAATCCCATCACAATAGCTGCAAATTCTGTCTATTAGTTCCTGCCAAAATCACAAAATACACTAGTGTTCCAAGCTAAATTCTACAGCATCCAACCTTTGAAATTGATTATAATGGGCCTCATATATCCACTGAGGTTGAAATCATACCTTGGAGGTCAAATTTTCCAGCAAGAAATTCAAATGCATGCATCTATCTGAAGTCTACTACACACTAGAGAGGTTACATAACGAATTCCTCCTTTATCTAAAAATTAAGAGACATATCCTCAAAGCAATAAATGGAGGATAAGACACATATTAAACTAAATTTTTACCATTTTGATTTACATTTTTAATTTCACATTCATCCACATTCACATTTTTACTTTTACAAAAGTCAAACTAGGAACTGTCAAAAATTACATAGTGAAAATTTGGAGAAAGCACAACGCCCTGTTGGAGGCCATTTTTAGGCACATTCCTGAAGTGAAAAATGAAATATTAGAGAATGGTAAAATAGCCCTATATGTATATTTTCCAAAAAATCTTGAATTTTTTTAAATGACCCATGGGAAGGCCTTCAAAAACTCATTCTCCCAAGACTGATCAAAAAGCGTAGCGTGGCCTCAAAAAACAAGGCAGAAAGGTGTTTTCTAGGTGGTTTTTGACCATTTTCACCCTGTAAAAGTTGATGACTTGGGCTGCCAAGTGTCCAAAATTTATTTATGAGTCATAATCTATCCAACCATGTAGATTTTTTTCCATTTGGATCTCTCCATAAAAAGCGTGGTGTGGCCGACGCTATGCTTATTGCAAGGTGACTATGCCAAAAATTGCCAAATTTCTAGGTTTTCTGGAAAAATAGGCCTCAAATATGAAGTAATATCTCACTAACCATGATTTTGTTTTTCCAAATAGAGAGAGGTTTTTTTCTTTGGAATGTCAGGAACACAAACCTCCTCCATTTTCCCAAGATTCTTCTCTTCTTGTCCAAAATATTCTCTACAAAAAGGTGGCTTAAAGAGGACATTACACAGTCAGAAAATAAGGTTCTGAATATGTGAATGGATCTCTCATTTTGTAATACATGTGTAAATTCTGAAGTAGATGTGATATATTAGGAACAAAAACCTCCTCCATTTTCTCAAAATTCATCATTTTTTGGCCACAATATGTTTTGAAAAAATATGCCTAAACAAGACATTTCTGGAAAATGTGCCTTCAAATATTTTTTCAAATTTCCAAAAGTTTCTCCAAATTTCCTCAAAATTTCTCCAAAATTACTTCATGGAGAAAAAATATGGTATGCTATTCTATCATGGATGCATAAATAATAAAATCAAACTTATCCTTCTATTTATGCTTTATTAGGGTTTGTAGTTTTTAATCTTTAACTCTTGGTTCTTGAACCATTTCTCACCTTGATTAGGTATGCCTATGACCTCTAAAAATATATCAGGGGATATAGTGAATGTTACCCCTGCAATGATGACTTGACCTTTCTTGAGGTTGGTGATAAACAATCTGGTCAATTCAGGGTGATATTGCACTTTTTGGACCAACTCACAAAATTCAAAAAACCTAACATGTTGAAAACACTTGACTGGAATTAGTGATGACAACAACTCCTGAGCATATGATGGTTTATATCTTGACACTTTTCCACCCTTGTTATAATTTTTCTTCTCCTCCTCCATAGTAGACTATGATAGAAAACCCTAGGGAAAAAACAGGGGAAGGGAAAAAAGGAATGGTATGATGGGGTTAGGAAGTAGGGATGAATGTAGGAAAAATTTAGGAGGTGAGGAGGGATGTTAGGGACCTTAGGAAGTGGAGGGAGGTGAAAAGGATGAGGGAATAGGGATAGGGAATTTTTACACAGGCCTATACCATTGGTTGCCCAAAAACTCAACAAGTAGCGATAGGGTTTGGGGATAGGTTTTAGGGAATGAAAGTGAGAGGGTATTAGGGTTTTAGGGATGTATTTAGGTGTGTATGAGGTTAGGGTATGGCAGGAGAAGGAGTATAAGGTTTGTAAATTAGAAAAACATAGTCTTCAAGAAAAGCGTAGCATAGGAAGAAATTGGTAATTTTTCCACCATAGGAATGAATACACTAAGTGAAAGAGGGTGTGAATTTCTTCAACTTACTTGTTTTACCCTTGTGAAAGCTTTTGCTGAGCTTGGAGACCTTATACAACTCTTTAGAATACTTTTTAGGCAAAGCGTAGCACCTATGCAAAAAAAGCAGTGCCAAAAGGAAAAATGCAGTGCTATAAGGAAAAGCGCAGCACCCGAAGGAAAAGTGCAACAACATAAGGAAACACACCGTGACAGAAGGAAAAGCACAATGAATGGCGTCAAAACACGATTTTTTAAAATGTATGGACCTAAAATTGTGAGGAAATGATAAATGATGAATGAGAGATCAGTGCTAGGAAGTAAAAAGAGTGAAAATGAGTTTCATTTTTCTCCTTTTTGCCTTTTTATAAACATGAAATGACTATCTTTGAGTGATTATGGGCCCCACATGTATTTTTCAAGCATGATGGGCCCCTTTGAAATTTGTAACCTTGAACTTTTTGTGGCTTCTTTGGAATATTGAATCTCTTTGGAACTTTGAAAATTTTCAAAACTTGAATTGCAGCTTTAGTAACTTGAAGTGCTTATTACATATAGAAACATAAAATTACATTTTTTGAAATAAAAATTTATTGAAGAAACTTGACTATTATCACTCCTCCATTTTGCTGGATTTTATGCATGAAATGGAAAATTTGGTGGCTGAAACCCTAATGACCTAATGTAGACACTGAACTGAATGCAATCATAATGGTGATGACTAAAATGATGATGATACACTCAGCTGAGTGATGACATGGACCAGCATGTGAAAATTTTAAGGAGTGGAAAATAGTCCTTGACCTAATACCCAGCGACCAAATTTTTGCTTGAAAACCTAGTGAAATGACAAAATTTTGACTATGAAATTATAAAAAAACATGATAAGAGTCCATTTGATCACTGGTGATAGGATGCAAAGATTGACACTAACACGAGCAATGCACAATCTTCTTCTTTGTTGGTGTTGGAGGTCCCATCTCTCGTGCTCCGCCTTATCTCTTTTATTACCAAGTCAGACCACAAATGCTCCTAGTCTGGTAAATTCTCCCTCCCATTCACAGAGTCTGGTAACTATGTCAGCTCGAAGTGCTAGGCTCACCAAGTCATCATCGGCTACTTTCACACCAACACTTCAAAGCTCATCTCGACATTGAGTGAACTTCGCCATGTATGTTGGTATCATCTCACCCTCCTCTTTCTTGATCTTTCTGAGCTTGTTCTTCAGTGCGAAATTCCTTTGGTCGTTGTTGTTCTGAAACAGATCTATCAAGGCCTTCCACATAGCATATGGAGTCACCTTCCCATGGAGACTCGAGAAAACATGATCTTGAACTCCCTCTAACAAGATCCTTCTCGCCTTTGCTACCTTCTTTTGCCATGCATCAAGAAGTTGGGAATCTGATGCTGCAGGATTGGGAATATCAAAATATGTGAATTCCTTCAACCTGTTTTCCTCCAACACTACCTCCATCCCATCCTTCCATGCAATATAATTTGAATTTCCCTCGAGTGAAAATTCGAGTCTCAAGCCATTGAAATACATCTTGATCTGCTGCTAAATCCTAAAGAATAAATCTGCAAATTTGAACCTACTTAAGACAAACTCAATCTCTTCTCTTCTATTGTGATTGCTGGTGCTCTAATACCATGTAGAAATTATATATAAACTCTATACTGATGGATTCAATCTGATATTGTGATGTACTAAAACAAGATATTGAATCCTTCTACAATATTTGTGAAATATAAAACACAATCGCTCAATCACATGCAAGTAAGAGAAAGAAATAATCAAACACACAACACAAGGTGTACATGGGGAAAGAACCTGCTCAAAACCCCTCTATCATATATTGTACATAGTCAAATAATCATGAAACAATACAATGTTTTCTCACACCAAGAAAATCATGCACTCTACTGATCATCTCACTCGGATCCTACTCTAAACTGACTAACAATTCTCAGGAAAAATTGAAAAACACTTAGCCAATTCTCAGCCCCTGCTTAGCCTAGTATTTATCACACAATCCCTAGGTAATTAATCCCTAGAAAATAGGATAATCAGCCTTCCTTGATTGTGCAATCCATAATGAGTCTTCATGTGACTTTATAATTGTGCCCGGGCAATTTGCTAATAATAAAACTGATAGTTATCTTCCCTTTAACCTCTATCTCAACTTGGTCTTCATAAGAATTGACATGCATGTAGCTATTAATAGTGAATCATCAGTTATCTGGTTCATCATTAATTATGAATTAAATCTAATTTAATTCACTAGACCTCTCACTAGCTCATAACATAGTTAGAACTAGTTAAATTGATTTTAACTCAATTAATTTGAGTTAACTGATTGCACTTGCACTCCACTAATGAATTGACTGCAACTAGACCCCAAAAATATTAGGATCACTCTACATGCCTCATCTTAGACCCTCAACTCGAAATTCTTGAGCTAACTCAATCTTTTTGACTTAGTTAATTGATACAAGTTGTTATGAGATGAAATTACAGTTTATTGTCCAATTTATTTAAGGGAAAAATAAATTAGACACACACATTTAGCACTAATGTGTAGCTGAATTCCTCACCAATGTGTGACTGGAATCCCACACTAGTATGTGGTCAATTTTTGTCCTTTTTGGTTGCCAATTTCACTGTTTCTTGTTGCAAATTTCAACAAATAGCTAGATTCACATTCAAAATGGAGATAAGAATGTAAAGTGCAGAGACAATGCATGTATGTAGACAAAAAAAGAAAGAAGGAAAAGGCATACACAACTACAAAGAACAAGAAATTCTAAGTATTACAACTGAGAAAGAAAGAAGACTCAAAGAATTTATTTGAAGAAAAACACCTTACATATATTAATATATATATTTCCCCTAAATTTTGAAGGATGGTAGCTCTAGTGAAGACACACTGCTCAAGCAATGAGTACTACATTTGGATATTATTCAATTAGGTAGAGAGGAAAGCATAACACCAACAAAAAGGAAACATGAGAATAACTAGTTGATTCATTTAAGTTTTTTTCCACTTCATAGTGCACTAACTTAGGGGAATAAATCTACCACATGAATTAAATCAAGATTGGTGGTGAATATCATGTATTTAGATTTAATATAAAAACATTCATAATTAGTTTTGTTCGTGATCCTCTATCCAATAATGACATAGTTATTATGATAATTCCAAAATGTTTTTTTTTAACTAGGTATATTATTGTACTATATTGAATGAAGTGTGTATGTGTGTGTATGTGTGTGTCTAGAGTGTTTGAACAATTTTTCATGTTACCCCTCTTTTAGTAGTACCTTCAATTTGTTTGGACCACAACATTTGTAAGCCCAAATGTGTGAAATTTATGGTGTTGTAAGGCCCTGTGGATGAAATGTAAAATCATATCCCAATTTCGCTTGTGTGGATAGCCATTACTAGTCTTATTAGCTTTATCTTCATGGTGCTTGGTTTTATGTCTTTGCTAACTACCCCCTAGTGGGTGGTAACCGCCTCTGTTGATGGAAATTCTTATGTTTTAGGTTGAAATTCAAGTTTCATGGAGGTGCATATACTAGGACACATGGATTAAAGGAACACTTGTTTTATCATACCTATAAAGTTGATTGCACTATGTAAGGGTGGAAACACCCATATCATTGTTATACTTGCATACGAATATTTATTCCCTAGTTGAGTCATGTTTTTTATGTATGCACACTTCTTTAGCTTTGGCCATTATTCTGCATGGTTATCCCATAATTCATGACGCATTTGTGCTTCCTAAGGAAATTTACCACACTCTCTAAGGTAGAGAAAAAGTCCATTGCACTCTCCAATGCATGCCAAATCATCTCCAAGTTTAAGCACTTAAATTTCCCTTCTCAAAAGTGGTGTTTCAAGCATGATTTCCCCATTATAAGAGGATTGAAATGACACATATTATGAACATAGGAAGGGTCACTTCAAGTCGAATTCACTCCAATCAGCCAAATTAAAAACACAAAAGAAAATCAACCCTAAAATCATTAAAGCAAGCAAGTTTGGACCAAAATCAAAGAAGTCAAAGAAATTTCGAGGTCCAAAAAGGGTCTCAAAACAAAAAAGTACAATCAAATTCAACTTTATAAGAACCAATAGGATTCAAGATGATGATGTCAACCATGGAGGATGATTCATCATTTTTGGATTAAAAATGTAAAAAAAAAAAAAAAAACTACTTTTTCAACTCGTATTTTCAGCTTATCTCCCTGTATTTTTACTCAAATGTTGAGTGTGGGCACTCGTTGGATGTAGAATTTAATTCCTCATCCAAGGAGTACCCATGTTGCATGCTTTCGATGGACCTTGCTACACGAAAAATGATAAAATTTTCATGTATTTATCATTTTTCGTGTATCAAGGTTGATCGAAAGAATGCAACATGAGTACTCCTTGGATGAGGAATTAAATTTTGCATCTAACGAGTGCTCTTGTTCAAAAAAATAGAGAGATAAGTTGAAAATATGAGTTGAAAAAGTAGTTTTATTTTTTCCCTCTAAAATTTGATGATGTAATCTAATCTTATTTTATTGTTTCCACTATTATTTTATAATATTCCTTAGGAGGCCCATTTTAGACCTCAAAATTTGTCTAATGCTACCTTTTCCTAGCTAGTGTAGGTTATCAAGTCCATCCCAAGAGAATTTTGAGCAAGGAAGAAAAGTTGTTGGGCCTCTTAAGTCTTCCTCATTTTTTTCCTCCAATTCAATTCAAGGCATTTCAACAGAATGCTGCAAATCCAAACCAAATCATTCCTCCTTCAATGGTTTCCATAACTTTGGCCTTGGGGGGTTTTGTGACCCATTTTTGGACTTTGAAAAGTCATTCCCATGCTTCATGGAAGTGCCTTGACTGGTGGTATGGACATGGGACTTCATTTGAGGCATATTCCATAGGTTAATAAACATTATTTTAGGTTTTACTGGAGCTTCTTTGAGGGTGTTACCCCCTTTGTTGGATTTTATTACTTCTCTTATTGGGTTTAAAGTATTATAAAGTTAATTATTGTAATGACTTAGTCTCCAATCCTTTTGTGGATGACAAGTGAAACTTTCTTTACTGCTTCTTAGAAATTTTATAAGGTGCAAAAGGGGGAGAAAGTTTGGAAGTCTCATCTATAAATAAAGTGCTCACTCTCCTCTCAAATTGTTGTGAATGTTGAGATCATTTTTCCATAATCTAATTGTTTCATGAAAATTTGGCATTGATTTTAAAGTTTCTATTTCTTGTCTATTCTACATATTTTTCAAAGGAAAATTTATGATTGATTCAAGATTACTAAAAGGCTATCATGATCGATCCATATGAAGGGAAAATTTCATAGTTGGAGGGAGACATCTAGGGAATATCTCTAACTTCTCCTTTCTTGGCATGAGATAAGGATTAAAACTCCTTGTTGGGCCATACATAAGGTTCCTAAACAAGGGTTTGATTTTATTTCAATGATTTATCTTATGGTTGAAATATTTCCAGTTAAAGGGATCCCTTCTAGTATGGATTGGTTTCAAAACTTGTCTTGATTAGAAAAAGAAGTAATTTTAAATTCCAAAGTTCTAAATATTTTCCCTAGTTCATAAGCATTAGAGAGCAAACTTAAGAAGTGCATTCATCTCGACCTTAATATCCCTAGTGGAGATAAGGAACCTCTAATCCAACAACCAACCATTTTTAAAAAATTCGTGTTCTTGTCGTTTATTTATTTATATTTTTGGAAAACCCTAAGAATAGGAAAATAGAAAACTAAAAAAATAAAAAGTAAACCATGGAATATATTTTATTGATTGTCTAGTAAAAATTTGATAGCTTACATTTTTTAATCTAGAAAAATTTCTTGGGATTTGTGCCATGTTGATTATATAGAGGCCCAAGGAAGACAACCATCTTGTTTTATTCTCTAAAGATCCATCTAACATCATTTTTATGGCTTTTAAGGTGTCTTCACAATTTTTTATTTTACAACAATATATTTTGAAGGATTGGTGAAGCTCCTTGCTTAGGGTTTCATGAGAGGTTGTTTCCAAACCCATAAAGCCTTAGTTACATTTCTGAAGTGATTTATTGCATATTATCAATATTTAAAAGTGTTTAAATATACTCTTAGTGTTGCAAAAAGTTTCACCTTCACCCCTGTGAGCATCACCTGATGCAAAGAGTGTTGTGTAACCAGCTCCAAAAAGAGAAGAAAAGAGATATGAACGCCTTATAAATAAGCCACTTCGAGGGGGCAACCTCCAATACATTACATAAATGAAAAATTCTTGGATGATCCAATTTAAAAAATCTCCTTTCTATATATAGGAATCCATGGGGCCATAATATAATCCTAGTGGGCCACAATGTAATCCTAGCCGACCTAACAATAATAATTTAAGGGCACAATAATAACAATATGGGGGTTACAGGGGTACAATAATAACAATAAGGGGGGATACACTAACATAATAAGGGGCTATACTATTAATATAGGGACTTAACATGCCCCTATCCTTCAAACAAGTGTTGTCCTCAACGCTTGATTATTTCTTGATGCTTCTGTATAAAATTCTCATCCTCCCATGTGAAGTATTTTACAGGAAATTTCTTCCGCTTGCTGAGATACTCTGAAATTGATCGTACTTTTCGATTTCTTGTTTCTATGACTGCTTCATAACTTCTTTCGATGTGATGTTGATCTTCCTGTTGTTTCATTAGATTCTGCACCAAAGTTGGGTTATCCTTTGAGAGTTTGAGAACTTGTTGTTGATGCTCGATGTGATCTTCCATTAATTTATCATCCATATTTGCTATTATTTGATCCTTCAAACCATCCAACTTAGCCTCCATTTCCGCTTTTAAACCATCTATTTCATCTTCAATTGCTCTTCGTAAGATTGAAACTTGTTGCACTTGGTACCGTAATTTTGATATCTCATACTGCAACTCTTCCTCTTCATGCGTCATAGTATAGATTTTTGAGGGATTAATGGGTATGGAATTATTTTTGGAGGCATTATAGAACCCAATACTAATAAAAATTCTAAAATATTCCCTTGGAATCAATTCAAATTGATTCTTCAAACAAGACTTATGCAATTCGGAAAAATACACACCTTCTTCTTGCTTTTGAGGAGCTCGATATTGAAATTGGATTATCTCTGTGATTGTAGCACTTAAATATTTGAATTTCAGTACCAACGTAGCCCTCTGAATTATCTTTCGAATGCCACTAGTCTGACCTGATGTGGATTCTCCAAGACAAAGTTGTGTCCACTCTCCCAAAATGACCTAATATTGGACTAGTTCAGTAGAGCAAAATTGTAGGACTTTCCACGTGTCACTGTTTCATCCTTTGTCTCTGAAATTGATAGCCAAGAAACTAAAGTCCATGTACTTGTGACCACTTTTTACGGCACTCCAATCTGATGCCCAGAGAGAGAGTTATTGAACTTTTCCCATGATCACCTCTTTGAGATGAAATTCAGGAGCCTGAAAAAGCACTACCTTCCACAGATCATATCTCCAAAAATATTGCGAACCAAGCTCTGAAATTTTTTGATGAATTTCCTCAGGATTTCAGCTTCGCACCATATGAATTTCAGATTCTGAAACTTCGTAGAAAAATATTTATAGCGCAAATGCCATGATGGCCTGTTTAGGAGCTTGAAAAAATACCTGACTTCCACAGATCATATCTCCAAAATTATTGCGAACCAAACTCTGAAATTTTTATAAAGCTTCCTCAGGATTTTGTTTTCTCACCTTAAAAATTTCAGCTTCTGAAACTTCGTAGAAAAAACGTTATCGCGAAAATGCCACGATGACCTGTTTGGAGCAGCGAAACCCTAGAATCCAAAGCTCTGATACCAAATGTTGTGTAACCAGCTCCAAAAAGAGAAGAAAAGAGATATGAACGCCTTATAAATAAGCCACTTCGAGGGGGAAACCTCCAATACATTTACATAAAATGAACAATTCTTGGATGATCCAATTTACAAAACCTCCCTTTCTATATATAGGAGTCCATGGGGCTCAATATAATCCTAGTGGGCCACAATGTAATCCTAGCCGACCTAACAATAATAATTTAAGGGCACAATAATAACAATGATGGGGTTACAGGGGTCAATAATAACAATAAGGGGGGCTACACTAAAACATAATAAGGGCTACATTTGCTTAATATAGAGGGACTTAACAATGAGTGCTAAGTGTTTTATTCAAAAATCATGAGAAATTAGTTAGTTACGACTACCTCTCATGGAAATGGTCATAGATTAATGACTTGCTTAACGCAGTTGAATCCCAAAAATGATATCTAATATAATCCACTGCGGAAACCCCTCATACTTAAAACACAATGACTAAAGGGAGCTCTACTTGAATGGTTCATGAGGCACAATACTTGCTAAGGTTTTGCAAATGGGGTAGCAAGCTAAGTGGGCTTGATTGTGGGGAAAACTCCACAGTTAAGCGCGCTTGAGCCAGAGGAGTTCTGGGATGGGTGACCTCCCGAGAAGTCCTGGTTACCGGGTGCAAGCCCCGGAAGTGATGATTGACGCTATGTGATTCATTTCACTAGTTTCAATCCCACTTCTTCACCCCTGTGAGCATCACCTAATGCAATGAGTGCTAAGTGGACTATTCAAAACTCATGAGAAATTAGTTAGTTACGACTAACTCTCATGGAAATGGTCATAGATGAATGACTAAATTAACGCAGTTTAATCCCAAAAATGATATCTAATATAATGCACTGCGGAAACCCCTCATACTTAAAATACTAAGAGTAAAGGGATCTCTTCTTGAATGGCTCATGAGGCACAATAGTTGCTAAGGTTTTGCAAATGGGGTAGCAAGCTATGTGGGCTTGATTTTTGGGAAAACTCCACAATTAAGCGTGCTTGAGCCAGAGGAGTTCTGGGATGGGTGACCTCCCGGGAAGTCCTGGTTACCGGGTGCAAGCCCCGGAAGTGATGATTGACACTATGTGATTCATTTCACTAGTTTCAATCCCACTTCTTCACCCCTGTGAGCATCACCTGATGCAATGAGTGCTAAGTGGACTATTCAAAACTCATGAGAAATTAGTTAGTTACGACTAACTCTCATGGAAATGGTCATAGATGAATGACTAAATTAACGCAGTTTAATCCCAAAAATTGTATCTAATATAATGCACTGCGGAAACCCCTCATACTTAAAATACTAAGAGTAAAGGGATCTCTTCTTGAATGGTTCATGAGGCAAAATAGTTGCTAAGGTTTTGCAAATGGGGTAGCAAGCTAAGTGGGCTTGATTGTGGGGAAAACTCCACAGTTAAGCGTGCTTGAGCCAGAGGAGTTCTGGGATGGGTGACCTCCCGGGAAGTCCTGGTTACCGGGTGCAAGCCCCGAAAGTGATGATTGACGCTATGTTATTCATTTCACTAGTTTCAATCCCACTTCTTCACCCCTGTGAGCATCACCTGATGCAATGAGTGCTAAGTGGACTATTCAAAACTCATGAGAAATTAGTTAGTTACGACTAACTCTCATGGAAATGGTCATAGATGAATGACTAAATTAATGCAGTTTAATCCCAAAAATGATATATAAAGTTTCACCTTGTTTAGGTCACTTTTATTTGGGGGATTAGACCCCTAATTCATGCAAGTTTGGATCAAATTGTTGTAAATTATTTATTTCTCACATTTTTATCATAGCTTGTCTATATTTTCATTAATATTTAAAGATGCAATTTTAAGAACCGAATAATACATCATCCTGGTTTTGTTTCCACACTCCAAATTTGATATTTCTACATTTTCTAGTTAGTTAGTAGATTGAGAAGTGGACCAAAGCAAACTCATCCAAATCATGGTACAAATCAAGTGGAAATAAAAAATAATTCATCCCACATAGTATGTTGGTTTGTATTTTTGACAATGATAGATAATGCATCAAACCTAACATTTTATTACATTTAACACATAACCTTAATCATACTTAGTGTTTCTAGGCATTGGTCCCTTAACATTTTTTGTGAATTTTGTGAAGATTGGGATAACCCCCATGGAATTTATAGGAGTTGTCCTAAAGTGAGAAGAAATTGTATTGAGTTGAAAGTGGGTGTATCTCTTATGTACTTACCAATTAGCAACTTGATTAGACATTTTCGAGCCTGCTAATCTTGGTGGTAACATGTCCCTAAGGTCAGGAAAAGTTGAAACCTTAGCTCTTATGCTATTTTTTTATAACTAATTAAGGGCGTTAACTCTACAAAATATTGTTTCCCTTTTAAAATCCATATACATTGAAACAATTTTGATCTAGAACCTTTAAATACATGTAGATAACCTATCAAATAAGCTCTACAAACTCCCTCCTCCCACTGTTCGTTCATCTAATAGGTAGATAAAACATGTTATTTTGATGTCCCTATAAAGAAAGGGTACCCACATTGTTACCTAGGAGCAATAAAATTCCTACAACATGCTAGAGGGATCAAGCCCTTGATGTTGTTAAATCAACAAATTTCTCCAACAATAGGTGGCTAATGAAGGAGGATTCACCGCAACAAAAAAATTTACTACCCCTTGCCCAACATTGAAACCATTTATGTTTCTTAGCACACTACCACAAATCATGTTGATAATACCAACAATCATTACCATTCCTCATCCCATGTATGAGTCAAACTTAGAGAACATTAGTCGAGGCCTATAGGGGAAAAAGAGAAGGACAACAGGGTTCACCTTTCACTAACATGAGGTTTATTAATATGTTGTAAAAGGAGCTTGAACACGAATAATTATTCATGGGTGTAAAAATTGAAGAGATTTCCACTGAGACCCCCACCCCTACAAAAAAAAAAAAATCATTATAGTGGAAAGAAAAGAAATAACCCTGGGATTAATGGGGTAAAAATTTGGTTGTGAGGAGGCTAAAATATAAAACAAGGAAAGGAACCTATTAAAGTCCCTTCGATACAAAATTATTTCTATTAACGTCAAGAGAAAAAAGGAACAAGTAGAGGTGGAAATTATTTGCATCTACATTTACATCTCTAGGATAACACCCCTCAATGTTAAGACCCAAAAAATAGAGAATTTATTAAACTTGAACCCACTTTTTAAGAATAAGTTACAATACTCAACTTAGGAATGAGTGGGAAGATGTGGACACCGATTTTTTGTCACCTATTTTCCTCTAGATATTAGCATAGAGTAAGGATACATCAAGCTATGGAAGCCTGAATATGTGGAACCATAGAATCATATGTACATGGAATCCAAGGATTTGTCTCATAAAAACTCTACATCTCATCTCTTTGATTCTCCACACATTTTCCTACAAACAAAAACATTTTGTATAGGTGCAATATAGCTAACAGATTCTTTGATACATTGAGGAATATTTTGTAACCACCTTTTCCCCTTATGTGTGTGTGTGTGTGTGTGTGTGTGTGTGTGTGTGTGTGTGTGTGTTTGAGGATTTATATGTAAAGAGTAGTTATTCCAAGAGAAAAAGAGTGTGGAGAGTTAGATAGTCAATCATTAGTTGGAGAGTTTTGAGTTATTATTGTTAAGAAATGTATTGTGGAACCTTTGAATGAAAAGGAATATTGTTTGCTCATGTCTATGTGGTTTCTAATCATTATGATGATGTTTCCATTATTATTTTTACTATGAATAGTTTTAATTTCAAGGATATAAATGACTATTATGGTTAATGAATGGAATACACAACCCCACTAAATATTTAAATACCATGCAACTGATCAACACAAGAAATATCATACATGTCTTGAGTGAGATATCCTTCCCTTAAAATTTTTAATATATTGGTGTACTAGATTATGTTGGGCTTTTGTGGACCATAGGTTTTTCATAGAAACAAGAAGTACCAAAGAAATTTGATAGTCCATTCTCTCTAAGCATAACCCTTTCTTATTTCACTATCATAGTGGAAGGTTAGTGCAAGTGCCAAGTGAATTGAGATTATATGAAAATTAATTGATATATTTCACCATCTATTAGGGTGTTGATTAGATATATTTATTGAAGATATGTCATGAATTTAAAATCTTTCTCAACTCCAATACCTATAATACATCTGGGTCATTAAGAGAAATTTAAAATTGTTATCGAGCCTAAGGAGAAATGAATAATGGATAATATGGTTAATGGATGTTATCAACTGAATAAATTTCTTCTTGTAGGGTTATGGATAACAACTTATCACCATCAAGTGTATGCACCACAAAGTTGTGAAGGAGTTTGAAGGATTGTCTCAAAAACACTAGTTTAGTCCTTATGACAAGGAAATCTAGGTGCGAGAAACCAAAATTTGAAACTTTTTGACACTTGATGAAATGCAACATACATATGGTTCTTAGATTTTATCTAAGATGCATTGAATAAAAGTAGAATAAAAGTCAATGATATGATCCTTGTGCCTTAAAATGATAAGAAACCAATAATTATAGTCATCTTCAAGGAGGAAACCTCCTTTCACAATGCATGTAATGTAAAAGAAAATATTTGATGATCCTAGTACTGGGTGTCCTTAATATATTGTTGACGGTGTTGGATCCACCAACATTCAAGGGATCTCCCTGATATGAAGTCCCAACTAGACCTCACATCGTTTGGAGTAGGAGTCCCAACAGTGGGGTGTTTAATGATATTACTTAGATTGAAAAACACATTGAGTGGTGTACGATGTCTTTGGTTAAAGAAAGTGTGTGACCCTGTAGAAATTCAATATGATGCATGAGTGTTTCTAATAGCAAAGGGGAAAGGAAGTGTGCCCCTTGGAAGCTTGTAATAGTACACAGCTTGAAAGGAACACACGAGCTGAAAAGACATCACACAAACTAACAAGAGAAATATTCCACAAGTTAAAGTTGACAGATTAAAACATAAGAAAAAATTCAAAAAGATTCATACAAATGAAAATGAAATAGTTCATAAGTATATGCATAACTTAAACAACATACATAGAAAACATAACCAAATTAGTCCAACTACTTTTACAATATATGCATGAAGATGTGTTGGCTCTAACTCTATAAAAGTGAAAGTTCCATTCATACATACAACATGATGAACCACTTGCCCCAATAGTGGAACGTGAAGTCAAAAACACCTGCTCCTCCCAAAGAAGTATACTCCCTCTATGATACAGAGAAGCCAAGGCTGACACAAAACTCCCAATCCTTCTCAAAGCCTAAGCCTAGCCAAAAGCTTGGCTCCTAAAAGCCTGCTATTAGAGTTATGAGGATGTATTTATAACCAAAGGGGGGTGACTCTTAGCAAGCCCCCTTGGCGACTCTTGAACTCCCCTCATGAATCATCACATTAAATATGACTCTTCACATTCCATCATGGAAACATGTAATTTCAATCATATAATAATTACAAATAATTTTCCAATTTCCACTCGTACCCATATAAGATAAAATAGGGTAGAGACAACTTGACAACCTAAAAAGACAAAATACTATGATGTTGGTGGGGGTGAACTCAAGTCAAGCATCTTGGACTTGGTGTTTCTAGGTCACAAACTCATAGAAATATTGGTATTGTGCGATGGTATCCCCAAGCTATGACATAGTGTTAGGCTGGAAGCAGACTCTTGCCTCCAATGCATCTGGGTACAATCTATTGGAACAGGTCTTCACATCTTCTTCAATTAGGTGCAACATCATTTTAATATTAACTGGGCCACCGATGTAGGTATGCAAGGTATTTATGTTGATCTCCATGTCCTCTCAGGCGGAATCCTTCTCCAGTTGCTTTAGGTACTGGTCAATCTCCTACCGAATTTGTTGCTTATGTTTAGCCTCGGTGAGTGTACCAATTGATGGGGTCTGTTCGATTCTCACTATGAAATCCAAGCTATTGTATATCCATCCATATGTGTCCTGAATGCTTTTGATGAATGAGGTGAGTTTCTTGTTTTTCTAGATTAGCACCCAAAATATGGCTTTCTCTAACTCTGCCCATGACTTCATCTTCTTTACCAATGTAAGTGGTGCAACCTTGTATCACATTATCCGCTCATGCATGGCGATGATGGCAGTTTGTATATTCCTAAGGATCCTGAAAAACTCTCTGCTCTGTCACAGGAATTCATTCAGGGGGAAAAATTCCTTATGGATGGTTACCAACTCCTCATAGAAATCCCGAATAGTGTCTCCAAGTGAGGATACTTTGGTAAATATTGTTGCTCTTATCTCTTTGAGGTAGACTTGTGCAGATGGTGTAGTATACATTGTTACATGAAGTTGTTCATTATCTTGCCAAAATTCTTGTATGTTTTTCACTAACTACTTGTTCTCAGCAACCAAACACTGGGTGTTAGATATAGCTACCGTGCAAAGGCCCAAATTGCATCAGAAATGGAATTCGGATTCCTGCTGGTGTCTGGCACGATCACCCTTTCTATCATGAACACGGGTGATGCATGATCATCTAAGAAATTATTTATTCATTCTTGTACAATCTTATTCTGTAGTTCATCAAATGAAAGATTTTACACGTCCATGACTGGATCATCATCAAGAGGAATCACCTCCCCTTCCTCACTCGGTGCTTTCTCTACGTGTGTAGGTGGTGGAGTTGGAGAGGTGGCCTAAGGTGCACCAAGCAACAAGTCCACATCTTCATTTAGCGTCTCCATTCCTACTTCCATGCCTGTCAGTTCAATCAACTATTCAAGCTATTGAGAAAAATCCTATTCTTTAATATGTTCACTCACTCCTTCTACTTCTGGTTGTTCTTGTACCTGTTCTTCAACCTTTATAGGTGTCATCTCTTCCACTGTGTCACCTTTCCTTTCTTCCTCTTCCTTATTCTATCTATCATCTTGTTCTCTTCTTCTAAGCTCTCATTCTTCCTTCAACTCTTGTTCTGCTCTCTACGCTCTTTATACAACTTCTTCTAAGGATTACTTCTCTCTCTTTATCCACTATGTTCTTTGCTACCTCTCTACCCTCTTCTCTTCGATCGCCAAAGAACATTTCTCAGTAAGAGGATATTCTTTCATTTTCCAGTTTTTTTTCTCTTTCGTATGGTATGCAACCTTCCTCTTTCCTTTGTCATGTGCCAGATCGCTGCCCGTTGTTATTATTGCTACCGCCTGTGGGACAACTTGATAAGTCCCATCCATACTAATCGGCTCAAGAGGTCAGGAGGAGTTATAATAGTTCTTCCATGGTTCCTCCTATGGCCACTGATACATCTCGCTGACCTAGTTGAAATACACTCTTGCATAATGTTCTTTCTAAATTCCCCTCAGATCATACATATTGTAACTCTTGGTGTTGAACTCAAATTTTACCATGTCTTTGCTTTTGGCATCCATAACCTTGAGATTCCTAAACTCGTATAATGCAACATGAAAATGAAGAGTTGGCCATGGTTCCTTCTTCGTCCTATGCAGTGTTTTTGAAAATCATGTGGATATGTGATAAGATATCTATTGCATGACCAATTTTTTGGTGGCATATATAGGTAAAATATGTGGTGGCTTATGCCTGCCAAACACTCTAATCAATGTGCCATCTGGTAAGGTGAACCAATCAACAATATCTGATATCGCCTCCATAATTTCTCAGGACATGCAAGGTGGGTCCTCCTAAAAGTTGATCCTGTAGAGCGGGATAATAAAATGATCAGTAAGTTTCTCCATGACTCTGTGATGACTGAAATCCGAGAGGAGCTTGCAATAGATATTTATGGTAGTGTTTATTTATTTCCATGTCTAGTTCATGCCAGGGAATTGGTTTTGCACATATATTGTATTCAGTAAGTATGTAGACATGTAGAAGTGTTCATGATCACCCTTGGGTGGATTGCGAGCCTTTTTCACATGGAATCTCAACTAAGGAGCCAATAGGTCTGACCAGTTGAACGAATTACCCTCGTTCACTACTTAGTTCAGCAAGATAGCCCACCCCTCAGGAAAGGTCTCTATGTCTGGTTGGCAATAGATTTTGCAGGCTAGTATGACCAAAAGCTGAAAGGATTTCTGGAGTGCCTTTGTCATAAACATGTGGGTGTATCTCTGTCTAAACTTGGTTGGATCCTTCACCCAACCTTTGATGATATATCTCTTGTTTGTGTAGTTGTGAGTGGCATAGAACAATGATTCCATGTTCTTCACTGGCTCAAGAATATTATACATCTATTTGAAGTCTACTGCCAGGAATGTGGCAAGCTTCTCAACGTTGGTGTTGTTCAATGTCATCTTTGTCACATCAACGTTCAAAACAACCCAGCTGATCACATCCACACATGAGAAGGTTGGATACCTACATGAAACCTTGTAAAGCCCTAACTACATAATACTGAGATACACCTATCAATCCTCTAAATCTGCCTGAAATTCCTTTGTGAATTCATCCTTGATTTTTTGCCATGTCAGTTTATATCATTTCTCTATGAACAATTAAGTGTTCATGTATACTGGCACATTAACCGGGACTTGCTCAACTTCTTCCCCAATATTTCTTTCAATGGTTTCCTTTGAGGAAAATCTCTTTGATTCCATTGTGAAATTGACTACTGGAAAGACGATCAAAAAATGTTTTACTTGTCAGACATAAAAGACACTGATGGCCAGAAAATGTCAGCTATAAGCCAAAAAAGATTCAAGACATGTTCATGTAGCACACCGTGCAACTGAAAGGGAGGATTTTGCAATTTTGTGTGACAAGAGTGTTTGAAAGGCTAAGGAAACTACACACTTTGCAGTCTGAATAGTCAATCTCGAAACCTATGGCTTGAGACTGTGCAATGTGCAATTCCAGAAGCCAATATTGAAGCTTGAGCTTCTATATTGTGTAATTCCTAGCTGGGCAAAGTGATTTCTGGCTAAAGGAAAGAAATATATTCCTAAGGGAAGTGTGAAAAATGAGTAGATCTGAGAGATGGTGAAGGAATGAGAATTGAACGAGATCGGTGAGGAGAGTCGCCAGAACGGCGACCATCGATGCAAAAATGCAAAAACCGATGTGACACTTGTGAAAGGAAAACACAAATTTAAAACAACACTTCTACAGGCTAAATCATGTTAAAATTTCAGCATGCATGTAAAGAAACAAGAAAAACAACACTCGTTCAATCCAAACAACAAAAGGTGATTGAAAGCAATAAGTGCAAAAATCTCTCGGAAAAGCGGTGATGATCGCACTAAAGGTTCCTTGATTTCCTCGGGAATGCTAGAGATCCAAGATCAAATGTAATCTGATATTTAGGGGTGTCGATTAAATAGATTTGAGAAATTAGGGTTTATGATGTGCATGCCACACATCAAGGGAAAAGTGACACTTGGCAGTGGTTTTCAAAAATAGCTAGTGTGCTTCCTTTGGGTTGCTAAAAATAGATCCCTAGATTTTAGGGATGTTTATTAATTTTTTTTACTTTTCTGCTTTTCTGGGAAAAAATTCCATGCACCTCACCTGGAAGGACTGCACAGTTCCGGGTGTTAGTGTCTAAATGTTCAGTGATCAAATACACTCTTTCAAGTTTACTTGGTAGTGGTCCTTGGTCAAAATTTCATGTTTTCAAAAATATTCTCAAATAAAAATGTGTTCAATGAATGTTGTCTAGGTCTGAATGCTACTCCCTTCACTCCATTCATGGTCATCATCATTTCAATTTCATGTCATCCATCATCACCTAGGGTCATAGATCAGTCAACATGCCTCCATCTAGGTCAAGTTCTAGGTTTACATTGTTTCGTCATCATAATGTGAAATCATTTCATAAAAGAAGGCAAACAAGAGTCATTTTCACCATACAAATTGCCTTCATTGGGAGTTGGCAAAGATAGGAAAATAAAGTAAAGGAAATTTTTCTTTTCTCAAGAAATATGCTACATGATCAAGTTTTCAATAGAGAACTTTTGAGGTCTAAAATGGGCCTCCTAATAAAAATATACAACCAAAATAAACTTTATAAGGACCAATAGCATTCAAGATGATGATGTCAACCATGGGGGATGATTCCATAAGGTTTTAAACAAATTTCGAGTGGGAGTACTCATTGGGTGAAAAATTTAATTCCTCATCGAAGGAGTACACATGTTGCATACTTTCGATGGACCCTACTATATGAAAACTGAGAAATACATGAAAATTTGTGATTGAAATCACGTTTTTCATGTATTTCTCATTTTTTGTGTAGCAGGGTCCATAGAAATTATACAACATGGGACTCCTTGTATGAGGAATCAAATTATGCATCCAACGAGTGTTCTCGCTCGAAATTTGAGTAAACCCATAGGGATATAAGTTGATAATACGAGTTGAAAAATAGTTTTTTGTTTTTTTCCTTCTAAAATTTGTTGATGTAATATAATCTTATTTTATTATTTCCACTATTATTTTATAATTTCCTTAGTAGACCCATTTTAGACCACAAAATTCCCCTAATATTTTCAAAAAGTGTTTATGATTTCACTAGAAGAAAAAAAAGGAAAATTATGTGAGTTATAAAAGGAAATGGAGATTTTGAGTTCATTTCATCATTTGGTTTTCAATATATCTCCCCTATCATACTCACAATACTCCACAACTATCAAATATTGAAGGCAATTAGTAAGAAATTAATCCAAACTGCTCTGTGCTATGCTTTTGACAACTGCGTTACGATTTTGGTAGCTGCGCTACGCTTCTAGAAAGGGTGCTACGCTTTTGCTTCCACGCTCCAAAACAACTATCCAAGGGTCAAATCAAATTTTCTCAAGGTTCAAAGACCTCCAAACCAGTAATTGAATGCTCTTCATACCTCATTCAAGTCAATTTCTTCAGCAAAGGGTGGATTTCCTCCTTTATGTTTTATCCAATATGCTTTTGGTTTCTTTCATACTTGGCTAGCTTCAGTTGGAAAAACCCTAATTTAACGTTCTAAAAACCTATACATCATCCATATGCCTTATCAAAACATTTTCTATCACTCATATCCCTCAGTGTTACCATTTTCACTCAAACCCTAGTTTTCACTACGTTTTTGGAGAGAAACTAGGAAAACTTTGTGTTTTTACCTTTTTGGCACCTTTCCCAAGCTAATTTCCAAAAAATTCACTTACATCATGTAGCCAACTCATCACCCTACCTTCCCAAATTTTGATGGATTTTTCCCTAAATCCCTTCCATCTCATTTCCATCCCTAAAACCACCGTACCACTATCCCCTATTTTCCTAATTTTTCACCTTCCCTTTCCACTACATCAAGCTAGGGTTTTCCTTGTTGAAAAACATCATGGAGGGTGAGAGGAGGGCCCATAAGGGAGGTCATCATTCCAAGCTTGAGCCATCCAATTTTCAAGAGATCAATGTTTCTCCTTATGTTAAGAAATATTTTGAAAACAATGATTGTTTGAGGTTTTGTGAGAGAATCCAAAAGGTAGGTTTCCATGCTCAATTGAAAAGCCTTTTTGCCACCAAATTTAGGAGAGATAAGGCTATCACAATAGGTATTGAATTCACCATATTATCATATGCTATCGCCTTAGCAACAGGTATCCTGAACCATAAAAAAATTTGGTTCAAAGGGATGGACTTGGACATTCAGAACTATAAAATGTTCTTAAAACCTCATTTCAAAGATTCTCCTAAACACATATTTCCTTTTAGGCATTTACTTGAAAAATATGCCCCTTTGATGAAGCTAATCATGAATTATTCTACATGTGAAGGGAGATTCTCAATATTGTACCAGTACCATATAAGGCTATTAATGCACTTCACTACCACCAAGCCACTCAATTTGCCTCATTATCTATTAAGGATTTTGGTCAAAATGATTGAAAAGGTATAGATTCCACCCATCATTCAGAGCATACAATCAGCATCAACACAACCAAAGGAGTTTGGCTCTTCAAGTAAACAAGAAGAGGTTCCAAAGACGCCTAGGGTTGAAATCACTCAAAATTATGATAAGGTTAAAAGGATGGTTTTTTCTCCTATGATCACCAAATTTGTGCTTGCACCTGAAACTACATTGGAGCAAAGAGAAACCATGGAGCAGCCATCTTTGCATGAGAGTGAGCCACCATTGTAGCAACATGAGGAGCAAGCACCTATGGAGGTTCACATGGCAGAGCAAGTGGAAGAAAACTTAGCTGAGGAGATAATAAGGGAAAGAATGTAGAGATAACAAAGCTTAAGGAAAACCTCTCAAAGGAAAACTTCATGATAACCTTCTTACAACAAGAAAAAAAGCAATTTAAGGTGAAAGAGCTGCTCCAAATAAAACCAAAGGTAGATTTTTAGGCAGACAAAGGTAAATTCAAAGCAGTGGTATATATTGATCAGTTGGAAGACAAAGAGGCTGAAATAAATCCAAGGAGACC
Organism: Pinus albicaulis; assembly: GCA_034641835.2. Classification (NCBI taxonomy): domain Eukaryota; kingdom Viridiplantae; phylum Streptophyta; class Pinopsida; order Pinales; family Pinaceae; genus Pinus; species Pinus albicaulis. Next base: position 720,476,440 of record CM076582.1, read on the forward strand.
AACAACAAGAAGATTAACTAGGCAAAAAGAATAAGAAAAAGAGTAATCTCTTCCATTAGGTCAGCTAACCTTTGATGAGTTGATTGCTACTGAGATTGAGCAAGACAAAGAGTTATGGATTGACGTGGTGAATGTGAATCTTGAGAAGCTTTTTAAGAAGGCAGAAAGGAATAATAACCTCCGGAGGCACATGGTGAGACACTATTTCACTAGGAACCAAATCGCCAAAATCAAGGTGAATAATTTGAAGAAAAAGATTAAAGAAACACTAATTAAGATAAAGGAGAAATTTTACTTGAATTTTTTAGATGAGGCCTCCCTAGCTGTGTAGTTGTTACACTGCATTTTGTCACCGTTCCTGAAATCCCTCATCCCGTAAATTGGAGGACTATTCCCATGACCTGTGAACAGTAAAATGTCCTGAAAACACATTGATGGCATCCTTCTGCATAAGGGCAAGAATTCTCCTCAAGAACATTTCCTCTAAAAAACCCTAAAAATCCATGTTTTGGCATTGGCGCGAGTACCTAGTTCATCCCTCACGCCAATGGGGAAAACACACACTAGTGGGCGCACCAGCTGGCGCTCTGTCCCTGTGTTGTGCCCATGCCAAGCCTATTAAGGAATGTTTTTTAATAATATAAGGCAGAAGTTTGGTTCTAACAACTTTAGAACGAATCATCAAAAATAAGTTGGGTTGTTTGGCTCCGGATCTCCTTGATTAGGAAGTGGTTTTCCACCTCTCATGGAACCTTCCTAAGAGATAGGACTCTCCCCCATGATTATAGGGATCCCAACTTCCCTTTCTCCTTCTATAAAAGTCTGCCCTCTCCATTTTCTAGCTAGCTGAACTTTTGGGAAGGAAATTATAGCTGAGTGACAATCAAGAGCAGAGCTAAGAAGAACCCTGTGAGAGAGACAGTTCTGTCAAATCCTTGACGAGCTTTGTGAGACACGTACACTGGAATCCTGTCAAAGGAAGATCACGACGTCAGAACACTGGTTGTAATCATTCTCTCATATCTTAATATACATGACACTTCTATTGGTTCCATGATTGTGTTTGTCCATTATATAATGCAATTTCATTTGTTCCTCTCTAACTGATCGATAGTTATAAAGTGTGGAATATTACGTTGCATGTTGTCTCTCTTCTTTGCATGTGTACAGGTATCTGGATGCAGCAAGCTCACGGATCGTGACCTGTCTAGCTAGGAACAAAAGTGCCACTTCTTCTTTGACAACAGCAGTGAAGGAATCACGGTAATTGATCTATCACAATTCTATATTTTGTAATTAGGAATCAATAGCTTTGTGTGTTTCGATTGTTTCTAGACCCACTCTAGGGCTAGTGGGATCGCATCTATCCACAGAGGGGATTTACGTCCACAAAAATTTGGCGAATCCACTAGGGAACAGTGGGAGTTGTTCCTTCCTCCATTGGGTTGTTTTTTGGCTTTTTGTTTGATTAGTCTGCTTTCCTGGTTCACCTTCCTTGGTGTTAAAACCCTGTTCAGCCCCCAGAAGGCTAGATATAGCCTTTGTTAGTTCATTTTCATATTTTTCTAGGGTAAACATGGTCGGCGTGGTTATACCTCTGACAGTCATGCCAAAGGGTGAAAGTTGCTAGTTAGGCACCCGTGCCATCCCCTGTTTGGCGCAGATTACAGCCAGACAGGCGCACCAACCCTGCTTAGTTTTAGGGTTTGCCTGTTTTTAGACTCTCTGAGCTTGAGTTTTGGTCCTGGTTCATTTTTTCTGATTGTTTGAGTGCTTTGAAGTCATTTTTTACTGTTTTTAGCCCTTTTCCTCCAATTTTTTGCCCTTTTCTATTAGTTTTTCATTTTAGCCCTAGGGCTTCTAGGTGCTTCAATGTGTTGAGCCTCCCGTGGGAGTTTTGGGTCTTTGATTTCCCGGTCAACTTTGTTTCTGCTTCTTTGCATTCATCTTGTTGAATCCATTAAGTCATTGCGTTTATTGAGTGATTGTCCTCTCTTTCATTCAGTTTCTCTTTGTGTTTCTCCAAGCCTAGATCACACGACTTGTTTGAGTCTCTTTCGATATTCTTCTTCGATTTGAGGGATTTCGACATCGGTTTGAGTCTTGATTGTGTTTGTTTGAGTTGAGTGAACTTGTTTTGTTTCAACTCTCTCTTTATCATTCTCAAATTGATGTTTTCATTAGTTTTTCATTTATTTAGTTCATTTTCTCTAATATATTGAAAAATACAAAAAAAATCTTTTGCATTTTTGATTGGCATAGTGAAAATTGAAAACTCTTTCGCATTACTAGTGTTGTATAATTCTAGAGAAAAGATTTCCAGTTTCATTAGCTTCCATTGAAGTCGGTAGTGGATGTTTTTGTGTGTTCATTTCGCTATCATTTGAAAGCTCTCAACTCTCCCGTAGATAGCTCTTCATTGAATGGAATGATATTTTATAGCATGTAGTTTGCATCTAGAGGTTTGATGAGATCCAACATTTGATAGGGCCTTGAAATAGAAAAGTAAATTGAAGATAAACTTTAAAATTTACTGAATTAACCTAATGCAGCATTGAAACTTAACGAAACATCTAGTAGTCTAAGGTAGCGACGTGTTCTAGTGTCTTTAAGCCTAGTAGTTGTCACTCATCATCTGGCTTTAGACAGCACCAGTACGGACTTGTGCTCCCCGTACCATTGTGTATATAAAGGGAGACCCCATTAGGTTGCAAATCCTTTATCCATAGGAAGCCAAGTCTGCCTCCTTTTACCCGTGATACACCGGACATAGCATTCGGAGAGATTACCTGCATGTACGTTAAGTCCTTGGTTAATTTCTCTTTCATTTTTACCAAGGTGTATATGGAAATTCACGGATATCTGATACCCCCATTTACCTAGATTACCAGAGCAGTCATTTTGATCTTTACTGACTCCTTAAATTTGAAAATATCATCAAGCGCTTGTCCTTTCACATTTGTTTCCAAACTGACAGTGATAGAGTAATATTTTACTCATTTCTAGACTCTTAAAACATGAAACAATAAAATTTCCAGTTTCAATGTGGTAAAATTAATCACCTACGATCACACACCCATTTAGAGATTGAATTTTTCACCCTGTTTTTGTTTGCCTTGGTTTTTGCCCGTGTGTCTTTGTTTTTTATCTCTTCCTCTTTTCGCTATAGTCACCATGGCAGAACCATCGGTTTCATCTACTGGTAGTCCTTATATGGATGATTCATCATAATTCTCTCATTGCTCTACTGAGTATCAGTAGCCCATTGTATCTGAGCTTCCCTTTGGAGGATCAGTTGAGTTCAATTGGCCCTTGTCCAATGCTTGGTTTGGATTTGGAGTTGGGGAACACTTCCCTCCTCTTACATCGGGATCACCTTTTTTGGCTGCTTTCATACCTCCCAGTCCCTGTCGTCTTTTAGAAGATCTTACGGCAGGGTCAAATATGGACTCATCCAGTCCTATTCCTAGTGAGGGAATTCCTTCTTCTGGTGAAGACTACCAGCTTTTTCCCGAAGACATCCCTAAACCATCTGTTCTATCTTCACCTGGTCCATCGCTCCCAACTGGATATAGGTCTTTAAGTGAGGTCATGGCCGCTATTGCCTCTATGGGAATATCGAATCCGTCCATGGAACCGACCATTCCGTCGTTAGGGATGTCGCCATCGACACCTTTTGTCATGTCAGTACCTGTTAGACCTACTGTCTGCGTGGCTGTGTCTACGCTTGTTGTCACCACCCAATCAACTAGGACCTCGTCATTTCCTGAAGACATTTATATAGCTTCTGCCATTCTTGAGAACCTTTCTCCTGATGAGTATTGGATGACTTTACAGCCGCCAATCTCCCAGGTTGATCAGTCATCTCAGGATCTTAATCGTCCTTAATTTTCTCATTATGGAGCAGATGGTACTCCAATCTATTCATTTCCATTTCAATATGATGAGCACGGTAACCCCATTATTTTTCCTGCTCCTGAGGCTTATCAGTATATTAACGGTTTTATACCTACCCTGCCTGTGCAAACTTCTAACCAGCAAGGACAACCCTTTCAGAAACAACCTTTTTTTTAGCAAGGATATGCTTCTGGCCCACAAGGACAACCCTTCCAGGGACAACCTTTGGCCCAGCTAGGGTATGCATACGACCCACAAGGGAAACCCTTACAGGGACAACCTTCGTTCCAGCATGGATTTTACGGCCCACAAGGGCAGTCTTATAATCCTCAAGTTCAACCTCTATAGCCTCACCCTGTGGTCCGACCAGGGCAACCTCAAGGACCAGTAGGGAAACCAGTCCTAGACCTTCATACGATCCTGGGGGAAAACCCATCCGTCTCAACCTTTGGTGCAACCTCATCAGCCTCATTTTCCAATTAGTCAAAATGTTGCACAGCCAAGGCCATATTATGGTCCTGTCTTAGGCCAAATTGGTTATCAGGCACAACGTGGCCCACTCCCGCCATCAGGCCAACCTTCTCAGCCAGGGAAACTTGGTGCCCCTCATCATCTAGGCCAACCTGTTTAACTAGGGCAAGCTGCACAACCCGTTAACCCTGCTCAGAACCCGATCTATTCAATGCCACAGCCGAATCCACCTGTGTGCTCGACTTACCCGACTCAGCACGACCCCACTTACCAGCAGCCCATTCGACCCCAAGGCGGCTATTACCCTCAAGTTCAGTCTCGACCGGTTTACAACCCGCCTCAAGGTTCTGGTTATTACCCTCAACAGCCAGGCTATACTTATACTCCGCAACAAAATCCTTACACTACTCAATCGGGACCCATGTATACTCAAAATTAGTATCCTGGTTATCAACCCTCGTATCCCGGTTTTCAGCTGCCATATCAACCCAATTATTCAACTTATACCCCCTATGGTGAGAATCCTCAAGGACAGAACCAATGGGGGCAAAGTTATGCTCAACCAGGATGGAGTATAGGTACAGGTCCTTATCAGGGACCTGGCATGCCTTTTAACCCTCAATTACCTTTTCATGCCACGTTGGAATTACCAGACGTGTCCAAATTGACCAATGATCTGATTCTTCATAATCCATATTGGCCTTTGGTTCTGACGAAAGTGCCTGGTGATTGTCCTAAGTTTGAGGGAAAATTTGGAGAAGACCCCCAAGCACACGTCATGACATACCATTTATGGTGTTCTTCGAATTCTTGGGTGGATGACTTGATTCGTCTGCGTCTTTTTCAGTGCACTCTCACCGGTGCTACTGCAAATGGTACATAGAACTGTCCCGTAGTATTTTTCAAGATTTTAATACTCTGTCTATGGAGTTCCTGACACATTTCCAGTTACAGGCTCATTACGAAGCCAGGACGCATCTCCTGAAATCTCTGAAACAAGACAAAGCTACTCATATTTCAGATCACATTCACGAATGGAGACGTCGTCGTTGTCTAATCAAGTTTGACATTCCTGATCAGATTCTGACTCATTGGTTCACTACCTCCTTTGCCAATAATATTGCACAGGACATTTCTATGGGGGCATGTATAACCGAGGAACAAGCCATTGCTCACGCCCAGTAACTCGATTTAGTGTAATCTCAATTGGGCACATTATATGACATCTTGACTAATTCCCCACGACTAAGGACCTCTAAAGCGCCAGCTACTCTGTCAGTAGACAGTGCTATTAGTTCCATCTCTCAGAATTCTCGCAAGTCTTCATCTTCCAATGCTGGGAAGCCAAAATCCAATTCTTCCAATGATTTTGCTTCTCAGCCTTCTCCGGACTCTGGTAAGTCCTCAGAAGTCAACGTAGTTCAGACCAATCCTACGGACAATACTTCCAAAGGTAAAAAGAAGGGAAAAGGCAAGGCTAAAGCCGATTCCCCAAAGCCAGATTCGGCTAAACCTTGTACTGATGACGGGTCGCAGCGTAAGCCCAAGTATCCTTGTTTAATCTGCAATGAAGAGCACTACACCAAGGATTTTCCACGATGATATGAGGTTAGTAGATTGCTCAAGGGCACAAAGGGAACTCCTGTTATTCTCAAAGAGCCCTTCCTATCTTAGAAAACATAGATGGTCGAGCAGCCTGCCCCATCTACGACATTTGGTTCACAAGTATTCATGATGAATGGCTCTGCACCTGTTTCTATCACCACTCGGTCGAAAGAATATGTTGGGTCATGCCAGGCGACAAGGAAGGAGATTGTTGATGGTCCTCCTCCCCCACCTATATCTGGCTCACTTGAGATTGAAAGGCCTAGTCCCAAACCCGTTGTGCGGCCACCTTCTAAAGGTGTTCTCAGGAAATCTTCCTATAATCCGAATGCCCGTGCTGCCTAGCATTATAGCATTTTTGAGGATTTGGCACAAGCACCATCCTCCATGTCTGCATTGGAAGTGCTCCAGAGTTTCCCATCTCAGCGGAAGGCATTATTATCTACCATCGGCAGGATTGATCCTGCTGATTCTAGCCTTCTCTCTTTTGACTTGGAAAATTTTGTTCCCCGACTTCCGCATCAGATTGCGCTTATTATACAAGTTGGTATTAACGGTCTCAATAGCCATAGAGATGTTGTGGATGAAGGTGCATCCACATGCATCATGTCATCTACCTGCTGGAAGGTCATTGGCTCTCCATCCTTGACTTCATCTCCCAATGCCCTTGAGGCATTCGATGGAAGGGAATCAAAACCCTTGGTTGTTCTCGCAAGTCTTATAATTACTTTACAAGGGAATATGATTAACGTCGAAGTAGAATTTGTTGATGCGAAACTCAATTATAATCTTAGGCTCGGTCGTAGTTGGACCCATGCTATGCTGTGCGTGTTGTCAACCCTCTTTCGCGTGTTGAAATTTCCACATGAGGGAAAAATTGTTACTGTCGACCAGTTATCCTTCTTTACCTTGTCATCCGAGAACAATGTCCCATATGTGGATAAGATACCTACTCCTTTTGACAGTGTGGGACTGGGACTTTTCAAAGATCCTACCCTTATGGGTGTCTTTCCTCCTCTACCACCACATACCATTCAAGTCAATATGATCTCTAGGTTGGATGACCCATGGAGCATCCCTTCTACTGAACAGGTTGCCTCTTTTGGAGAATCAATCCTCTGACCCTGATTGAAATCAATTATTGTGACATCATTGCTGCATTGGATCCTCCTCCTGCTGATAATGCTCCTTTGAGCATGGCTCTTGATGTTTATTCTCAATCCCCTTGGCTCGGCAATGGAGATTTGCCTGATCCTTTGAGAGAATTTTTTCCATCTGACGAAGCTATCATGGAGAATATGTCTCTTGAAGATCTACCGTGGAGCGATGGCCATCATCGTTCCTCATTCATGCCTAGCCTGGGGGTAGTGTCTAATTGTCTCGAGCGTTTTTCATCTCAGGTTCCCTCTCCGCCACTCCAAACGCCAATATTGACTCACGAAGTTTTCTCAGAAGGAAATCTGAGTAACATTACCAAATGATGCCTATCGACATATCCGTTAAACCGGGGGTTGTCGAGAACATCCATGTGGGAGTCACTTGTTCTCCCGATGAGATTCAAGTGTAAACTAGTCTCTTTTGCGAATTCTGTGATGTTTTCGCGTGGTCTTATGAAGAGATGCTTGGAATTGATCCCAGTATCGTCGTGCATGAAATTCCCACCTATCCCAGTGCGAAGCCTGTGTGCCAGTGCCTGCATCCAGTGCATCCTAGGTAATTCGCTACTATAAAAGTTGAAGTTGAGAAAATTCTTAAAGTGGGTTTCATATATTCGATCCCTCTGATAGAGTGGATTTCCAACATTGTCCTTGTGGATAAGAATCAGGGCACCATTCGATTCTGTGTTGACTATCGAGATATCAATCGGGCTTGCCCTAAGGACAACTATCCCACCCCTTTTATCGATCAGATCATTGATGATTGTGCAGAAAGTGAGATATTTTCCCTTATGGATGATTTTTCAGGTTATAATCTAATCAATATCCTCCCATCCAATCAACATAAGGCCTCTTTTATCTGTCCGTGGGGAACATTCGCCTATAAGAAACTCCCTTTCGGTTTGAAAAACGTTGGGGCTACCTTCCAACGTGCCATGTATTACGCCTTTCACGAAATATGTAATGTTGTTTAGCCATACTTGGATGATCTTCCAGCTCATTCAGCTCTGCGCAAAGACCATCCGGAACATCTCCGCCAAATTTTTCTCCGCTGTAGACGTTACAAAATCAGGCTTAATCCTCATGAGTGCATCTTCTGCGTTGACTCTGGTCGACTTTTAGGGTTCATTGTCTCTAAGGATGGAATTTTCCTTGACCCTCTTAAGGTTGAGGCTATTGTTAATCTCCCCTCACCATCCTCATTACATCAGCTTTAGAGTCTTCAAGGGAAAGTGAATTTCTTATGTCGTAATATCCCGAAATATGCGGAGATAGTCAAAGGGTTCACACGACTTCTAAAATAGGACGTCTCTTTCTATTGGGATGAGTTTTCTTAGAAATATTTAGATAACCTTAAGACGTTTCTTATCAACGCTCCATTAATACGTCCTCCAAATTATCATCGCGACTTTACCCTCTATTTGGCTGCCGCATTCAGTACAATTTCCATGGTTCTGGTACAAGGTGATGATGATGGTAACGAACACATGATTTATTACCTGTCTCGAAACCTCTTCAACACTGAAACGTGTTATGCGCACGTCAAGAAGTTAGCACTGGCCGCGGTCCAGATTGTTCAGCGGTTTCACCATTACATCCTGTTACACATGGTAACCGTGATTTACAACTGCAACCCCATGACTTAAATTTTGTCTCGAAAATTACTGGGGGGCAAGTACTCAAAGTGGATTGTGATCCTCCAAGAGTTTGATTTGGAGTTCACTACTGCCAAATCTAAGAAATCATTGGTTTTTTCTGATCTCATTTGTTCTCTCCCTACCGACTTTGTTCTATCTCAATCCGAGGACCATATCTCAGACAAAACTCTCTTCTTAATCAGCACTCTTGATCCATGGTACGGTGATATCATCGTGTACCTCCAGACATATACCTTCTAGTCCAAGTTGATGAAGGATGCTCGACATCGCATTCGACATCAGTCACAACCATATCGCATTGTCAGAGATACCCTATATCGTGTTGGAGTCAATTTCGTACTCCACCGGTGTTTGACCTTAGAAGAAGCTGAGAAAGTTCTGAATGACTGTCACAGTGGCGCTTGTGGCGGTCACATGTCTGGTTATGCTACCGCACAGAATATCCTTCGTGCAGGCTATTTCTGGCCATCTATATTTAAAGACTATATTGTTGCAGTACGAAAGTATCATGCATGCCAGATCTTCCAACGCAAGATGCGTGTGTCGCCTCTCCCGTTACATCCTATCATTACCGTGGTCCCTTTTTCCAAATGGGGCATTGATTTTATGACGTGTAACCCTCACTCAGTCGGGGGGCATGCTTATATCATCGTTGTCATAGATTATTTCACCAAGTGGGCCGAAGCTATGCCTACACTGGCTGCGGACAGTGAGATAGCTGCACAGTTCATTTTCAACCATGTGATCACTCTTTTCAGTGTTCCTCAAGCCATCATCACTAATCATGGCTCCCATTTTCGGGACCATATGATGGCAGAGCTGACATCTAAGTTGGGCTTGCGTCACGACAACTAAATGCCATATTACCCTTAGGAAAATGGCCAGGTTGAAGTTGTGAACAAGGTGCTTGTCACGATGCTTCAACAAAAAATTGGTATACACAAATTGAGTTGGCATCTCCAGTTGTTTTTACCTCTTTGGGCCTACCGAACGTCAGTGAAGAGTGCAACCAGATTCACACCATTTCAGTTTTTGTATGGTCTGGAAGCTACTCTTCTAGTTGAATGTGAGATCCCTTCAATAAAATTAGCTATGGAATTACTGCCCGATACTTCACCAGAGGAAGAACGTCTCCTATATCTCAAGATATTGGATGAAACTCGCTGCTTGGCTGATTTGGTTATCGAGGCATAGAAAAAGCAGGTTAAATCTCATTTTGATCAAACGGTTTCTCTGTGCTCTTTTATCGTGGGGAACCTCGTCCTCTTGTATGATCAAGCTCATGACAAGCTTGGGGCAGGAAAATTCCAACCTATGTGGCATGGGCCCTATATCATTAAGCGTGTATTGAAAAATGGGGTTTATGAGCTGATCGATTATGAAGTTCTTCCTTTGGCGCAACCCAGAAATGGGTTGTACCTAAAGAAATATTATGCCTGAATCATTCTTGCGTAGTATATGTACATAGGTGATTTTTTCATTTTTGTGCATGTGTGGTGTGGTGTGCTTTGTAAGCGTTTTCTGCTTATTCTTGATTGTGCAGATGTTTATTACTCCTTATGTCGGTTTCGTGGATAGTGCCTCCTGCAGTACTAGGAACCTATCTTCAACAGCTTGGGTAATTTACAATCCTGCTGGTGAGTTGGTTAATTTATAAGGTATTTGTCTAGGGCCTGCTACAAATAATTTCGCGGAATATAGTGTCGTTTTGGAATTATTAACCGAGGCTGTTAACCTCGGCATTCACACGTTTCTTGTAAATCTGGACTCACAGCTTGTGGTTTTACAACTCAATGGCCATTATTCAGTTAGAAGCCCATGCATTTTAAGGTTGTATCTACATATTCATTTACTTGAAAGAAATTTTGATTAAATCACATATTAGCATATACCAAGATGAATGAATACACTAACAGATGCAGTAGCCAACATGGTATTAGATAGACATTTACGCAATTTGTAAAAACATTATCATATGTGAGCAAGATCCATGTAGAAAATAGATGTATATATATATGTCGAGTGTTTGCAACGTGTGCATCATATAAAACCTAAATATACATGTTTGTTTCAGTTACATTCGGAGACGACATGTCTCTCAAAAATATGCAAATAGAAAGCCTAGGCGACTAATCGGCATGGTGCTCATGGTAACACGTCACTGCCTACACCAACCGCCTTAGTAAGCGGTGGAGATGATTTGACACCCCTACGGTGTGCCTCTGATAAGCTAAGGGAACATCAGCTAAACGAGCATAAGCCGGAACTCCGCGAGCAATCCCCTCTAGGTTCTGTATGAGCTCGTCCCCCTTGCCCCCCTCACCTTGAGGGTCATGAGTGAGAGGGGTCCTCCTCGCTATTGGTGACATTTCGGCGGGCCTCTCTGGGCCAATATCTGCATACATATAGGGTTAGTTGTTAGAGCATGCATGTATACAAAAAAAAAATAAAACTCATAAAATTAAAAAGAGTCTTACCAAGCTCCTTGTCTCAGTCCTCTCCCTCTAAGAGCGGAAGTTCTAGGTCTCCGGTAAAATCAGTGCCTGTATAGGGCCAGTCCTCCACGACGATCAACTGTCGTCGGACCCAGTCAAATAACTCAGGCCACCAGGACATCTGCTGGCCGCCCCCTGCCCTGGGCATCAATTCCGCCCATTGAGCCATTCCTGGCCATCTCGATGGTGGATCCGGGACTATAGCATCCTGATGCTAAAAAATTGGTAATCGTTCCAGGAAGAACGACACCAGAATTGACCCATATCCAAACTGTTTCAGTTTGGTCTGCTTGCTTTTTGTGAGTTGCCGTTTAATGTTCATGGTCACAGTCATGGCCTAGTCAAAGATAGTTGGGTTCATGCACTCTGATGTAAGCAATAGCTGCGTCTTTGTGGCCTCGTGTGGTGCCTGCGATCCTGCAGCCCGCATAATGGTGTGTAGCACTACTCTCAGTGCTAGATTGAGGATGGTCTGAATGTCTACTTTCTTGCTTCTCGTTCCTTTGCGTGCCCCTGCACACACCCTGTTCATGACCATTGTCATGTTTTCCCCTGAAGGCCTGGTGCTGATCAGAATAGGGACTAGACCCCTGCATGACAGTCTAGTGATGATGTATACGTTTGATACTTCGAGCTCGAGTTCTTCATCTAGAAGTTTAAATTTCTCCTCATCCTCATCCCAAATGCTGATGAGATACTGCAGTAGTTCGGGCTGAGCCCAGAGACATGGCATTAGAAAGAATTTTTTTCAGCCCGCAATTTCGAAGGGCATTCATACAATGCTCATTTCCCATTGCCAATTCATCCTCTTCGCTATGCTCCCTCTCTTTCCATTCAATTACCATCCTTTTTGTTGGATACCTACATCAATCAAACATAGGAACGTTATAAACCTCCTTGGGTATTCAAAATTTCATTTCATTAGTTGTTTTTTGATAAATTTTGGCCGGATTTTGTGTTGCATCATTGGCGCGGCTGTTTGGCTAACATTGGCGCCAGCTGGTGCGACCTCTGTGTAAAACAGAACGGATTGGCGGGGGTCCGTGCCCAGAACCTACGCCAACCGCGAAGCCCTAAAATTTGAAAATCCTTCCCTAAAGGACCTCAAACAATGATTAAAAATAGTAAAATGTAACTTAAAAGATGGACAAAGAGATCGGCTCTTACCTAAACTGGACGGAAGTTGATTTGCTCCACTGGATTGGCCGCACTCGCCACTTGAAGATCGAAGCACAAAAGGGTCACTTTTGCTCTGCAAAGAGGTAAAAAGTGAAAAGTAAATATTTTCTACCACTGTTGGTATTTTATAGCTTTTTCAAGTCCTAAATGGGTTTTTAAACATGTTTTTCAACATAATTTTACATTATTTTTGTCAAATATGTTTTACGCGCGCCTTTTTGTGCAGCAACATGTTTTTCACGTGGTTTTGACGAAGAGACGAGTTGTATTTTATACTTTTTTCAGACTCGGTAAAAACAAGAAAAAGTCACTTTTGGAGTCACCTTTCAGCTCTTTTTTGACTCTCTAAAACTAAAAATATTGCCGAGTCGCTTGTCGTTTTGAGCTCGTTAAATTGGCTGCGAAACGACATCTACCCAGTATACGTTTGCCCCTTTTTCGAGCTGGGATAGATTATTTATGAAAAAGGAATATCCTAGCCTATCGCAACTAGGAGATTCTCTCAAACATAGTTTTCTACCTTTTCAGATCTGTGGGACTACCTACAAAAAGGAACTGCTGAAGTTTTATTTTCCGCTATCTTTTCAAACTCTCTAAATATGAAAAGATGTCGAGTTCTTCCTTTGTTAGACTCGTTTAAAACTGATGACATCAGACTCCGTCATAATGACGTTACTCGAGTTCCTCCTTCCTAGGGCTCGTAAAATGTACTAGTTGGATTTGTCTAAAGGACAAACTTACATCGCAAGCATATGCTATCCCCTTCAAGCTTGTTTTCAAAAATAATTGGGGTACTCGCTAGAAATGGTGGGGGAAAAAGGAACCAATATTTTAGTCATGTCGACATTATGTCGCTCTTGAACATGGCACTTATCTGCATTTGTGTCGGGTTGGGGACATCTCATCTCGTTATCTGCTTGCCTTCATGGGTTTGGGTAATCTCTTTTGACTGCTCATCTACTCTTTGCCATGTCACCATGACCTCAGATCCCTTGATGTCAAATACTGCCAAATCAATGTCGTGTCGTTGATATGTTCAAGAGAATTTGGCCTCTATAGTTTTCAACCTCCCTCTAATTCTCTGTTGGTATTGATTCAAAAAAATTATATCCCTCTGTCTCGTGTTGATGATGTGGGAAACATTATGGCCCACCTTCGATCAAGGTCACTTCCTGTTGACTTCAGCTTATTATCCAGGAATTTCGTCTAGAGACTCCCTTCAGGTACCTTGGAGCCTTCATGCCTCAATGGCAGGTTCTTCGCATTCGATGCAAGGTTTTCATTATTGGCCTTCGATCAGATGATTATGCGGGTGTTCGATGCCAGATCACTATTCACATTCCGTGGATTGTACCTCTTGTACCTTGAGAGCCATTTTCATTATTGGTGGTTTCTCTCACGTCTGTTAATAGTTTTCACCATTGGCTGGTAATCAGACGATGTTCTTGCATGTTCGACTTCAGTTCACATATTTGCATGCTCGGACTTGTACTTTGCTCGGATCGAGATGGAGTGCAAGACCCTGGATTTTGTCTGATGAAATCTAGGCTGCGAGTTCTCTGTGGATTATTATGACTTGTTACATGGCTCTTTTGATTGGATGGCTGCGACCATACCTGAGTCTACTTGTTGATCCTTATTTTACTGGATGGTTGTGTCCATGCCTTGGATGTCGGTTTTGTACACTTTATTATGGATGGCTGCGTTGATACCACATATCATGTATCAGAGATATCAGTTGTATTTGTATTCGCAGGTCTTCCGACGGCAGTGTTTTCAGTTGGACGCATTATCATAAAGCATTTCACCCCTCCCTCTCTCTCGGACCTCATGCTTTAGGGGGAATCTGTTACACAACATTTTGTCACCATTCCTGCAATCCCTCATCCTGTACATTGGAGGACTATTCCCATGACCTATGAACAGTCAAATGTCCTGAAAACACCTTGATGGCATCCTTCTGCATAAGGGCAAGAATTCTCCTCAAGAAAATTTCCTCTAAAAAACGCTAAATCCATGTTTTTTCATTGGCGCGGGTAGCTAGTTCATCCCTCGCGCCAATGGGGAAAACACACACTAGTGGGCGCGCCAGCTGGCGCTCTGTCCCTGTGTTGTGCCCGCGCCAAGCCTATTAAGGAATGTTTTTTAACAATAGAAGGCGTAAGTTTGGTTCTAACAACTTCAGAACGAATCATCAAAAATAAGTTGGGTTGTTTGGCTCCAGATCTCCTTGATTAGGAAGTGGTTTTCCACCTCTCATGGAACCTTCCTAAGAGATAGGACTCTCCCCCATGATTATAGGGATCCCAACTTCCCTTTCTCCTTCTATAAAAGCCTGCCCGGTCCATTTTACAGCTAGCTAAACTTTTGGGAAAGAAATTATAGTTGAGTGACAATCAAGAGCAGAGCTAAGGAGAACCTTGTGAGAGAGACAGTTCTATCAAATCCCTGACGAGCTTTGTGAGACACGTCTTGCTGGAATCCTGTCGAAGGAAGATCATGACGTCAGAGCACTGGTTGTAATCATGATCTCATATCTTAATATACATGACTCTACTATTGGTTCCATGATTGTTTTTGTCCATTATATAATGCAAATTCATTCGTTCCTCTCTGACTTATCGATAGTTAGAAAGTGTGGAATATTACGTTACATGTTGTCTCTCTTCTTTGAATGTGTACAGGTATCTGGATGTAGCAAGCTCACGGATCGTGACCTGTCCAGCTAGGAATGGAAGCGCCACTTCTTCTTCGACAACAACAATGGAGGAATCATGGTAAGCGATCTATCGCGATTCTATCTTTTGTAACTAGGAATCAATAGCTTTACGTGTTTAAATAGTTGCTAGACCCACTCTAGGGCTAGTGGGATTGCCTCTGTCCGCAGAGGGGATTTACCTCCACAATAGTAGTTCATCCTTAAAGGATGCCATGGACCAAAATTCAACAAGTTTTGGGAATTTTGGTATTTTTTGAAATTTTTTGCAAAATATGGAAAATTCATCTTTGCAGAAGCGTCACACAACGACACGACACTTTTCCTCAGAGCCTCAGAATGAGGATTTTTCTACATGGATGTATTTCTCTTGCCATTTACTTTCCAAATATGGTTTCAAGTTTTCATGAACCCCCTAGTTTTGGAGAAAAACCCAAAAAACACCCTCTTTTTCATGCTTTTGCCACAGTTTTTTTCGGTGCATGGTGCTTCTAGAGTAAGCTTGGGAAAATGGATTTTTGAAGGCCTTGCAGGAGGTATTTTCCCAGTTTCAAGGTTGGGTTGGATAGAGGAAATTTATGGCTACCTAGCCCAATCTTCATATCAGTAGGAGGATGACTTAAATTTATTCAAAAGCACCCTCAAAATGGCATGACGCTTGTGTTGAAAGGCATGATCCTTCTGTAACTGGCGTGATGCTTCCTTCTTGGATTCTTCCTGGACATATTTCAAGCCAAAATGGTCCAAATCTTGAGGTTGCAGCTACCCTATGATGTGTTTTTTTGGATACGAGAGTTTTTTTTTGCCCCTAATTGTTGAGGAATCAGGTAATTACTCAAGGAGACAAACACTCCTATTTATTAGCTAAAATTGGGGGCACTTTTTCTAACTTCCCTAAATTCTAGGTAATGAATCATAGGGTGCATTTATGATGTATTTTGGATCAGGTTACGACCCAATGAGGTGGAATCTCTTCTATTTTCTATATGTAGTCCAACTCAAGTCATTTTAGAGGTTGGATAGTTGTTATTTTCAGTGTGGAGCTTTTGTACAAAATTTTTCAGTGAAATCAAAGACATGTTGCAGCTATAATTTGGGACTCTAGTGGTATGCTTATTAGCATTGTTTTTTCTCAGTAACACCATCAAGTTGAATTTTTATGCTTTCTTTCCATCACAGGTGTGCTTCTATATGATGATATTATGAGTCTATGAACAAAAATATTTATTTTATGCTCTGTTTTATAATATTTTCATGAATGTGTTTTACCTCTTCTGATGAATGAACTCATGTCATATGCTCATTCTAACTCTCTCTCTCTCTATTTGAAAACCTTATAAACAATGAAAAATTAAGTATGTTTCTAAGTATACCTACCTGGCCTGATATTCATCTCTACAATTGTACCTTTGAAATCAGACCTAAAACCTAGACCTAGTTCCTTAACTGACATTCCTACTCGGTAAAAACTAAAAAAAAAAACTAATTTACTAAGCTTATATCTAGCCTAAGATCCTTACATCTCTAGTCACATCATTGATTGTAAAAGTGACATTGAGAGAGACCTCTCATCTCTGGTAGGTCTAGCTACCAAACCTAAATATTGGTTTGAGGTTACCTACTTCAGTCTCCATTCTCAGCCCTGGGAAATGGGGAGAGTGATACACCAAGGAACTGGCACCTCCCAGCTCAGTGCACTGCGTAGTTTCTGTGCTCAGTGAGTGATTGTATAGTTTCTAATCTTAGTGTTGGGATGCCTGTCATGACTGTGCAGTTCCCAAGCTCAAGGTTGCGCTTCCAGTTAAGACTACACAATTCTGATTGACAAGGGAAATACTGGCCTTAATAATTGCGCAATTTCTGGAGCCAAGCCCAGAACTGTTGTGCAAAACTTAAGCAAGAGGTCAACTTGTGTCTTGGAGAAATTTTCTAAGTGAAAAGGTAGATGAACACCAGATAAACTGAAATATAAACATCAATTAAAGCACAGATACCTGACATTAGTGCAAGGTATGCTCTTGTGAAGGGAATTTAGGCTCCAAAATCTAAGCAGTGGAAAATTTTTGGAGGGTGGTTGTAGCTGCTACAAAATATATATAGGACAAGGGATACAATTATTATAAAATGGGACCATGATGGGTTTTTTCCTTCATAACAATATAACAATAGAAATGTAATCACTCAATATCTATGGTTTAATAAGGGGTTTTAGGTTAAATGGATCTTATATAGAACTCAACATTCCCCTTCACTTGAAACAAGTATTATGCTCAACACTTGACTAGTTGCCAATGTTTATGCAAGAATAAGGATTATTCCCATGTCATCTCTTCCATTTGTAGGCTCTTATGTTTGAAGATGTACTCCATAATTATTGGGTTTCTCGAATTCTTAATCCTTATTTCAAGTATTATTTCTACTTCTAGTATGATTTCTCTTCTTCATATAACTCTGGTACACTTCTCGGCTACAAATGAATAGCATGGTCACGATCTTGATTAGGTGGAAGACCCTTAGGAATTAATCCAAATACCTTGGGATGATTGTTGAAACATTTATGGAGATTCCATGAGATATATGATACTGACGTCAATCGATATTTTAGATGGACTTCCCATGAGAAAACTTTTATTGTGTGCCATGTGTCCAATTCTTCAAATATAATTACGAAATGTGTACCTAAGATAATTTAGTATGTCTCTTGAAAATCCTGAAGATTTTACAATATGAAAATTATGATATAGGAAGATATAGAAAAAAATCCAAGCTGACCTATTTAAAATTTATTTGATTTTTGTTCACAAAATCCAACTTCCATAGAGTATAATGAACCAAATTCTGAAAATTGAACCAGATTTTCCCTAAGATCGGTGAGGAGAGTTGCCGCAACGATGACCATCGATGCAAAAATGCAGAAACTGATGTGACACTTGTGAAAGGAAAACACAAATTTAAAACTACACTTCTATAGGCTAAAGCATGTTAAAATGTGAGAATTCATGCAAATAAACAAGAAAAGTAACACTCATGCAATCCAAACAACAAAAAGCGATTAAAACTGATAAGTGCAAAAATCTCCCGAAAAAGTGACGACAATCGCACTGAAGGTTCCTTGATTTCCTCGGGAATTCTAGAGATCCAAGATCGAATTTAAGAATGAGATCTAGGGGTGTCAATTAAATATATTTGATAAATTAGGGTTTATGATGTGCATGCCATAAATCAAGGTAAAAGTGACACTTGGCGGGGGTTTCCAACAATAGCCAGTGTGCTTCCTTTGGGCTACTAAAAATAGATCCCTAGATTTTAGGGATGATTTTTCACTTTTTTTTTCTTTTTTGTTTTTCCGAGGAAAATTTCCATGCACCTCACCTAGAAGGATTGCAAAATTATGGGGAACTGGTACCTCCCGACTCAATGTATTGCGCAGTTTCTGTGCTCAGAGAGTGATTGCATAGTTTCTAATATTAGTGTTGGGATGCCTGTCATGACTGCGTAGCCCGTGAGCTTAAGGCTGGGCTTCTATTTAAGACTGAACAATTTTGATTGACAAGGAAAATACTAGCCTCAATAATTGCGTAGTTTCTGGAGGCAAGCCCAGAATTTTTGTGCGAGACTTAGGCAAGAGATCACCTTGTGTCTTGGAGAAATTTTCTAAGTGAAAAAGCAGATGAACACAAGAGAAACCGAAATATAAACATTATTTAAAGCATGGATACCTGATATTAGTGCAATGTATTCTCTTGTGAAAGGAATTTAGGCTCCAAAATCTAAGCAATGGAAAAATTTTGGAGGTTGGTTGTAGCCACTACAACATATATATAGGGGACAAGGGGTACAATTATTATAAAATTGGACCATGATGGGTTTTTCCTTCATAACAATATAACAATAGAAATGTAATCACTCAATATCTATGGCTTAATAAGGGATTTTAGGTTTAAATGGGTCTCGTACAGAACTCAACATTCCCCTTCACTTCAAACAAGTGTTATCCTCGACACTTGACTAGTTGTCAATGTTCCTGCAAGAATAAGGATTATTCCCATGTCATATCTTCCATTCTTAGGCTCTTATCTTTGAATATGTACTCCATAATTATTTGGTTTCTCGAATGCTTAATCCTTATTTCAAGTATTATTTCTACTTCTAGTATGATTTTCTCTTCTTCATATAACTCTGGTACTCTTCTCGACTACAGAAAAATAACATGGTCATGACCTTGATTAGCTGGAATACCCTTAGGAATTAATCAAAATACCTTGGGATGATTGTTGAAAAATTTATGGAGATTTGATGAGATAGATTATATTGATGTCAATCGATATTTTAGATGGACTTCCCACGAGAAAACTTGTATAGTGTGCCACGTGTCCAATTCTTCAAATCTAATTATGAAATGTGTACCTATGATAATTTTGTATGTTTATTGAAACCCTTGAAGATTTTATAATATGAAAATTACGAGATAGGAAGATATAGCAAAAAAACCAATCTCACCTATTTATAATTTATTTGAGTGTTGTTCACAAAACCTAACTTCCATAGAGTATAACTCTGAAAATATAATGAACCAAAATTTGAAAATTGAACCTGTTATCACTCCCCCCTTCTTCCCAAGGCCGAGGATGGAGTTGAAGGAAGGTAACAACAAACCAACCTTTAGGTCAAGTAGTTATCCCTACCAATACTAGAGAGATCTCTCTCAATGTCACTTTGCAGCCAAAGGGATGACTGGATATAATGTTTTAGGATAGTTATGATGCTCAGTAGATTAGGGTTTTTGTTTGTTTGTAGTTTTGTTGGATAGGGATGACAGTTAGGAAGCTAGGTCTAGAGTTTAGGTATGACTTAAAAGGTTTAGTTTCATAGGTAAGGGTGAGGCCAGGTAGGTAAGCTAATAAGCATGATTAATTTTTCATTGTTTATAGAGTGAACTGAGAGGGAGTCAGAATGAGCAACAAACTGATTTCATTCATTAGAAGAGCAAAGACATGTTCATGTAAATCTTACAAAAAAAAGGGCATGTAAAGCATGATTTATGTCTATAAACTGATAAGACCTAAAATAGAGAATCATATATGTGAAATATGAATAACATAAAATTCAACATGATAATTTTATAGAGAAAAACAAATGCTCAAAGGCATACCACTGGAGTCTCAACACTATGTCTACAACACTGTCTTTGATTTCGTTGAAAAAATCTTGTACAATAGCTCCACTGTAAATAACAACTATCCAACCTATAAAATGACTTGTGGTGGACTACTTATAGAAAATAGAGTTCATTAAACCTCATAGGGTCGTAATCCTATCCAAAAATCATCATAATTACATCAGATGAGTCACTTCTTATAATATAGGGAAGTTAGAAACTAATCCCTGAAATTTAGCTAAAGACAAGGAGTGTGTGTCTCCTTCATTAAATTACATGTTTCCTCATCATAAGAGGGAAAAAAAAATCAAATACATCAAATGACACCTCATGGGACAACTAGCATTGAATTCTAAAGTTTATGTCTAAAAGGAATCCAATGCAGAAACGTAGCGACTTTAGCAAAAGCGCCGCGCTAGCTTGGCAGAAACGCTGCCCCTGTTCAAGGGTGATTTTGATGCACTTAAATGCATCCAAATGAAAGTATGAAGGTTGGGAAAAGTAGCCATATGTGTATACCTTCAAATGCAACTTGAAATTTTAGAATAAACCCATAGGAAAATCTCCAAAAGTTGTTTTTTCCCAACCTCACTCCAGAAGTGTTGTGCTGGTCAAAAACACTAGTAGATGCATGGAAAAGAGGCAGTTTTTTGGCTTTTTCTCCACAAAAAAGGGGTGTCATGAAAAACCAAGACCTGATTTGAAATTTTTCAGTGAAATTACAACCAACTATATAAGCCAATATTGATTTGAGTGCCTTGAGAGAAAGCGTCACGCCACTGCGCGACACTTCTGTATTTGACAAGAAAAATTCTGCAAAAATAGGGCTTAGATATGGATAAATATCTCTCTAACCATAACGTGTTTTGAAAAAATGAGACAGGTTTTTTTTCTTTGGCATTTTATGAACAAAATATTCCGCCAGTTTTCCAAAATACTTTACCATTTTCTCAGAATCCAAGTTTGAAGTTGATCACTAAAAATTAGCATAAGAGTCACACCACTTTGATAGGGAGTTTGGAGGACTTCCCAGAGGTGTTTTGGGATTAAAGTGGTATGGTTGGAAATATTAGGATGTCTTCTACAAAATATAGCCATCAAGCAATGAAAAACCCTTCTAGAATCCCCTAAAAAAGTGAATTTAAGACAACCTATTTAAAAGTGAAAAAAATGACATGGAGAAACTGTATTTTTGTAATTTCTCTCAAATAATAACACCAGTGTATAAACGGAAGGAGGTTTTTGTTCTTTGGAATATGGGTGACAAAAAAATCTTTCACTTTTGTAAAGTTCATCTCCGTTACTTCAGAAACGGATTTTGAAGAAAAATTGTCCCTGTGTCCAATGTAAATCCTAGCAAATGATCACGAAGCTCTAAAAATGATGCCATGGGTATGATTTGGATCAAACATGGAATAATGACCTCCCTTATGAATATTCATTTCTCCTTCCATATTTTTTTTCAAAAAAATAAAACCCTAGCTAAATGTAATGGGTAGGGAAAGTGAAGATTTAGGAAAACAGGGGATAGTGGTAGGGTGGTTTTAGGGGTAGAAATAAGATGGAAGGAAGTTAAGGGAAAATCCCAAAAAAATTGGGGAGGTAGGGTGATGATTTGGCTACAATATGCAAGTGGAATTTTTGGAAATTGTCATGTGAAAGGTGCCAAAAAGGTCAAAACACAGGGTTTTCATAATTTCCCTGCAAAAACGTAGTGAAAAATAGGGTTTGAGTGAAAATGGTGGCAAGGAAGGGTATGAGTGATAGGTAATGTTTGGATAAGGTATACGGATGATGTATGAAGGTTTTTAAATCGTGAAATTAGGGTTATTCCAATTGAAACTAGCAAATCATGGAGGAAACCAAAAACATAGTGAAGAAAACCGTGAGGAGGGAATCCACCCTTTTCTTAAGAATTTGACTTGAATGAGGTATGACAAGCATTCACTTACCTTTTTGGAGGTCTCTGAACCTTTCTGCAAGCTGATTTAACCCTTCGATGATTTTTTTGAAGCTTGGAACCAAAAGCATAGCAAACTATCAATCTTTGGATGGCTGTGGAGAGTTGTGAGCATGAGAGAGGAGCTCTTTTGGCCATGTATGATACTTCTTTGAGAAAATAAAATTTTCCTTTACTTATTTTCCTATCTTTGTTAACACCCAATGTAAATGATATGTATGGTGAAAATGACAACTTGTTCACCTTCTTTTATGACATGATTGGACATTGTGGTGGCGAAACAAGAGACCTAGACTGTGACCTAGATGGAGGTGTGGTGATTGATCTAAGACCCTAGGTGATAATGGATGACATAACCTTGAAATGAATATGACCATGCATGGAGTGAAGGGAGTATAATTTTAGACCTAGAAAACATTTAGTGAACAAAATTTAATTTGACAATTGACCTGAAAACATGAAATTTTGACCTAGGACCACTACTAAGTAAACCTCAAAGAGTATGTTTGATCATTGAACATTAAGACACTAACAGAACTAGATGTTCCCTGAGATTTCTCTCCTTAATATGATTCGAGTTTCACTATTTCAAACATGTAAGATACCCCCCTAAGTATATCTCAATTATCCAACTAAAGTTTCTGAGATTGCTTGATTTTTCATTAAGGATTTTTGTCAAACAATTTACATTTATATGGTTGTAGGTGAACTTTTTATAACTTTTATAGCACACAAAGATATACAATGCCAAAAAGTAATAAATAAACACTTCAAATAAGTAGTACATGAATTATACTAAGCTCAGAAATACAAATACCACTAATATATGTTTGCCACAAAAATAAGATCACTTTTCCTCCAATGAAAACAACCCAGAATTATATAGCAACATATCTAAGGACACAATCATTTTATTAGCTTGGTAACATATATTACAATGCTTAATGTTAAAGAGGAACCTAGTAAACACTTTAGCAATACAAACACCCATATATTAGTCACTTTCTTTTACGACATTGACACAATAGTATTTAAGACTTCAAGAAGACTATAAACTTTCCCCTTTCCATAGAGAACTAAGGTCCCACAAACATATTGTTAACAATAGTCAACTCATCTAGAAAAATGAAGAGATTCTTAGCCTCTTGTAATAGGTGTAACTCATCCTCTAAATGGGCATACTTGGCCCTCAATAAAGGCAACAACGTGGCCCTTTGATAAATGAACTTGGTCTCTTTGCTAGCAGACTTGGCTAGCTACACATAAATGAACTCAACCTCCCTTTATATGTGAAACATAGTGTTGTTTTTCTTAGAAATATTCCCTCTAATAAATGACAGTGATCAGGCCTATGGAAGTGATATAAATAGGAATCTTGGAAGGTGCGAGCTCAACCTGTATAAAAAATATAGAATACTAAAATTAAAATAATAAAATGAACCGATAACACACCTTTAACTTACTCCCTTCTACCAATGCCTTATTCTTCTTCAACAATGAATGAAAATGCTAGAATCTGAGTGACTATGCTCCCACACTAGTTAGGGTGTATAGTTTCAACACTGAAACCATCAACCAAAATGAGGATTTTCTAAAAACTTAGTCTCTTTCTTATGAGCTTTCCCAAAATCCTATTTTTCATGTGAACAAATGCAAGAATGAGGAGAGACTCCTCATTTTCCCCTTTTATAACTCACTTGAATATTTTTCAACCTTTTTTATATTAATAAATTCACTTCAGTGATATTTCTCACTATATAATTTAAAAGTGACTTTCATTAGCCTAAGACCCATGTCACCTTTCCCCCCTTTAGTTTTTATAAGGTTTTCTCCTTGGAAAATTGTGTTCCTTGATTAACTTTCTTATCCTATCCTACATGAGCTTAATTGGGCTAGCCGAATCATCCCCTTATGTCTCCTCAACAGATGGGGACATAATAATCCTCCCCACCTAAGATTGTTAGTCCTCAAGTATTTTTAGCCCAGGATGTTGGAGCATCTGTTCTCCTTTCCAAGTGGCATCTTTGAAAGGAAAATATTTCCATTTATCCAAATATTATTTAATGATTGTGTTTCTTAGTTTCCACTTTCTTACCTCCAAAATTTATTTTGAAATCAAAATCAAATCCCCTTCTTCGTCCAATGGTGGAAGCTCGGTAGAAGTGAAAATTTGTTTCCCTCGGGCCTTCTTGAGGCATGAAACATGGAAGACATTATGTATCTTATACCCCTTTGGAAGCTCTAGCTCATAGGCCACCTCTCCTATATGTCTCATAATCTTGTAGGATCCATAGAATATGAGATTCAATTTCTCTGCCCACTTCCTTTTTAGTGATGAATAGTCCCCAACCTCAAAGTTATGCTCCATCTAATGTCTATCTGCATAAAATATTTTTTTACTCTAATCCATTTACAAATTTTCTTTCAGGAGTCACAATATGTCCTGAATCTCCCAAATCCATTCCTTAGCTAGAGGTGCCCTATTGTCTCCAAACACCTTATCTACAAATTTTGGTGCATCATACCCATTCAAGGCTCTGAAGGGAGTCATCCCAATCAACATGTGATAAGTGGTGTTATAACAATGCTCTCCCAAGTGCAACCACTTTATCCAACATTTTTGTTGGTCTGATACACATTTTCTCAGATAACCCCCCAATAATTTCTTGATCATCTCAATCTTCCCATGATTCTTCGAGTGGTAACTAGTACTTGGAATTAACTCTATCCCAACCAACCTACAAAATCCTTTCCAAAATCCTCCCACGAATATATTGTCCCTATCAATGAAAATGGTTTTTGGTAGTTTGTGCAATCATAATACCTCTCTAAAGAATAAATTTTATACCTATGGCACTGAATATCATGAATTTATAGTGAAGAATGGTGTGAATTTCATGAGCCGATCAACCACCACATAAATGCAATCCTTCCCTTGCACCTAAGGTAACCCTGTGATGAATTCCATAAAAATTCTTTCCCATTTTTGTTTTGGAATGGGAAGTGGTTGAAGTAACCCCTCTAAATTGTTATGCTCTACTTAATTTTGTAGACAGATAGTGCACTCTCTCATGAATCTCAACACATCCATCTTAAGGCCCTTCCATGTTAACCTTTCCCTAATTTTCCTATGCATTTTCAAGTAACCAAGGTGCGTTTCCAGTGGTGAATATGCGCTACACGCATGTTCCTTTCCTTAAGTTGGGATTATGGCACCAGATAAATCATGTCTTTGTAATAGATTATCTCATCAATAACATGGTGCCTGTCATCTTGGGTCAACCCATCAAATATCTCACAAGGAAACTTGTTCTTAGACTACTCAACCAACAAAAGATATTTCCATTTAACCGAAATATCCATTAGAGAGAGAGAGAGAGAGGGTGGTATTCTAGAAAGGGAATCAGCTACCACATTGTTTTTTCCCTTCACATACTCAATCTCAAAATCATATCCTTGAAGTTTTCTAATCTAATTATGTTGTCTCTCACTTAACTCTTTCTGCTCCATGAGGAACTTTAAGTTATTATGATTTTTCTTCACCTTAAATATGTTCCCCACCAAGTATTATCTAAATTTGATCAAAGCATTCATAATGGCCAACATCTACTTGTCATATATCGAGTAATTTCACTCATATTCCTTGAGTTTGTGGCTCTCAAAATAAATGGGATGGTCATTTTGCATCAATACTACTCTTATCCCAGTCCCTAAAGCATCACACTTAAGCACAAATGGTTGGGTGAAGTATGGTAATGTTAGAAAGACATGAACTCATCACTTGTTTCATCTTCTCAAAGGTTTCCTATGTCTCCTTTGTCCATCTGAAAGCACCATTATTGGTGAGGTCTATAAGAGGTGTTATAGTTGTGAGAATCCCTTAACAAACTTCTTGTAATAGGTGCAGAGGCCTAGGAAGCTTTTCAGTTCTGTCACATTCTTTGGGGTAGGCCACTCGATGATTGCCATGATTTTTCTCCTAGTGTACCTAGACCTTATTCTCCATGGTTACAAGCCCTAAATAAATAATCTCAGTCATACCAAACTCACATTTGGACTCTTCTCCATAGATTTGTTGTTATTCCATAATTCCTAACATCTCATCCAAATTCCTAATATGATTCTCCCAATTCCTACTATATATGAGTATGTCATCAAAGAAAACCAACATATACTTACGCAATTGTATATTGAACACAAGGTTCATGTAGGACTGAAATGTAGTGGGGCCATTGGTTAGTCCAAATGACATAACCAAAACCTCATAATTCCCATAATGGCACCAAAAAGCAGTCTTTGGGATATCATGTTTCCAAAATTTGATCTAATGGTAGCCAAGGCGAAGATATATCTTCAAGAAGTAATTGGATCCCTTCAATTCACCCATCAGCTCATCAATCCTAGGAATCTGATATTGATTCTTGATTATTTTCTTATTAAGTGTCTGGTAATCGATACACATCCTCAAGGTGCCATCTTTCTTCTTAGCCACCACCACTGAAGAAAATGGACTAGAACTAGGATGAATATGGCCCAGCTACAACAAATCTTTGATGGTCCTTTCGATCTCATCCTTAGATACATTGGAATGACAGTAGGGGTTGGTTATGACTGCCTAAACCCCCTCCTCTAACTCTATGAATTGCTCAAATTCTCTATCTAGTGGTCTACTTGGAGGAATATCAGCAAATACCTATTGATTATTTTGGAGAAATACATTTATATCCTTTGGATAATGTTGAGACTAATTTGGTGGCTTCCTATAAAAAAAATACTACTCACATGCCCATTCTATGTCTCCATGCTACAACACTACCTCCATGTGCCTGTGATATGACACTATCTTGGGCGGATATTGATGCATGGCTCACAAAACTACCTTTTTTCCATCATGGTATGTGAACTCCATCTCCATCCTCCTATGATCTGTAGTGTACCTCCTAATGGAATACAACCACTGAAATCCAAGTACCACATTGGCATTTGGTACATCCACCACAAAAAGGTCACATATCAATGTGTAATTTCCCATGGTTATTTTCAGGTTGGGAATACACCTAGTGCACTCCATCTAATGACCACTCGGTATAACCACTGTGAAGGCCTCAAACTCCTTTTTCAAAATCTCCCTTTGATCCACCATAGTTGTGTCTATAAAGTTGTGGGATTCCCCATTATCAATCAACACTGTCAACTTGTGTCCCAATAAAACCCCCTAAATTTGAATGTTGAATTTTTGTAGCTATGGCTAGTATTCATAATTTATGTTTTAGCCCTTGAAAGAATTATTATAAGACATCTTCTTCATGTTCAATTTAAAATAGAAAGTTTTAAAATTTGAATTTTGAATTTTTGGTTTCGAACTATTCAAGTTGACCTTCTCTCAAGTCAAATTAGACCAGTGAAGAGACACACTCATTCGAACATACATAACATTATATATAGAGAATTTGACCTCCTCCACAAGGCACCATTTGACATCATATACGAAAAGTAATAATTTGGGCATCTCAACAAAGAAGAAGAAGGAAGAAGAAGGAAAAATTCGTCTCTAGCATTTATATCTTTCCCTCTCTTGAATTTTCATGTGTGACTTTCTAGGCATTTTTTGGGAAGAAAATCGAACTTCTGTGTAGAATTTTCCGAGCAACATGGACGAAATTATGGGAAGATTATTCTGGGTAGAAGGGTTGAATTTTTGGGCATATTCTGGGAGGCCAAAATTCCTCCTAGGTAGATCAAATAGGGAAAAAGTTGAAGGGTAGATGTTTGACTTGATAAAAGGGTTGCTTGACCAAGTTTCCCCCTTAATTATAACTGGGTTGCTTAGAGTCAAAAAATATAAGATCTCGAATTACATGGAATAAATTCATTTCGAAGCATCACTGAATAAGCTCAAAGTGAAAGAATGAAAAAAAAAATGGAAACCCTAGAACAAACGTGGAAGGGGAAAATTGGGAATTGGTTTATTACTACTCTAGATGGTCAAAATCACTATTTTGGGAAATTAAGAATCCAAATGCAAAATATATGCTACACATAATCGATTAGGAAAACACATTTCCAATTCGAAAATCAATAGATAATTTTAAATTTTGAAAGATCATGGATATTAAGACTAAAATGATGGGCACATAGAAGACCGAACTCAAAGAAAATCAGGTTTGATCTTTCCATAAAAGTTTCTTCATCATCAGATTACTACCAGGAAAAAGCACCATGATCTCCAATGACTATTTTAGATCGAGTCATTGCTACAATGTTTTATCACATTATCGCTACTTTACAACTCGTCGGATAAAATTTTACGGGTGGATTATATTTGTATCCGGGTCGGATCTTGACCCGTTATATGGATGCCCTCTCATTTTGCTCTGTTTAATTTCCAAACAGATTTAAAATTTTACAGGTGGATTATATTTGTATCCGGGTCGGATCTTGACCCGTTATATGGATGCCCTCTCATTTTGCTCAGTGTAATTTCCAAACAGATTTCTTTGGGGCAACTGATGGTGGACTTCTCGCTGTGTTTATTCACAGCTCGAGATTATTTGAATATGTACTGTATATATCATTAATATATTCAGCGTTTTTTTCTCTCTGAAAAAAAAAAACTTGTTTGTGAGCTATACTATATATTCGATAATATTTGGAAAATGGACTAATTTGGACACCGGTGGCTGATCATCATTCGAGTTGAAATCTGCGCAAAATCCACAGAATTAGAACCTTACATGTTGTTTAGGGGACAAATATCAAAGGGCCACACTTGTTGTACCGTAACTTTGCCCAGAATCATAAAATTAAAAGTGGTCATTAAAATCGTCGAATTAGACTACAGAGGAGGCAGGCACACTGTTCTGCATAAATTCATGAAACAAAGAAAACCACCATTCTTTTCCCAAACATTGGTTTTCTATATTTTACAAGTTTAATTTTTGTTTTATTAGAAATAATTTTTGTTTACTTTAGTTTCATTTCAATTAAGTTTATTTTGATTAAGTTTTATAATTACTTCAAATTAGTCGTAATTGTAATTTTAGTTTTAATTACATTTAGTTTAATTTTAGTTTTTAGTCTCATTTAATGAATTCTATTTTCATTTTGTAATTTATTTTTATTATTATTTTAATTTAGTTCGATCAATATAGTATATTAATTTTTATTTTATTTAAAACTATTTTTAATTAAGATTTAGTATTGCATTTAGTTTTAATTTACTATATCATTTTAACATTAGTTTCATATAGCTTTTATTTTAGATTTTATGTTTATAGTTTCATTTGACTTTATTAGTTACTTAATTTTTAGTTTTAATTAATTTTAATTCAAATTTAGTTTAGATTATCATGATTACATTTTATTTTAATTATTTTAGTTTTTAATTTTATTTCACTATTATTCCTTCCTTGTAGTTTTATAAAATTTCTCAAATATTTTTTGGAATAATAATACTTTATTGTTTAGATTTTAGAAAGGGATGTGGAAGAATGGAAGACTTGCGGCTTAAGATCAAGGAGAAGCATAACAAACTCACATGATTATAAAAGGGGCATGTACATACGTTTGAGGGGGTTCCAGATCCATAGACTATAGGGGAGATTTTACAAGAGGAGACTATCTATTACACTATTGTAATTGAGATATTTTTTAGTAGAATAGAGAGAGTTGAGATTTTTGTTAGGAAAAATGATTTTTTACTATTACAAAATTGGTTTGAGACTCATACTATACAAGAACAGAGATATTTGAAGCTAACAACAAGTTTTCACTTCCTTGCACATTGTACGATTTACATGTTTGTTGTTATTTCTTTATGATAATTTAATTTTGATTTAATTTTGAACTGAATTGGTGTATCAATAATTGATGTTAGCACTACTACTAATTTCAATTGTTTTATATTATTCGAAATTTTGTAAAGCTATCTTTGTGGGGTTGAACATTTTGATTAAGGATTAAATATTGAATTCGAGGAGACTTGATTGTAGTTACTAATAACTACTTATCAATTTTATCACAATCTTGTCTTGGATTAATTTCTATTAAATTAAAATAATTATATCTTTAATGCAATAGTACATCTGATATCAAATCTATTTACTTGTAATTAAGTTTAAGCATATGAATGATGTGTTGTAATAACTATTTATTTAGATCATCATTATCGCATATATGTTTGAACTATTGCAAACTATAAGAAATATTTATATGATTTGCTAGTAGATCTTAACCGTAAATTCAATTACAATCCCTCTCCCTTCCAATACTTATCTTTTGATTGGGAGTAGGGCTTATCCTTCTCTTAATCAAGATATAATAGGTTTACGTTTTCTTGTCTGCATATAGGCTAGATTACATTTGCACTTAGAAAATTCCCCTTTCATAGGATCAAGCATCTGTGTGTCTTTGTTGAGCCTTTTTTTTAGCGAATGGTCACTTTCTTTTAGAAATTGCAGGAAGGTAACTCCTCTTTTGTCTCCTGAAAACAAGTAATATCATACATTAGTACACAAAAGGTATATTTAGAGTTAGATTATATTAACGTTATTTTATATTAGTTTTAGGAATAGGGTACCTGGACCCATTTTAACCAATCAGAACCACTAGCGCAGACATAAAAGAGTCTAATTTAGGGCTCTAACTAGGTGATTTCCCAAATATTGATGAGGTCATTTTTGGCCATCAACAATACATAATGACATCAATCCATGTGAACTTTGGTGTAGAAGATATGCACACCTTTACTATAGAGTTGTTCTTACTTTAAAACAAATGGTTTTAGGTGTTTCATATTTGCAGGTAAAACATGAAGAATTTTGTAGAGGACATGTGCTTGGGAAGAATGTCAACAATCCATTTCTAAGAAATGAAAGTAGGTCAAAGGAAATTTTGGATATAATTCATTATAATGTGTGTGGTTCAATGCCAGTGAAATATCTTGGAGGCTCTTTGTACTATGTAACCTTTATTGATGACTTCTCTCAAAAGACATGGATCTACTTCTTAAATAAAAAGGATGAAGTCTTCAACAAGTTTCAATAATTTAAGGTTGAAGTGGAAAAATTTAAGGAAAATAAAATCAAGATCCTGAGTTCTAATAATGGAGGAGAATATACTTTCAATGAGCTCGTTTCCTTTTGTAAAGAAGTTGGGATTAAGAGGGAGTTGATAGTCCCTTACAATCCACAACAAAATGGAGTTACTGAAAGAAAGAACAGAACCATTGAATAATTTGTTAAGGAAATGATGCATAATCAATATTACCTATGTTTCTATGGAGTGAAGCATCTATGGTAGTTCTCTATATTCAAAATAGAAGTCCTCATCGAATTTTGGAAGAAAATACCCTTGAAGAAGCGTTCACTAGACAATACCCATTGGTTGGTCATTTGAGAATCTTTGGTTGTCCAGTTTATATCCATGTACCTAAAAATAAGAGAAAGAATCTAGAGCCTTTAGGAAAGAAAGGAATATTCATTGGATATAGTGAGTGATCAAAGGCCTATAAAATCTATGTTCCAAGAAAAAATAGGTTGAAGTTAGTAGGGATGTGACCTTTGATGAGAATGTTTCCTATTGGAAATATAAGGAAGTTCCTATGGAATCTAATGAGGACGAAGAACATGAAGCTCCCAAGGAAGAAGGTTGAGATCCATCTAATTCTTCAAACATCTCGTAGATCATCGAAAAGAGCGAGAAGGGATTAGTGATCTAGTGTACCTAGTTGTTGTTATTGAAATTAGGGAAAGGACAACTTCATTGAGATCCAATTTGCATGAAGCATAAGGACATAAAAAGCCATGTGGAACCTTTAGGGTAAGCGAGAGACCTAAGTGGTATTATGGATATGTAACATTAATGACTAATATTATTGATTCTGAACCTTCCACCTTTGAAGAGGTAGCTAGCCAACAATTTTGGAAGGATGTGATGTTGGAAGAGTACTAATTGATTATGAAAAATGATGTATGGGAGATTGTGTCGAGACCTCAAGGGAAGTCAATGGAAACCTCCAAATGGGTATACAAAATAAAGCATGCAATGGATGGAAATATTCACAAATACAAGAGGAGATTTGTGGCTAGAGGGTTCTTCTAGAAAGAAAAGGACTACAATGAGACCTTTGCTCTGGTTTCCATGTACACTACCATTAAATCCATTATTTATATTTCTTCTTCTATCGGTTTGAATTTACATCAGATGGATGTAAATACTACTTTCCTTAATGGTGTGATTGAGGAAGAAGTGTACATAGAACAACCTTGAGGTTTTTAGGTTCATGGAAGAGAATCTCACGTTTATAGATTAAATAAAACCTTGTATGGACTTAAGTAAACACTTAGAGCCTCGTACTTTCAAATTGAAAGCTACCTGACAAGACTTGGTTTCTCCAATAGTTATGTCGATCCAAACCTATATATTAAGGTTGAAAAGAATGAAATTGTGATCCTATTATTGTGTGTTTATGACTTATTTATGACGGGCGTGGAGGGTATCATTATTCAGTGTAAGAGGGAGTTGGAATCTTAATTGGATATGAAGAATATCAGTTTGATGCACTACTATTTGAGGTTGGAAGTATGGAAAAATATTGGAAAAATATTCCTTGGTTAAGGAAAATATATTATCAAGATCCTGTAAAAGTTTGGGATGATGGACTTCTTGTCGCTGCGAAAAACACCCTCCAAATTTTTTCCTACACTTGAATTTTGGAGAATATTGTGGATCTTGCGATCAGTCCTTCCATATTCACTTCTTGGTCAGTTGATGATTTTGGGTTCCCTTCTTGAATTAGAAGTGTCGAAGTCACTTGCTCACACATGCTGAGTCTGTAACAAGTGCACGAGAAAATTATTTTACGCAATCTTGAACGAGCATAACACGACCCATCAAGACTGTGCATGTGTGATTTCCAATCCATGTCGATAGCCAGTGCACACTAACATCGAAAATTTCTCACTTCTAGTTGCGTTTGTACTTCTATTTTGGTGAGTTTCGCAAACTATCGCTTTCACACACCTTTGTTTTCACGAGTTCCATTTTCATGTTTTCGACTGTCGATTTCACTTTATTTCACTCTAGTTAGTGTCTTTTTCATGTCATATTTTCTATGGCATGTGTTATAGGTAAATTTGGGCATCATCTCCAAGACCATTGACTAAGGGTCTATCATTCCCTATCATTTCAAGTTGCTACATGCCCTAAGGCAAGAACAAGACAAATCAAGCATGACTTTCATCAAGCAAAGGTTTCCAAGGTTTGAAGTTTATTATATAGCATATGAGAGCTCACCAACGCTTCCTCCAGGGGGACTAAATGTGTTGCATATGCATGTAGCCCCATGCAAGACTGCTCTGCAAAGCACTTCCCAACATCTATGGGTGCGTTGGTCATATTGGGAGAAAAATTCTTCTTGTTCTGGAATCTCCACTTGGCCAGTGCCTTCTAGAAGAGTTCACATGTGTCAAGCTTCACATCCAAGTGTCCATTTGAAATCTACATGACTGGGAACATGTATTGCCTATTATTGGAAAGTCATTCCTTGTAAAACTGCCTTTATTTCATCTATAAATTGAGCACAGATCTAAGTGTTTGAGAAGGAAGAATTTGAGTAGAGAAATGTTGGAGGATTTTCAATTGAGAGTTAGATTTGTGTAACAACTGCTCGAGAGATTTATACTGTGATGGGGCTGAGGATCGTTGCTGGAAGGGTCACTTCAAATCAGTCATTTGGTTGTAACCTCTCCTTCTATCATCAATAAAGAATACAACTTACTTTTCCCTATATGCATCTATATTGGCTTTGATTTTCCATATTGCAAGCTCTTAGTTGATGTATATTGTTTATGCTTTACTGATTTAGATAAATAACTTGAATAGACATCTGTATTATTGCTATATTTTGTTTTTTTAGTGTTCTTTCTTGCAAGAAACATTTTGCCTACAAACTGCTTGACTTTGAAGCTACAACAGAAGCGATAAAAGGAGCCATTTAGAAGCGCTTGGATTACAAGTAATCCTCTAATCCTTTCTATGTGTCTGTTATGAGTTAGGAAAGGTAGTCGTATAGTCTTTAATCTGTTGTTCTAGGTTGTCATATGTCTAGGGAAGGGTGTTTTATCTGTAATTCACAATTCTGGCCCAACAAATTGGCAACTCTGCTGGGGAAAATTTCTCTTAGATCTAGGTGACTTAGCCTCTGATTTTCTTTGTTTATCCACCCAGTACTTGTTACACACAAAGATTAAACTTTTTCAAAGCCAAATTTGCAAATATAGTGAGTTAAATAGTAGTATTTTTCCTTATACATTGCGCCCAATGCACCCTTAGATAGGACACAATTATTTGCATCGCACTGTCTCCCTTTCAAGTCTGCGTTGCAGAGCACTATCTCCCCTTGGAGAATGTGTTGACTCCTGAAACCACCTAGATTCCTTTGAAATTTCCTTTAGTTTGTTTTCTGCTGTGTTTTGAAAAGTTTGATCCTCATATTGACCAGTAACTCTCTATACTTCTTCCTCCTTTAACTAAAAATCTGTTCAATGTTTGTTTTAAAAAAAAAATCTTTATCATTGACAAGTTGATTTCAAAGTATTTTTTATGGTCGCATTAAGAATAATTTGCTTTCGAAATAGGAAATTGTCGTAAAATCTTCATTTCCTTGATATGAGAAATTGTTGTTGAAATCCTCATTTTTCCTTCAAAAGAGAAATTGTTGTTTGTATTCTTCATTTCTCGAAAGTAAAAGGCATGAATTGTAGATTTAGTGCACATAGTTTATTTTCTGCATTCATAACATCAAGGAAACTGAAAAGAAAAACTTGCATTTGCATGTAGGATTTTTGTGTGTTTTGCAAAAAGGAACATTAGGAAATCTGCATTTAGTTTGTGATCATTGATTTGTTTTGCTCATTGATTTATTTGCTCACAAATTATTCGCTCTCTTCCCTTAGTAGCTAGGTTTTTCATTGAAGAAACTGAAATTGAAATATTTCTTATCATTTTTAGTTGCATTTTAGGAACTTTCCAATACATCATCACAGTGAACCTTTGAAAGAAAAATTGTAAGCAAGATCAACATAAAATTAATCTCTATTTACCTAACAAAGCATTGGAACTGTTGTCGTTCCTAGAGACAGCCTAGAGTTGTGATAGACCAGTGCCTAGGACGTCTTATATAGCAAGGAGCATATGGTATAACAGAGGGAGTTATCAATAACAAGCTCTCATGCTATCTCTTGTAAAACAAGGAAAATTAATTTGAACGGGACCAAGACCTTCAGAAACTGACACAGAAATAGGGATATTGCAGAGGCAACATGCAAAACTCCAATATAAAATCAACAGACAATTCAGAGGCAGCTTACTGTAAAGAGGGCCGATTCAGTAATACCTCATAGAAATAAGTTATCAGAAGGTTTATGTAGCGAATGAAATATTTAGAAGATATTAGTTAGCATTGAGCTGATATCCAGATACACAATACCACCATGCATGGGCTTACCAATCTAACAATCCATACATGATAATAGCGTTTTAAAAACACCCTCCCAAAGAAACTAATATAGAAGAAGTATGGTTTAGATGAATAATGGAAAAAAATATCATGCATGAGCCATATTTAAAGTGCTTGACTAATCCGAGCATGGGTATCAACTAGGATAAATCCATACCAAAAATCAGTGAACCACTCGCATTCCAAAACATGATACAAGAAAGAAGGATGAAACAAAATGATCTATTTAAATAACACATAAGAGAAAGTTACAGACTGTGAAATACCAAAGACTAGAATCCTCTTTAACAGATGAAACTCCTCCTCACTGAGACCCTATGGGCTCTGAGCCTTCATACAGGAATTTTACAAAATGTATACAAAAAGCCTTTCACTGCATAATTTTCTGATAAAATTTGGAACCCTAAGTTATCTGTTCTTTGGGAGCTTTATAGGAGAACAAGAAAGCTCCAAAAGGGAGTAGGTGATGAACATTTAATTTGCCTAATTAAAACAAAACGGCGGAAATGTGCACATCCATACTACTCGATGACTTTGTAATGTTGTTTGTACCTTGTGGCCTGCTAACTGAAATAAATGCACTGGGTAGAAATCTCTCCAGGAACACGACAAAACAGTAAAATCATATAAACATTCCGTCCTTTCCTGAAAGAAAATGGTACTGAAAAGAAAGCCTTGAGTTATTTTATCTGTGAAGGGTACCTTCTGCCTTCTAAAACCCTGAATTACGGCTGAAAATATTCAATGCTGAACGTTGAATTCCTCAATCATTCACTGATATTTCTCTGCCGCTCCATTAACATCTTCATCTGTGAAATCGGCGCCTTGAATGTCCCTGCAGGGTTTGACAGATTTTAACCCTGCTTCTTTAATGGAAGTCTTATCGATTTTCCTTCCAGGCCTTTCTCCATAATTCATCTTTGAAAAATGGTCCTTTGACGTGCTCTCTATCATAGTAATAGAGACTGTGAATCATGATAACTTTACGCCGCTATAAACCTGCAAAACCCGCAAACTTGTTAAAGAAAACCATGCACGGGAAGGTGAACACAGTAGGGAAGATGGTGTGAAAGCGCGGCATGGTGGGCAGATTGAGAAATGCAGGGCGATGGTAGAAAATGCAACATGTTCATGTAACACAGTTTGACGAACGTGGGCAGAAAATTTAAATGGAAACATTAGGAAAATGACCCATTGAATGAATATATACGGAGGACAAGCGAATACGGAACAAATGAAACGTGGAATGGTGACGTGGAGGGAGTTGGGAAATGGCATGGCATGTGTTTAATCTGGACCGTCCAATCTCAGGAGGGGATCGACGGTGGAAAACGTATCGGAGGGCAATGAGACGGTGGACCAGGGGCGCAATTGACTTGGATTAACACTCGTGCAGCTCCGGAGTGCGACAACCGTTGGATGAAGACCTCCAGATCGGACAGCTGTCATGAATATCGCACCGTGACTTCGGAAAAATGATAACGCGCGATGGAGGGCGGTTTTGGAGCCATACGCAGAGACACGCGGCAAGCGATGTATGGAATCGCTCCAATTTGAGAAATACCGCCCGCCTCCCAAAGGCGGTGCGATGAAAACCGGCGAGTTTTGAACAGTATTCGAGCGCGGGGACCACCAGGACAGATAAACTCAGGGCCGTTGATCTTACGGCTTGATCGGATGGTCGAGATATGATCAGACGGGCAAACAGAGTGGGGACCGTGTGCGCGATAAGGTTTCAAAAGGCCGTCGGATCTACGTAGATCGACGGTTAATACCGCTTTCGATATACATTTGTGATAAGCGCCTTTCCCGGCTGGCGCTTGGTCTAGTGCCCAGGTCATGTGGAGAAAAAAACTAAGGGGCTAGGGACGAAAGGTGACAGACCATATATATTTTCAAGTGTGGGTTTTTTCCCTTTTTAATGCCATTTGGAGTTTAGAAAAGGGGAACGATAGGCGAAAAACGATTTTTTTATGCCAAACAGAGGGGGTTTAAAGGGGATTTTTTGTCAGAATTTAACGAAATTTAACATAATGCTAACATGTTCAACATTGGCTCCACTTGGGGACAACACGTTCATTCCTGGACGTGTCGAGAACTTCACAGACCACAGGTAAATCTTCTATGCGGACACTGCTCTTCAGCACTTCCATTTTTCTTTTCATGATTCATCACGGCACCCACATTATTTGAAACAAGAGTGAAAACAAACTAATTTACAGTATAATACATCAGGCCATCTCTGCCTAAATCAGAATTGGAAGTAGGGTTTAAGAAACTGACCATTTATAGGGGCATTAAGCAAGTCGCCCTGTAAATTTTCCAACTTGAAAGTATTGTTACCTCCCCGCTCCACAATCTTGAAAGGATCAAACCAAAGTGGATTGAATTTACCATGTTTTCCTTTTTCAACCCTCCGGATGTCCCATCTGAGCACTAGATCACCAATCTGCAAATTTCGGTCCTCAGCATGTTGATCAAAAAGGTATTTCATCTTCTCCTGATACTCTGTCAGCCTTTGATTCACCTGATTGCGTGTTTCTTCCAATTCCACCAGCTGGTTTATTCTCCTGATCATATCATCGGGCTCTTCTTGACTTTCCTGCATGAATCGGGCTACTGGTAGAGCTAATTGAATAGGAAATACTGCTGCCCTCCCATATACCAGTTCATATGGAGATTTCCCAGTTGCTCTCTTGCTGGTAATTCTATTAGCCAACAAAGAAAATTTCAATTGGGAATCCCAATTTCTCTGATTTTCATTTATAGCCTTCTTCAATACCCTCACCAGGGTTTTATTGGAAGACTCTGCCAAGCCATTTCCCTGTGGATAATAGGTTGTAGAGTGACTTAGTGTGATATTATATTACTGACAGAAACTCACAAATTTTGCAGACTTGAAAGCCTGTGCATTATCAGTCACTATTCTGGCAGGACAACCAAACCTGGATATGATGTTTTTTTCCATGAATTTTATTATCACAGTATCTGTGGCGTTCCTCGCTGGTATGGCTTCCACCCATTTTGTGAAATAATCAATGGCAGTTAAAATCCACTTATTCTGACCACTTGATGGAGGGTGTATTTCACCTATAAAATCAATTCCCCATTGTCGGAATGGTTCATCCACGTATACGGGAATCGTGGGCAGAGGTGCCAGCTTCTGCCTTTCAGTAAATTTCTGACATTTCTCACATGTTCTAACCTGGGAAAAAACATCTCCAAAAAGCTTGGGCCAGTAAAAACCAACCTTCAGGATCTTGTGAGCAGTGGCCCTCCAGCTGTAGTGACCCCCACAGATTCCTTCATGAAATTCAGCTATGATACTCTCTACCTCATCCTCTGTGAGACATAGGAGTAGGATGCCTGAGGGATCACGCCAGTATAGCCGGCCATTGGCGACTATGTATTTCTGTGATTTCAATCTTAGTGTTATGTATTTAGCTTTATCACAACTTGGAGGACAAATGAGTGTGAGGAGATATTCTACTATCTCTTTGTACCACTGACTGGTGAGGTACTTTATATGTGTACCCGAAGTAGCTACCCCAATTCCCAGTCTCTCTTCTTTCTCTTTAGATTCCTCACCTGCTATTATAGACAAATTTATGCCCAAATCTTGATAGTTTGACTCAGATAATATCTTAGCAAGCCCCTGTCCTTTGATCAACTTAGTAGGGCGGATGTCTAAGTCATACTCCTATATTTTAGCAATCCACCTCCCCCTTTTTCCTTCACTATCCCCCTGAATAAGAATATCTTTTACGACAACTATAGGCACAAATGCAGTGATATGGGACTGCAAGATATATATGTGGAATGCTTTGAGGGATTTTACTAGGGCGTATGCTTGCTTTTCTAATATGTTGTACTTTAATTCTGCATCACGGAGCACCTGACTGAAGAAAGTATGGGTTTCTCATACCCCTCCTCATTATTCTGCAATAAGACTCCTGCTATTGTATGAGGTGATGCAAAAGAAAAGATCATGAAAGGTTTAGCATAATCTGGCCCAACTAGCATAGGGGCGTCTGCAAAAGCATTTTTTATCCTGGTAAATGCCTCTCGTGATTCCTGGGACCATTTAACTTCATTATTCTTTTTCATCATGTCAGTTATATGTCTAACTATTTCAGCATAGTTAGGGATAAACCTTCTTAGGAAATTGATGCGCCCTAGGAATACTTGTACCTCTTTCTTATTTATGGGAAAAGAAATACATTTTATAACCTCTACCCTCTTAGGATCTATCTTCACCCCATCTTTAGTCACAATGTGTCCCAAAATTTTTCCCTCTTCTAGTGCAAATAAAGACTTCTGAGGGTTTAGAGAGAGACCATACCTTCTGCATTTCTCAAAGGTTCTGTGCAGATGTTCAATGTGCTCAGTATCATTCTTTGAAAATACAGTGATATCATCAAGGTATACTACCATAAATTTATCTTGCTCCCCAACAAAAGCAATGTCCATGGCCCTCTGAAATGTGGCCCCTGCATTAATCAATCCAAAAGGCATCCTGGCATACATAAATGTACCCCATGGTGTGGTGAAAGCAGTCTTCTTTTGATCTTCTGGAAGCACAACCACCTGGTTATAACCAGAGACTCCATCCATCATTGACATCCTAGAAGCTCCAACCACCTTCTGCAGGATGTGATCCATCTTAGGTAGTGGATAATTATCCTTTAAGGATGCTCTGTTTAAATTTCTGAAATCCACACATAGCCTTATTTCCCCATTCTTCTTTCGGACAGGGACTAGGTTTGCCACCCATTCAGAGTACCTCAATGGTACAATTATTTTGGCTTTTAACAACTTCTTGATTTCCTTCTCAATAGAGGGAAGCAACAAGGGATTTATTTGTCTGAGCTTCTGCTTATGAGGCTTTGCATCTCCCTTCAGGGGAATTTTGTGTTGCATTATACTGATGTAAAAAGTTTTCAAGTCCTGATAGGACCATGCAAACACATCTTTGTAGGACTGAAATAATTTCTGATATAGCTTTTTATATTCTTCTGGGACTTTCTTGGACAATTTCACAATCTTGGGATCAACATCAATACCAAGATTCAGGTCATCTACCTGATTTTCTTCTACCACTTTGCTTGGCTGCAGTGAGACATCATTCTTGTCAAATAATCTTTCTAGAGGCACCAGCCCTCTAGGTATAATGTTTCCCTTTAACTGCAACACTTTATTACATGCCACTTTCTTCTCCTAGTTTCTTTCTAAATTATCTTCAGACTCAACCTCTTCTTCAGCATCAATCTCCATATTGGAGGATTCCCCTACTGTTTCCAGGAATCTCTTCATCTATTCTTCATCCTCAAATACCTGCCAGTGTTTGATGTTATCTGGGATTGACGGCTGATAGCGCACCTCAATTTCATATCTTAAAAGAGGGTTCTGAGGTGGATGAAATGTGCTAGAAGCTACAGCAAGGGAATCATCCATCCTGTTCTGTTCGCGAGGCATGAAATGGATATTAAATGCCAAGAAGAAATTTTCCACCATGTCCCAAACTTCATTCCTATAAGCTCTCGGCCGAGGATGTTTGGTCTAACACTGATTCCTGACTTGCCTAACCACCAGTTCTAAATCTCCCAGAACTTTTAAACTTTGTATGTTCATATTCCTGGCCGTCTGCAATCCTAACAGAAGTGCTTCATATTCAGCCACATTATTAGTAGCTTCATATTCTAGCTTGAAGGACAATGGGACCCATTTCCCTATAGGAGAAATCAATAGTATTCCAGCTCCATTACCTTCTTTTGAATTGGATCCATCAAAATGAAGTGTCCATATTCCTGCTTCATGGCTCTCTGAGTGCTGCTCAGTCTTGATTTGGCAGAAGGATGGTTCATGTGCATAATCTTGATCTTCTTCCAGCATCAAGCATGAAAAATATCCTTCTTTACTGTAGACTGGTGAATTAACAGAGTTGTCAGCCTTAGTCACCGTCTCGACAAATATAGTCTCCCTGTACAACCTCCTCTCTTGGCCACCAAAAACTGGGATAGTGGCATATGTTAAATCCAGCTTGATTGATCCACCAATTTTTGTTCCCCAGGACCTTGACAGCAGCATGCCAAAGCGAGCTGGGATGTCAGCCACCACTATGTCCATTACCACACTTTTTGCTGGGATTTGGGCCAAATTGACCACCAAATCCTTGATCATCCCTAGGAATTTAACTCTTTTGGAATCAAATGAATAGAGGTATTTGTATGGACGGGTGATTTGTAATCCTAGTTGTTCCATGACTGAAAAAGGTAGTAGATTATGGGAAGCTCCAGAATCTAACATATAGTTATGTAATAGCAGGTCATGAATCACTAGAGATACATAAAAGGGAGGGGTTGAAGCCTCCAATTCCTCAACATGTGGACCAAAGACAACCATGGGTATTTCTTCTTGAAGGTTGAGACTATCTGGAGTGAGTTCAGCTTCTGGAGGGAGCATGAAAGAGGTGACTTGAGATTGATATGCAGGTTGCTTTAATAGTTCAGTCAAGGGGACTGGGATTTTGAATTTTTCTAGTTCCTTTTGCAGACTGAAAGTAGAAG
Organism: Pinus albicaulis; assembly: GCA_034641835.2. Classification (NCBI taxonomy): domain Eukaryota; kingdom Viridiplantae; phylum Streptophyta; class Pinopsida; order Pinales; family Pinaceae; genus Pinus; species Pinus albicaulis. Next base: position 720,518,821 of record CM076582.1, read on the forward strand.
AAGATTTTTCTATCACAACCTCTTTTGACTCTTTATTTTCAGCTGGGGGTTTGACTTCTTTTGACACAGACTTGGCTTTAGGGGGAATGACTACTTTGGAAGAGGAAGGAATTTGATCATTGGACTGCAAAGGTTTGTTCAGAGGGCCCTTACCTTTGTATATGAATTTCTGCACTGTTGATTCCTTCTGAGCAGGTGCTTCCTTCTGGGGTAGCTCTTATTCTTGATCTTGAGTATGAGCCCTCTTCCTAGAAGATCTGAGATCATATCTTCTATTAAATTGTGCTTGCATGAAATAAGCAAAGTGTTTACAATAATGATCAATTTCTTCGTCTTCTGTGTCTCTGGCCTTTTCTTCTTCTTGCAATGAGCACTCAGCTCCATCATTTCCCTGCAAAGGGCATTCTTCTCCATCACTATTTGAAAAGGCAAGATTTGCATCCTCCAGTCCATAGGCAATGTCTTTAGTAGAATCATCTACTGGACTTTCTAGGTACAATGGGTGTGGTACCTGATCATGTTGCTCCTTTGCTTCCCTCGGCAATATTTGCAGGGGTGGTTTCCTGTACTGAGGATTGTAACCACTGTTTTGAGCATTGTGGAAATTGTCGGGGGCTGAATTTTTGGTCTCCAATTCAAGCTTGACCAGTTTACCAGAAAGGTTCTTGATCATTCTGCTCATTTCTTCAATTCTGTCATTGGCTGAATCTTTGTCTTGGTAGGAGGTAGATACCTCCTCTTTGCCCCTTCTTCTGGTATCTTGTTCAGATTTTCCCTTTGATTTTACAGTGGAGGCAAATTTTGCTTCCAACTCTAGTGCATCTGACTGAGCATCATCCAGAGTAGCAGGATTTCTTTCTCTGAGAGAGAAACCAAATTCTGAATCGAAAGCTGCTACAAAAACAACTTTAGCAGCAGTTTGATGAGGTTTCATCTCAGCAAGAAGACTCAAATATAATTTATTAAATCTATTGATAAATTCTGATACCCCTTCATTATGAATTTTCTTGAGTGTATTGAACTGAGTAAGACAATTTCCATGGTCTTTCTTCTCTCCCCATTTTCTGAGAAAAGTATCCTCCATTATTTCCCAAGTGGTAATAGAATGACCAGCCAATGTCTTAAACCATTTTCGAGCTTCACCATCAAGAGATTGGAAAAAAAGCCTTAAGACCACATCTAAATGTTCCACATTGAAATTCTCTGCAAAAGCACAAAATACCTCAAGATGTTTTTGAGCATCAATCTCATTTTCCCCATTGAATCGGGGTAAAATCTTCAAATAATCCTGTGGAAAATCATTCAACACTTGGGGTAATGCAAGAGGAGCATATTTATTTAGCAAGAAGCCTGGAACATTTGCCATTGGAGGGGGTGGAGGTAGTGCAATAGATGATGAGTAAGAGGAGGAGGAGGAAGTGGAGTATGGACAATAATAGGAATGTAATGAACAACAGGCTGAGGTGTTGAGGGGAATAATGGTCTGTTAACAGCTGATACTTCAGTGACTTCTTTAACCTCTTCAACCTCAGGAGTAAGGTGAAAATTATCTTTATTTATGACACCTCCTCGGGGTGGACTATCTAAGTAATAATAATCAGTATCTCCCACAGTGGAGTCGAGATCTGGCACTTGAGCTTCTTGAGAAGAAGAGGATGGAAAGTCTTCTATAGACCATTCAGGGATTTCAGAGTGGACTGATTTTCTTTCCCTCCAATTTCTTCTATGTATGATATTTTCAGGGTCAGACACTGAAGGTGTCTTTGGCTTAGACGTATCTAACCTTAGGTGTGGCTTTCGAAGAGCCAGGATTGCAAATAGATTTATCAAATAAACAAATGTGGAGTCACCAAGGTGAGGGATATACAACTCTCAACTCTCCATACTCACCTACTTGGAGAGTCATGAATTAGGTTTTGTCAAGGCCCAGGGATTTATATTTTCTCAACTTCGATCCCCGGCAACGGTGCCAGAAAGATGTTGTCATTCCTAGAGACAGCCTAGAGTTGTGATAGACCAGTGCCTAAGACATCTTATATAGCAAGGAGCATATGGTATAACAGAGGGAGTTATCAATAACAATCTCTCATGTTATCTCTTGTAAAACAAGGAAAATTAATCTGAACAGGACCAAGACCTTTAGAAACTGACACAGAAATAGGGATATTGTAGAGGCAACATGCAAAACTCCAATATAAAAGCAACAGAAAATTCAGAGGCAGCGTACTGCAAAGAGGGACGATTCATAAATACCTCACAGAAATAAGTTATCATAAGGTTTATGTAGCGAATGAAATATTGAGAAGATATTAGTTAGCATTGAGCTGATATCCAGATACACAATACCACCACGCATGGGCTTACCAATCTAAGAATCCATACATGATAATAGCGTTTTAAAAACACCCTCCCAAAGAAACTAATATAGCAGAAGTATGGTTTAGATGAATAATGGAAGATAATATCATGCATGAGCCATATTTAAAGCACTTGACTAATCTGAGCATGGGTATCAACTAGGATAAATCCATACCAAAAATCAGTGAGCCACTCGCATTCCAAAACATGATACAAGAAAGATGGATGAAACAAAATGATCTATTTAAATAACACATAAGAGAAAGTTACAGACTGTGAAATACCAAAGACCAGAATCCTCTTTAACAAATGAAACTCCTCCTCACTGAGACCCTATGGACTCTGAGCCTTCATATAGGAATTTTACAAAATGTATACAAAAAGCCTTTCACTGCATAATTTTCTGATAAAATATGGAGCCCTAAGTTATCTGTTCTTTGGGAGCTTTATAGGAGAAGAAGAAAGCTCCAAAAGGGAGTAGGTGATGAACATTTAATTTGCCTAATTAAAACAAAATGGTGGAAATGTGCATACCCATACTGCTCGATGACTTTGTAATGCTGTTTGTACCCTGTGGCCTGCTAATTGAAATAAATGCACTGGGTAGAAATCTCTCCAGGAACACAGAAAAGCAGTAAAATCATATAAACATTCCGTCCCTTCCTGAAAGAAAATGGTGCTGAAAAGAAAGCCTTGAGTTATTTTATCTACGAAGGGTACCTTCTACCTTCTAAAACCCTGAATTATGGTTGAAAATATTCAATGCTGAACGTTGAATTCCTCGATCATTCACTGATATTTCTCTGCCGCTCCATTAACATCTTCATCTGTGAAATCGGCACCTTGAATGTCCCTGCAGGGTTTGACAGATTTTAACCCTGCTTCTTTAATGGAAGTCTTATCGATTTGCCTTCCAGGCCTTTCTCCATAATTCAGCTCTGAAAAATGGTCCTTTGACATGCTCTCTATCACAGTAATAGAGACTGTGAATCATGATAACTTTACGCCGCTGTAAACCTGCAAAACCCGCAAACTTATTAAAGAAAACCATGCACGGGAAGGTGAACACAGTAGGGAAGATGGTGCGAAAGCGCGGCATGGTGGGCAGATTGAGAAATGCAGGGCGATGGTAGAAAATGCAGCATGTTCCTGTAACATAGTTTGACGAACGTGGGTAGAAAATTTAAATGGAAACTTTAGGAAAATGACCCATTGAATGAATATATACGGAGGACAAGCGAATACAGAACAAATGGCATGTGGAATGGTGACATGGAGGGAGTTGGGCAATGGCGTGGCATGTGTTTAATTTGGATCGTTCGATCTCAGGAGGGGATCGACGGTGGAAAACGTATCGGAGGGCAATGAGACGGTGGGCCAGGGGCACAATTGACTTGGATTAACACTCGTGCAACTTCGGAGTACAACAACCGTTGGATGAAGACCTCCAGATCGGACGACTGTCATGAATATCGTGTCGTGACTTCGGACGAATGATAATGCGCGATGGAGGGTGGTTTTGGAGCCGTACGCAGATACACGCGGCAAGAAATGTATGGAATCGCTCCGATTTGAGAAATACCGCCCGCCTCCCAAAGGCGGTGCGATGAAAACCAGCAGGTTTTGAAAAGTGTTCGAACGCGGGGACCACTAGGACAGATAGACTCAAGGCTGTTGATCTTACGGCTTGATCGGACGGTCGAGATATGATCAGATGGGAAAACAAAGTGGGGACTGTGTGCGCGATAGGGTTGCAAATGGCCGTCGGATCTGCGTAGATCGACGGTTAATACCGCTTCTGATATACATTTGTGATAAGTACCTTTCCCGGCTGGCACTTGGTCTAGCACCCGGGTCATGTGGAGAAAAAGACTAAGGGGCTAGGGCTGAAAGGTGCCAGACCATATATATTTTCAAGTGTGGGTTTTTTCCCTTTTTAATGCCATTTGGAGTTTAGAAAAGGGGAATGATAGGTGAAAAAATGATTTTTTTAGGCCAAACAGAGGGGGTTTAAAGGGGATTTTTTGTCAGAATTTAACGGAATTTAACAGAATGCTGATATGTTCAACAGGAACCATAATGATAACATTTAGAAGGTCTAGGCTAGAGACGTGTTCTAGCGTCATAAAACATAACAGTTGTCATTAACTTGTCTGTGATACATTCCGAGTGTGATACCTCACTCCACGTACATAAGTATATCATAGCTCATCCACGTACTTTCGGGTATATTGGGCGGTGTTACATTACGATAAGTATAAAGGGGTGCTCTCACTATGTGGTTTCGCATCAGACAACGCTAATACAAACTTGGGCCTCCACGTACCTTTCGGGTATATTTGGGAGGACAAATTTTAGGTGTTATCCATCCATAGTGAAATGAGTCGGCCGCCTTGTAAATTGTGATACACCGAACACAACATTCAGGGAGATTACCTGCCTGTACTTCTTGGTTTGCCAGGAGGTATTCTACAATTCACAGTTTCTTGGTGAACCCTTTTTCCTAGCATTACCCTTTTATTTTTCTTATTTGTTTTTTGTTAAAATTAATCAGTAATCGTGGAAGAACAAAATCCTTTCCCCCGTCGTTCGCGCAAATTAGATTTAAAACCACTTTTACCTCCAGAAGTTACCTCTGGTAGGCGAAGGCGATCACGATCTTCCGAATCAAGTACAATTCGTACCTCTGGTAAAACATCATTTCCCCATAAACAAGATTTCGCTCAAGTTGTTTCTACACATCCTGGTTCGTCTACTGTTGTTGAAACAGAGTCTTCACAGTTACCCATGGTCACGATCCATCCAATCAGTGAGACCATACCTCCCGAACCCAATGTTGTTCAACTAAAATTTGATCCAGATCCCATTGTGCTTTAGGGGGCAACTATTATTGGTCAAACTGGACATCAACCCCAGGACCAATAAAATAGGGTCTATTATCCCCTTATATTTCTGTTGCTATATTCCCTAAGTGGAGAAAATCTTGATCCTGAAGTCGAACAACAATTTTTTTTTATGTATTGGTCCACAATCTATTATATCCATTGAGTCTCCCATATCATGCATTCAACCACTTGAAATATACTTTGGGCCTAATGGCGAATTTCTTCCACCTGGTTTGATTTCGATTGAAGAAATATACAAGACGAGACACCTTTAACTCCAACTCATTTCCAGTAGGAGGTTTTCCTGTATGAGTCTTTTCCTCTGCTTTTGTTGATATTGTTTCACTTCGAGTTTCCATAGATTCTATAGGGTATACATTGGGTCATTTGACCATGGCCGAGATAACATCCCAGATTGAACCATCTATTTCAGTTGCGACATCATCTACTGTTGCTTCATCTTCAATGTTTTTTCCATTGACATCGCCCATGTCATCATCTGGAATCTTATCTAGTTCTTCCCTTATGAATACTAAAAAGCTTGATCCTTTATTCACATCTTCAGTGCAATATCAAGCTTGTCCCGTTTGTTATTCCCCTTGATGGCCAGTGATTTCACATAAATTACCCTCTGAAATTCCAAAATTAAATTAAAACCTTAGAGAAGACCCGTCAACGCATGCTATAACTTATAATTTGTGGTTCTCATCAATATCCTTAAATGATAACTCTGTTAGACTATGTCTTTTCCAGGGCACACTCACTAGTCCAATTGCACAATGAGGATGGATTTTTTTACCGTGTCAACCTCATTAAAACATGAAACATGTTTTGAGGATAATTCTTTTTTCTTATGTCAACCTCATTAAAAAAATGAAACAAGTGCCTTTGAGGATAGTTCTTTTAATGTGTTAACCTTGTTAAAAAATAAAACAGGCCATGAGCATAGTTCTTTTCCTGTGTCAAGCTCATTAAAAGACGAAGAAAATCCTCCCCTATAATGAACCTTCATTCCATCCAGCTATTAGTAACCAGTAATATACTTAGATGAATGAAATGAAGCTTGGGGGGCACCTACTCTTGCAGGGGGCATTCGACATGTGCTCTTGCAGGGGGAATTAAAAAGATTCTTACCAATTGCATACAATCGATCGCTGAAGTTTGGGGTTAAAATCAGGTTCAAAGCTCCAAATGAAAATGGTAGCTATGGAATGGTAAAAATGAATAGTGAAACTATTTTTAATAGTTATTTAATTATTTTCAAGTTAAATTTATTGTTATGAATATAGTTTTATTATGTTTTTATCATAAAACAAGTATTTTTAATCCATTTGATGTTGTTCTGAATAGGAAATACAATTGATGAACAGATTAGTCGTGCAGATTTATTTCAAAGAATGACTTGACCACAAAGCATACTTTTTCTCCTTATTTTTCGAGATTTGTTAAAAACGAAAAAGGATTTGAAGCACACTTTTATCTCTTTTTCAAACTTCGATAACAGTGAAAAAGGAACCCATGGAGTCTTCTTTCAACTCTTTTCAGACTCCGGTAATGTGAAAATATCACCGAGCACTTGTCTTTTCGAGCTCCTAAAAGTAAACGAATTGATATCTACTCAGTATAAGTTTAACCCTTTTTCGGACTGAGATAGATTATTTACGAAAAAGAAATACCTTGGTTAAACATGACCAAAGAGGTTCTCTCAGATATTATTTTACACTTTTTCAAATATGAGTGACAAATTTATGAAAAAGTACTTATGGAGTTTTCTTTCATCCACTTTTTCAAAATATCTAAATATGAAAAAGGACCAGGCTATCACTGTCGTTAAGCTCGATAAAACATAAAATAGCGATGGGCTTGTCGATCATGGCAAGAATTGAGTTTCATTCATCGCTAGACTCGTTAAATTATTAAATAGTGATACTTTATTTGCCCGAAGGGTTGAATTATAGATCAAGAAAATGTTATCCTCCTCAAGCTTGTTAAAAAATAAAGAGGTACTTGTCGACAAATGACCGGGGAAAATTTGGGAAAAGTGAGCAAAATTTCTTTATGGTAGCAAGTCGCTCTTGAACATGACACTTCCTTCACTCCATGTCCGTCACTGTTTGGGTTGGGTAATAATCTTGACGGTTCATTCACACCTATGGTTCATCATACCTTCACTTTAGTTTTGAGTCAATGTTTCCAACTCATCACAGTGTCACAGATATGTTCAAGAGAAGTCATCCAGTGAATAAACTCATCCTTCTGCAATACTTGTAAACCTTCATTCTCATGACTGTCATCCCTGAAAACTGCTATATCAAGTCATACCCTTGTCTCTGAAATCAGTAACTCCCGTTTCGCAATAAGGTGAATTCCTGTCAACAACAAATCAATATCCAGGATGTTCACTTAGAAACATCATATTCCAGTACCATGAGGCTTGTCACAACATCGACAAGATCCTCTCTTCTGTACCTTTGACCAAAATATTTTGTTTGGCGTTCAACATCAAATCATCTATTCACGCCTTACGAAATGTACTGCAGTACCTTGAGGGCCATTTTCATTAATGGTGGTTCTCTCGTGTTTGTTAACAACTCACATCATTGGCTGGTATTCAAATGATGTCTTTCCATGTTCGACGATAAATCATATATTCGCATGGTTAGACTTGTACCTGAATGATTGAGTGAATGAGATAAGAATACCCTGGATCTAGTTTTTAGCCATCTAAGCCGCAATTTCAAAATTATTGTACACATCATCTGTACATCAACCTTACATACAGATTGGCATTCAAACATAGGCATATATCTGTAGGCATGTCTGCATTTGGCAACATTCCAATGTCGACGACTTTCTGAATTATGTACATGTTATTAGATTGTTTATGTGCTGAACATGGGAATGCCTACCCTCAAAAATTATGATCAAAGAGGATATATCATGATGTAATGTATTGTAAGATTGATGTAGGTGACCACTCCGCTTCATCTCCAACCCATCACAGTGTAAATAATCTCAATCAAATGTTTTTAATATTTTGACCTCATGCTTTAGGGGGAAATTGTTATAGGTAAATTTGGGCATCATTCCCAATTACCAGGTTAACCGGGCATCATCTCTAGGACCAATGAATAAGGTTCTATCATTCCCTATCATTTCAAATTGCTACATTCCATAAGGCAAGAACCAAACAAATCAAGCATGACTTTCATCAAGCAAAGGTTTCCAAGGTTTGAAGTTTATTATATAGCATATGAGAGCTCACCAATGTAGCCTCTAAGGGGACTAAGTGCATTGCGTATGCAGGTATCCCCATGCAAGGCTGCTCTGCAAAGCACTTCCCGACATTTATGGGTGCGTTGGTCACATTGGGAGCGAAATTCTCATTGTTCCAGAATCTCCACTTGGCCATTACCTTCTAGAAGAGTTCACATGTGTCAAGCTTCGAATCCAAGTGTCCATTTGACATATACATGACTGGGAACATGTCTTTCCTATTATTGGAAAGTAATTCATTGCAAAACTACTTTCAGTTCATCTATAAATTGAGCACAGATCTGAGTTTTTGAGAAGGAATAATTTGAGTAGAGAAATGTTGGAGGATTTTCAATTGAGGGTTATATTTGTGTAACAAATTCTGGAGAGATTTATACTGTGATGGGGCTGAGGATCGTTGATGGAAGGGTTGCTTCAAATCAATCATTTGGTTGTAACCTATCCTTCTATCATCAATAAAGAATACAAATTACTTTTCCCTATATGCTTATGTATTGGCTTTGATTTTCCATATTGCAAGATCTTAGTTGATGTATATTGTTTATGCTTTTCTAATTTAGCTAACTAACTTGAATAGACATCTGTATTATTGCTACCTTCTTATTTTTTAGTGTTCTTTCTTGCAGGAATAATTTTTCCTACAAACCACTTGAATTTGAAGCTACAACGGAAGCGACAGAAGGAGCCATTTAGAAGCGCTTGGATTACAAGTAAGCCTCTAATCCTTTCTGTGTGTCTATTCTAAGTTAGGAAAGGTAGTCATATAGTCTTTAACATGTTTTTCTAGGCTATCATCTGTCTATGGAAGTGTGTTTTATTCGTAATTCATAATTTTGGCCCTACAACATGTGTTACTTTCACTGTCGTTCACATATCGCAAGTATGGTTTTCATTATAGCAATCGTCATCTTCTCACATGTTAAGTGTCACACAATGTACATAAGCTTGTTTTGGTGGTAAAGAGTTTATATTTGTGCACACGATTTGATATTAACATGTAGACATCTTCCACACTCTTTTCCAAAGTTTTAAGCATTGGTGCACAAGTGTCATCACGGTCGTCGCAAAATGTATCTTTAGTGTTGCACTTGTAGTAAGTTGTTGCGAAGGTTGCGACACTAAGGGGAGTATGTGTTCATCTATTCTGAATGATCTATGTTTTGTTTTCAAGTTTCTAAGTGTGTGATAATAGTCAAGTCCTATCATTTTTCATATTGGTTTCATTTCAGAAAATTCCTAGCAACTTAGCCTCATATGGCCTTCCTGAACTACGCATTCAATCGGAGCCCTCAAGCTGCAACCTTTCCTATTGACACTACGAAATGTGAAGTTCATGCCTTCTAGGAATGTGCACTGTATTGTTTTAGTGCCCAAGCCTGAGCCTTTGTTGTGTGACCAACACCAAAAATAGAAGAAAATAGATATCAACACTTAGAAATAAGCCACTTCGAGGGGGCAACCTCCAATACATTACATAAATGAACAATTCTTGGATGATACAATTTAAAAATCCTCCTTTCTATATATAGGAGTCCATGGGGCCATAATGTAATCCTAGTGGGGCCACAATGTAATCCTAGCCAACCTAACAATAATAATTTAAGGGCACAATAATAACAATATGGGGGTTACAAGGGTACAAGAATAACAATGAGGGGGTTACACTAACAATAATAAGGGACTATACTAGTAATATAGGGACCTAACATGACCTTATCCTTCAAAAAAGTGTTGTCCTCAATGCTTGAGTAGCTCTGGGTGCTTCTATATAAAATTCTCATCCTCCCATGTAGAATCTTCAGTGGGTAAGTTCTTCCACTTGATGAGATACTCTGAAATTGAACGGTTTCGTAGCTGTCGAGTTCTTATTTTCGTGACCGCTTCAGGATCCAATATGATTTATCCTTCCTCATCAAGTTATGGCAATATTGTTTGAACTGGAAAATTTTCACCTATAACATTCTTTAAGCATGAAACATGGAAAACTGGATGCACTTGTGAAGGAGCAGGAAGCTCCAATTTGTATGCCATAGTACCAATCTTTTGCAACACCTTGTAAGGACCATATTACTTTGGCGATAATTTATTATCCTTCTTAGCTTGCTTGAGGGACATTTGTTTGTATGGTTGTAGCCGTAAAAATACCCAATCTCCTGCATCAAAACTTCTCTCGCTGCGATGTTGATTTTCCTGTTGTTTCATTCGATTTTGTGCCAAATTCAGGTTATCCTTAAAGAGTTGGAGAACTTCTTATTGATGCTCGATGTGATCTTCCACTGCTTGAACCTTCAAATTTTCCCTTAAAGATGATGTGATGGATGGTGGATGATATCCATAAAGTGCCATAACTAGGGTCATTTTTGCTGCAGTATGGAAGGAAGTGTTATACCACCATTCAGCGAGAGGTAAAAACTTGACCCATTGTGTTTGTTTATCAGATACAAAAAAACGAAGATATCCTTCCAAACATTTATTTGCTAGCTTATTTTTACCATCAGATTGAGGATGATAAGATGAGCTATGAGCTAATTGAGTACCCAAACAAGAAAATAACTTCGTCCAAAAATTTCCAGTAAAAATGGCATCTCTGTCGCCCACAATAACCCTTAGGCTTCCATGTAGCTTTTGAATTGTGTCCATAAATGTAGTAGCAACTATACTTGCTTTTAATGGATGAGATAATGCACAAAAGTGTGCATAATTGGTAAGTCTATCAACTACCACCATGATGACACTCTTTCCTTCGGACTAAGGTAAACCTATGATAAAATCCATTGAAATCTCCTCCCAACGTTGACTTGGAATGGATAAAGGTTTTAGAAGTCCCGGGGTCTTAATTGTCTTAACTTTATTCTGTTGGAAAACCAAACATTCCGCCACAAAATTTTGAATATCAGTTTTAAGGCCATCCCAAAAAAATTATTTCTTCACCCTGTGGTAAGTTTTTAAAAATCCTGAGTGTCCTCCTAAAGGAGAAGTGTGCAATTCCAGAAGAATATTTTGTTTTAGTAGGGAATTCTTACAAAGATATAAGCGATCTTTGTACCATAAGGAATCATTTTTCCAACTAAATGTATCAGATGTACTAGGATCTTGCTGCAACTTTTGAATGAGTGTCCATACATCTTTCTCCTTCTTCCATTCATCTCTTGCTTCATTTATCCAATCTGGTTGGATAATAGAAATGGCACAAAGCAATGCTTCCACCTCTTCATTCTTTCTTGAGAGTGCATCTGCAACAACATTAAGCTTTCCTTTTTTGTAGATTATTTCAAAGTCATAACCCAACATCTTTGCGACCCATTTTTGTTGCTCTTCTGAAGATAGTCTTTGTTCCAAAAAATGTTTAAGAATATCATGATCAATATTACCTTGAAGTGTCTTCCCATTAGGTAAGTTCGCCATTTCTTTACTGCATGCAGTATTGCTAACATTTCCTTCTCATAAATAGGTTTCTGTAAATAATTTCCTTTGATTGGACGACTTTCAAAAGCAATGGGTCTTCCTTCCCGCATTAAAACTGCACCAATTCCATTTCCTGAGGCATCACATTCCACAATAAAGGTTTTTGTGAAGTCTGGCGTAGCTAAGACCGGTGCTAGGCACATTGCCTCTTTAAGATGTTCAAAGGACTTAGTTGCTTCAGGAGTCCATGAAAATGCATCTTTCTTCAATAATGTTGTTAGAGGTGCTACTATTCTCCCATAATTCTTAACAAACTTGCGATAATACCCTGTTAACCCGAGAAATCCTCGCAACTTCTTTATGGTTGTGGGGACTTTCCATTCCTTAATGGCTTTAATTTCGTTAGGGTCTACTTTAACACCCTCGTGAGATACAATATGACCCAGATATTCCACCTCTTGTACTCCAAAGAAACATTTGGATGTTTTTGCATATAATTGTTTCTCCCGCAATAGTTTGAGCACCCTGTCAACATGTTGAACATGATCCTTCCAAGACTTGCTGTAGATTAGTATATCATCAAAAAATACTAGCACAAATTTTCTAAGGAAGGGTTTGAAAATGGAATTCATCAACCCTTGAAATGTAGAAGGTGCATTGGTAAGGCCAAAAGGCATGACCAAAATTCATAATGACCCTAATGAGTTCGAAATGTTGTTTTTGGAATATCTTCAGTCTTCATTCTAATTTGATGATATCCTGAACGAAGATCCAACTTGGTAAAATAAATTGCTCCATGTAATTCATCAAATAATTCATCAATCACAGGAATGGGAAATTTGTCTTTAATGGTGAGCTTATTGAGCTCCCTATAATCCGGACACATTCGCCATGATCCATCCTTCTTGTGTACCAATACTACAGGAGCAGAGAAAGAACTTCGACTAGGTTGAATTATACCCGCCTCTAACATTTTTGCAATCATACGTTCAATTTCGCTCTTTTGGATGTAAGGATATCTATAAGGCCTGATGTTTGGAGGAACACTTCCTGGAATCAAATGAATAGCATGATCATGATCACGAATAGGTGGAAGTCCTTTGGGATTTTCAAACACCTTGGAATGATTGTCCAAGACTTGTTGGAGATCTGCAGAAATAGATGATTTTGATGTTGGAACTTCTAGTGAGCATAATTGTGCAATTACACCTCATTGTTCTTTCTTTAGAAGATTTTTCATGACATTAGAGCTTATTATCTTTCCCGGCTTCCCTACAATACCCCATAATTCGACTTCCTTTCCTTCTGAAAAAAATTTCAAGAAAAGTTCTTGAAAATTAAAAGCTATCGTCCCCAAAGATTGTAACCATTGTACTCCTAGTACAACATCAGCACCTCCCATAGGAATGGAAAGCATTGGACTATTCAATACATATTCCCCCATGGTTAGCTTGATTTTATGGCATTTTCCAGAGCAATTTATAGTTCCTCCATTTGCAACCATCACTTGACATTCTGGTGCTGGGTATAGGAAACAATTTAATTCCTTGGCTACCTTATAATGAATAAAATTATGGGTGCTACCTGAATCAATCAACACTATTACCCTTTTCTTCTTTATATGTCCTTCTATCTCGAGAGTTTGAGGAGTGGTAATTCCTGCCAGTGCATTACACGATATGGTCGGATTCATTTCTTCCTCTTCTAGGGGTGGTTCCTGGTGTATATCCTCTTCTTGTTCATTTTCTTCTTCTTCTTCACAATCTATGTAAAAGAATTTCTTCTCAGCACACTTATGACCTTTAGTGTATTTGCTATCACAACTGTAGCAAAGCCCTTTTGCTCTTTTTTCTTCCAATTGTTGTGGTGTCAACCTTGTAGGTTGTTGAAATCTAGGCGTAGCAACACTTTCTTCTTTATAGAATTGAGTGGTAGGCTTCCTTGTCGCCATAATTTTACATTCAACTTTTCTTGCCAACCTGAATGCCTTCTCCAATGAATCGGGTTCCAAAACGCGAACTTCATGTCGGATGTTATCCTTTAAAGTGCCTATGAAGAGATCAATCTTGTGTTCCTCTAGAATATCAGTTACCCTTATATTCAATTTTTGGAAGTCCTCAATGTGCTGCCCCACTAAACCCTTTTGTTTGAGATTTATCAATTGGCTAAAGAAGGTGTTGCTCTTTGTATCCTCATAATGTGCTATCATTTCCTCCGTAAAAATTGACTAAGTGACAATTTTTTTACGGGAGCAAAGCCATCGATACCATACAAATGTATTTTGTTCTAAATGTAAAGTTGCAATGCGTACCTTTTGTGAGTTTTGCACATTATGGAGATCAAAATATTGCTCCATCTGTAGTATCCATGTTACAGGATCCTTTCCATCAAACTTCCTCATATCCATTTTTGGAATATGGTGGTTCTTCCCGCCAACATTAGAGTTTATGAAATCACTATTAACATTTATTTTTTTCTCATCATGAGTTTCCTCTACTATATTTTCACCATTAGGAAACATTTCTTGTATCAAATTTGTCAAACCTTCCATGTTTGCTTTTAGATCATCCTTCATTTTTTCCATTTTAGCTTCCATGTCATCCATCTTAGATTCCATGCCAACTTCCATGCCATCTATCTTAGATTCCACGCCTTTCTTCAAACCATCCATATTATTCTTCAAACCATCCATATTATTCTTCACACCATCCATCTTCACTTCCACACCTTTCTTCAAAACTTCCATTTCATTTTTTGCTACTCTTTGCGAGAGCGAAATTTGGTGCACTTGCTCTTGTAATTTTGATAAATCATGTTGCCATTCTTCATCTTCATGAGTCATAGTAGAGCCTTCTGAAGGCTTAATGGGTGTTGAATTATTTTACGGGCATTTTTTAGAACCCAATACTGATATCTATTCTACAATATGCCCTTGGAATCAATTCAAATTGATTCTTCAAACAAGACTTATGCAATTCGGAAAAAAAATACACACCTTTTTCTTGCTTTTGAGGAGCTCGATATTGAAATTGGATTATCTCTGTGATTGTGGCTCTTCAATATCTGAAATTAAGCACTGATGTATCCCTATGAATTCTATTTTGAATGCCATAGTTCTGACCTGATTTGGATTCTCCAAGACAAAGTTATGTCAAATCTCCCACAATGACCTAATTATGGACTGGTTCAGTAGAGAAAACTTGTACGACTTTCCACGTGTCACTGTTTTTTCCTTCAGCTCTAAAATTGATAGCCAAGAAACTAAATTCTGTGTACTTGTGACCACTTTTTACGGCACTCCAATCCGATGCTCAGAGAGAGAGTTATGAAACTTTTCCCACGATCACCTCTTTGAGATGAAATTCGGGAGCCTGAAAAATCACTACCTTCCACAGATCATATCTCCAAAAATATTGCAAACCAAGCTCTAAAATTTCTTGAAGAGTTTCCTCAGGATTTTGGCTTCGTAACATAAAAATTTCAGATTCTGAACCTTCGTAGAAAAAAAGTTATAGCGCAAATTCCACGATGACCTGTTTAGAGCAGTGAAACCCTAGAATCCAAAGCTATGATACCAAATGTTGTGTAACCAGCTCCAAAAATAGAAGAAAAGAGATATCAACACCTTAGAAATAAGCCACTATGAGGGGGAAATCTCAAATACATTACATAAATGAACAATTCTTGGATGATACAATTTACAAAACCTCCTTTCTATATATAGGAGTCCATGGGGCCATAATGTAATCCTAGTGGGGCCACAATGTAATCCTAGCCGACGTAACAATAATAATTTAAGGGCACAATAATAACAATAAGGGGGTTACAAGGGTACAATAATGACAATAATGGGGTTACACTAACAATAATAAGGGACTATACTAGTAATATAGGGACCTAACAGCCTTGGCCTCCAAAATTGTGCAATTCAACCCTCTATCCTGGCCCCAACAGTGCACTGCGTTATCTATGAGCTCAAGCTCAAACTTTTAGCTCTTGAAATAAAAAATAACTAGGCCTACTCTTCCTCCCATAACTGCGCAATTGGATGAAACAATGAAAAATCACTCAGCCTAGCTCACTAACTCCCAAAAATGCGCAATTTCTCTCTCCTACCCATACCATGTATTACATTGTCTCAAGGTTCAAGCCTCAGCTCTAAGATCCTAAACTCCACAACTACGCAATCACCTGGGCTCGTTTGTCCCCTAGAGTGGCACAATGGGAAAATTTAGTGCTCAAACCCTTAGCCTCGCTCCATGAGCTCCCAAAATGCACAATATTTTTACTCAATCCAAGCTTGAACTACGCATTGTACAATCTCAAGGCTCAATCTTGACCATTGAATTCCAAGCTGCACAAATGCATAGTCACTGAGGCTATCCCTCAGCCTACCACCCGGTTCTGTCTCAATTAGTGGATCATCATGAAACGTCCTAGAGTAGGGGTTTATTGGATTGATGTCGTCTTGTCATGAGTGGATTTCAGATGCAAGAACTCTATCATGTCATGGCAATATGATGAAGAAGGATATGGAGAAGGAGTACATGTTATAAGACACCTAAGTAGCTGAGGAGGTAAGATGATCATCAAACAAGAAGACGAAGGAACACTATATTACAACAAAAGACCAAATATCTAGACCACATGAAGACTCCATCTGATTCACAACCCTTTGGAGGGTAGATATGAAGAACAAATCATATCTCTCATGAAGATGAAGCATTAAATACATCTCTTATTGAAGACAAAAAGAAAGAAGAAACAAGGATAACTTAGAACTGCCACATCATCATGCAGTCTATGTCACCAGTTTCATGTCATGTCCCATCACAATTCATTATATGCCACATCATTATTGTGGATTATGTAATTATCTATTCAAAATGTATTGTAAAGTGGAAGTCCAAAGGAAAAATTTAAAATATGAAGAGTCATGTAAAGTTGAAAAGTCACAGGAAATAAAATAGTCATGGGGGTAGTCAAAGAGTCATAAGTAATGTGAAGCATCACCTCTTGGTTATATACACCATCATTGTATGAGAAAGGGAATTTTCACCATTTATTTTTCCCACAAGGCATTATAGATACAAGCTAGTTCTTTTGGGGAGTAAGGAGTAACTCCAACACTCCACTATTGGAGCTAGTGGTGTTTATTGTATACATGTATCTTGGAACTTTTACTTAATAAGACAAGCCTCATGGGCAACACCTTGTTCATGCATGTATTATGAATATTTGTAATACTATTCTATGGATGTTTGTAATTCATGTTTTCTTCCATTTGTGCTAAAGTAGGTGAAATGTTTCAGTTATTTTAGTACTTATCATATTGATAATGTGTTATAACGGTTGCTATAGTTGACGCATCCTCGTGGAATACTCCATTGGATATTAGAAAAACCTTTCTTGTTGATTGTGTTATCACTCCTCGTTTCCCAAGGCTAATAATGTAACTCAAGGAAGGTAACCACAAACCAACTTTTAAGTCAGATAGCTAGCCCTAAGAAAACTAGAGAGGGCTCTCTCAATGTCATTTTATAGCCAATGAGATGAATGGATATAATTATATTAGGCTAGTTATGATGCTCAAAAGATTAGGGTTTTTTTTGTTTGAAGTTTTTTTGCTGGATAGGAATGACAGTTAAGGAACTAAGTCTAGGGTTGAGGTTTGATTTCAAAGGTTAAGTTGTAGAAACAAGGATGAGGCTAGGTAGGTAAAATTAGGAGCATACTTAATTTGTCATTTTTATAGGGTTTGAAAAGAGAGAGAGTTAGAATGAGCATGTTAAATGAATTCATTCATCAGAAGAGTAGACACATCCATGAAGTCTTATAAAATAGAGCATAGAAAGCAATGATTGATGTTCATAGACTCATAATATTAACTTTCATAAGAATACATGTGATGGAAAGATAACATAAAATTTACTCTGATGAAGTAACAAAGAATAAACAATGCTCAAAATCATACCATCGGAGTCCCAAGATTATAACAACAACATTCTTTGATTTCACTAAAAAAAGAGATTGTACAATAGCTCCACTGCAAATAACAACTATCCAACCCTTCAAATGACTTGAGTTGGACTACAGAAGTCATGAAACCTCATTGGGTCGAAATATTATCCAAAACACACCATAAATGTACTTTATGAGTCATTACCTAGAATCCAGGGAAGTTAGAAACCATTCCCTCAAATTTAGCTAATAGCTAGGAGTTCATGTCTCTTGGATTAACTACATCATTGCTCCACAAAGAGAGGAAAAAAAAAACTCTCCTACCAAAAAGAAACCTCATGGGACAAATAAACCTCGAATTTTGGAGTTTTTCTGGCTTGAAAACTGCCCAAAGGAATCCAATGGTAGAAGTGTCATGCCTCCCAGCATAAGCGTCACACCTCCCAACTGAAGTGTCGCGCCACTTTGGAGTTGATTTTGACTGAATTTTAAGTGCCCATTTGTGAATATGAGAGTTATTCTACGTAGCCCTATGTGTCTTCTTTCCATTTCACCTTAAATACTGAGAAAATCCCCCCTATAAGGCCTTCAAAAACGGATTCTCCCAACCTCACTCCAAAAATGCAGTGCAGAGGAAAAATAGGTGGAAAAAGCATGAAAAAGTGATGTTTTTTGCATTTTTCTTCAAAGATGGAGGGTGACAAGTTGACCTGAGGTCATATCTATAATGTAGAGGTAAAAATGCATCCAAACATATAAAGTTTCCTCCATTTATATTCCATGAGAAAAAGCGTTGCGCTGCTGTGCGATGCTTCTGCAAAACCAAATTTCCAGTTTTCTCAAAAAATCATCAAAAATGAAAAAAAAGCTCAAAATCCTCCAAAATTTGTTTCATGGCATCCTGGGACGATGGGCTAAACAACTAAGGTGGCCTCAGAAAGCATGTCCAAGTTATACATCTCCTTAAGCTTCATTTGGGTTTCCTTAAGCTTTTTCCTCAAGTTTTTCACGCTCACCTTGGTGATTTGATTCCTCGTGAAATAATGCCTCGTCATATGCCTCTGGAGTTTGTTATCTCTTTCTGCCTTCTTCAATAGATTATCAATATGAATTTTTACCCTATCAAGCCACAACTCTTTATCTTGTTCAATTTCGACAATTATCAATTCATCAAAGGTTAACTGAGCTGATGGTGAAGATGCCTCTCTTTCTTTCTCTTTTTTCTTAGATAAACCTCTTGTTTTTGGCCTCCTAGGATTTGCTTCAACTTCTGTGTCTTATAGATGATAGACATCCACCACTTCTTGGCCTTTACCCTTGTCTACCTCAGTTTTCCTTTTATTTTCTTTGGAGGAGCTATTTTACCTTCAGTTGCATGTTTTCTTGATGTAGGAAGCTAATCAAAAAGTTTTCCTTTGAGAGGTTGCCCCTCAACTCTACTATCTCTGCATATTTTCTCCTTATGATATCCTCATATGTCTTGTCCTTTACCTACTCTGGCATGTCAACCTCCATGGGCGCTTGTTATTTATTCTGCTGCAATGGTGAATCATCCTCATGCATGAGTGGCTCACTATCATGACTAGGTGGTTGCTCTATTGTTTGTCTTTGTTCAGCTGTGGTATCAGGTGAAATTACTCCTTTTACGGTCTTAGGATCAAAAACCATCCTCTTGCCTTTCTTATAGGTTTGAGTGATATCAACCCTAGGTTCCTTTTATATCTCTGCCTGCCCACTTAAATATCCAACCTCTTTTTGTTATGTTGGTGATGATGGTGCGCTATGGATGATGGATGGGCTAGTAGTAGGAATTGATGCAAATTTCTCCATGAAATTTTCCCAAAACATATTGATTTATCAAAGATGATGAAAAAAAATAAGCTTGACCAAGCCATGTTGAAATAAACTAGGATGACGATCTTTACCTTTTCTATGTACCTTTTCAGTCATCTTGACCAAAATTCTGAACAAATAATTGGGAAAACTGAGTGACTGAGTAGTAGTGAAGTGCATCAATAACCTGACATGGTACTAGTAAAACCTTGAAAATATCACTTCACATGTAAAATATTTCATAATTAACTTCTTCAAAGGGGCATATTTATCAAGTAAATGCTCGAAAT
This sequence comes from Pinus albicaulis, assembly GCA_034641835.2. NCBI lineage: Eukaryota > Viridiplantae > Streptophyta > Pinopsida > Pinales > Pinaceae > Pinus > Pinus albicaulis. The sequence goes on from CM076582.1 coordinate 720,538,829, forward strand.
GGAATATATGCTCAGGAGCATCTCTGTAATGAGGTTTCAGGAAAAATTTGTAGTTTTGAAGGTCCAATTCGATCCCTTTGAACCTTATTTCTTCATGGTTTTGGATACCTGTTGTTAAAGTAATAAAATATGCTGATATGGTGAAATTAATGCTTGATATGATGGCCTTGTCGTTTCTGAAGCTAGTGGCAAAAAGGCTTGTCAATTGAGCATGAAAACCTACCTCCTTGATCCTCTCACAAAACCTCAAACAACCATTGTTTTCAAAACACCTCTTGGAAAAAGGAGAGGCATTGATTTCTTGCAAGCTATATGGCTCAAACCTGGAATGGTGGCCTCCCTTATGAATCTTCTTTTCTCCCTCTATGGTTTTTTTCAACAAGATAAAACACTAGATATATGAAATGGGTAGGGGAGATGGAGAGTAGTAAAGCAGACGACAGTGGTAGGGTGATTTTAGGGATAGAAATGGGGTGGAAGGAAGCTAGGAAAAAATCCCCAAAAAATTGAGGAGGTACGGTGATGATTTGGCAATAGGCAAGTGAAATTTCTGGAAATGGGTATTAGGAAGGTTCCCAAAAGGTCAAAACACAAGGATTCACTATTTTTTCTGCAAGAATGTAGTGAAAATTAGGATTTTGATTAAATTAATAGAAAGGAATGTTGTGAGTGATAGGAAGTGTTAGGGTATTGTGTATGAATTTTTTATGAAGGTTTTATATAGTTAGATTATGGTTTTAGCAACTGAAACAAGTCAATGTTGAAAAAAACCAAAAATGTAGTGGATATAACCTAATGAAGGAAGCCACACATTTTTTGGTGAAATTTGACTTGAGAGAGGTATGGAGGATGTCCACTTAATTTTTAGGAGGTATATGAACCATTTTTCAATTGTTTTGAAACTTAAAAAAGTGATTTGGAGCTCAAATACCAAAAGTGTAACGTGTAGAAATTATACAACAAGCATGTATATCACGGATTCGATATGATCTAACAATGTACTAAAGTTAAATACTGAATCGCTTCTACAAATCAATTGTGGAATTAAAAACACAATCGCCAATCACATGAAGAAAAGAAGAATAAATCAAGCCACAATATAGATAATTTCCCGGGGAAATATTGTTGCTCAAAACCATACTATCTTCTATTGTATATTTAGCATGGAATCATGAAACAATTACATACATATCTTCTCACAAGAGCCCTCATGTACTTAGCTAATTGTCTCACACTGTCACACATAAAAATGACCAATACTTAGCCAATTTACCTCCTCCAAACAACTTGCCTTGCTTGTGCAATCCCTGATGAATGCAATCCCTAAAGAATAGGAATTTTGGCCTTCCTTGACTACGCAAGTATCATGGGAATTCCAGTGGGTTTTTGGTTGCATGGGTGCGACCCAATAATCCTACAACTGATATTAAACTTCCCTTTCACCTAAATCTCAACTGGGTCTCCATTGGATCTGACATGCATGCAACTAATAATAGTAAATCTATAGTTGCATGTGAGATCACTGATTGTGAGTTAATTAATTTTTAATTCACTTGATCTATCACTAGTGTATATAACAGTTAGGTAGGCTTAACCATAGCTTGAATCAGCTGGTTAAATGTGTAGAAAATGTCTGGTTTGGTGTTCACTAGATACATCAGTGAACCAAATAACTGCCTGTAGACAGTAGCATCCACTACCTCTCCAGAAGTAGCATCCTCTTTCCTCCAATTTCCTGGAAGAGGAGAATCCATGGGTTTGCAGCTCTCCATGTGAAACTTACCTAGTATCTCCTTGGCATACTTTCCTTGAGACACAAAATGTTCACCATCCTACTGCCATATTTCCAATCCAAGGAAATAATGAAGGAGTCCCATGTCCTTCATTTCGAACTCCCTTGCAAGATCCTCCTTGCATGATTGTATCAGCTGCTCATCATTAGTCAAAATTAGATCATCAACATAAAGAAAAATAATCAATAGCCTACCTCAACCACAATTTGGTATAAGTTTTCATCTGCTTCACTTTTGGTGAAGCCCAATCTGGTTAAATAGTTTTTTTATTCGAGTGTACCAAGCACTAGGTGCTTACTTCAACCCATACAGTGCTCTCTTGAGTCGGCACACATGCGACTCATTGTTGAAGATCTTGAAACTTTAGGTTGCTCTATGTACAATTCTTCATCAATGATCCCATTGAGAAATGCAATTTTCATATCCATCTGATGAATGCACCAACCCATCTGCACTGAGAGTGCAAGGATGGATATAATGGAAGAGTACCTTGCAACAGGTGTAAAAGTCTCATCCTAATCGATCCCATCGATCTGTGAGAATCCCCCGGTCACAAATCTAGACTTGTATTTTTCCATAGTCCCATCAAAAGCTTGATTTACCTTGTAGATCCATCTCGATCCAACCACTGATTTGTCGACCAGTCTTGAGAAAATCTCCTATGCACTGTTCTTGACAATGGAGTCATACTCCTCCACCATTGCAAAAACCCAAGTTGGTTGCTGCATTTCTTCGTGAAAGGAAGATGGTTCAGTCACAATAAATTTTCTCATAAGAGCCATGTATCTAGTAAACTTGTCAGGAGACTCTCTATGTCTGTGCTGTGAAGTAGGTGCTCCTACATTTTCTGCAGCATCAAGTCTCAATCTATTAGCTTCCGTGGTGTGCCTTTTTCCATTTTTGATGGATGGCTCTGTATGAGTGTTTTCCTCAACTCCATGATCCTCCGCAAGTGGCTTCTACACATCTTGAGGCTCATCCTTGGGAACCAACAGTTCCTCTTCTGCATGCAAGTCCAACTCCCTCTCAAGGGACAACCACATGGATTTCTCCTCATCAAATTTTATATCCCATCGCACAACATTCATTCTATTGTTTGAAAAATACACTCGATAGTTGTGGGGTGTTTCAGTGTACCCCACAAAAATCCCGATCTCAAATGTCTGATCCAGCTTCTTCCTGGCATCTTTGGTCACATGTACATAAATAGATGAACCAAAAATATTAAAGTGTGAAACATCAGGTTTCTTACTAGTGAAAGCCTCTTCAGGTGTGCTCATGCCAATTTTCCTATAAGGACAATGGTTCTGCACAAATACCACAGTGTTGCATGCTTCCGCCCACAGATGCATCGGTAGTCCTTCATCATGAAACATCACTCTTGCTGCACCCACGATTATTTCATTCTTTCTTTCAGTGAACTCATTCTACTGTGGGTTATGAGGCGCTATCAGTTCTCTTCGAATTCCTTCTTTGCTACAGAAGTTCTTGAATTCATTAGAGATTTATTCTACACCATTATTGCTCCTAAGAGCCTTCACTTGCTTCCCCAACTCTTTCTCCACCAGTGACTTAAAATCAAGAAACTTATAGAATGTCTGATATTTTTTCTCCTTGAATAATATCCAGCACTTATGAGAAAATTCATCAACAAATATCACATAGTACTTATGTTTTGTTGTCGACGAAATAGAGAACGGTCCACACACGTCTGTGTGAACTCTCTCAAGGATCCTCGAAGCTCAGTTCTCCTTCTCATGAAAGGTGGCCTTTACATATTTTCCCATACTACATCCCTTTCATGTGTCTAACTGCACAAGTGTGCCCCTGGGAAGACTAGAAAAAATATGTTGCATGACTTTCAAGGCTCCATGGTGAAGATGACCCAATCTCTTATGCCATAATTATCTGTCATCCCAGCTCACCACTTTGTTTTCCTTTCCCGTCAATGTTGCGCAACCATATACCTCTAGCTTATAGAGATTCTTAACTCATATCCCTATCCTATTGGCTTTTCCTATTGTTTTGTGCCACAGGAAAGCTTTTCCTTCACTAAAAACAACATCATAGCCTCTATCCTCCAATTTTGCAACTGAGACTATTTTTTATTCACAACCTAGTACATGCATTACATATTTTAATTGAAAGGGTTTACCTGACTTCCTCTAGAAGGTAATGGTACCAGTCTAGATAACAATGTACTGCCCGTCATCACCCATTTCAATATGCATCTGGAGATCCTTTTCCTCTAGGTTACTAAAAAGTTCCTTGTCTCCTTTCATGTGAAAGGAAGCGCCACTATCCAAATACCACATCGATCCCAATGCACTTGACACCATGCATGCGATCAATGAGAAGTCAAGCTAAAATTTTGAGGCCAAAGCCTCACCAGCTGCAAATCCTCTAGCCTTCTTGTTCTTCTTCTTTCGTGGACATTTATTAGCATAATTTCCATGCTCGTGACAGTGAAAACACTTCACCCTGGACATATCTCACTTCTTGCCATCTTTAGACTTAGATTTGGAATGGAATTTCTTCCCCTTCCCTTTCTTCACCTTGGTAGCCAAACCAAAATCTTCTTCATCTTCATTCTTAGATGAAGATCCATCTCTGGTGTTCTGTCTGAACTCCTCCTGCACCGAGTCCAACCACAGTCATTTCCAATCTACCAGATTTTCCCTTCCATTCATAGAGTCTTGATAACTATGCAAACTCTTGGGAAGTCCTAGGAGATCCAAGCTCACCAAATCATCATCAGCGATAGTTATACCAATGCTCCCCAGTTCATCCCGAAATTGGAAAAACTTTGTTAGATATTTTGGTATGGATTCGGCTTTCTCCATCTTGATCTTCCTGAGTTTATCTTTGAGCGCCAATTTCCTATGGTCGCTGCTGCTCTGAAATAGATCCGTCAAAGCATTCCACATTGCATATGGTGTGGCTTTCCCATGGAGGCTTGAGACAATGTGGTATCGTACTCCCTCCAATAGGATCCTCCTTGCCTTTTCCATTTTCTTTTTCCATGCACCAAGCTTTGCAGCATTTGTCACAGCGGGTTTAGGAACATCATTATCAATGAATTCCTTCAAGCCATTTTCTTCAAGTACTACCTCCAGCCTAGCCTTCCAAGAAATATAGTTTAAGCTACCCTCGAGTGCATACTCCAATCTCAAGTCATTGAAATCCATTTCGATCATGAATCAACTGTAGCACCAAGAAAGTCTTTCTGAAAATTCGAATTCTATCTAGTCACAAACTCAGCTCCTTCTTCACTATTATTATTTCTTGTGCTCTTATACCATGTAGAAATTATACAAGAAGCATGTATTATCATGGATTCAATCTGATCTAACAATGTAATAAAGTTAAATACTGAATTACTTCTACAAATCAATTTTGGAATTAAAAACACAATCGCCAATCACATGAAGCAAAGAAGAATCAATCAAGCCACAACACAGATAATTTCGCAGGGAAAGCTTGTTGCTCAAAACCCCACTATATTCTATTAATATTAAACATGGAATCATGAAATAATTACATACAACTATTCTCACAAGAGCTCTCCTGTACTCAGCTAATTTTGTCACATTGTCACACATAAAACTGACCAATACTTAGCCAATTTACAGCCTCGAGACAACCTGCCTTGCTTGCACAATCCCTAAAGAATAGGAATATTGGCCTTCCTTGATTGCGCAAGTATCATGGGCACTCCAATGGGTGTTTGGTTGCATGGGTGCAACCCAATAATCCTACAACTGATAATCAACTTCCCTTTCACCTATATCTCAACTAGGTCTCCATTGGATCTGACATGCATGCAACTAATAATAGTAAATCCTAAGTTGCATGTGAGATCACTGATTTTGAACTAATCAATATTTAATTCACTTGATCTCTCACTAGTGTATCTAACAGTTACAACTAGCACAACCGATTTTAACTCACTTAACTGAGTTAAACTGATTACAATCTACATTAACTAATGCACCACTGCACTTTGAACTCTGTTACAACTAGAATTACTTTGCATGCCTCAAAAACTACCTCTAACTCGAAATTCATGATCTAACTGAGTTTATCACACTCAGTGAACTATTACAAGTTATTTTGAGTCTAGATTACATTTTATTTTCCATATTAATTAAGGGATAACTAAAATATACATGCACCAAATTTAGCCATGTGGGCCCCACACTAGTGTAGGTGCTTAATGCACTAGGCGTGGGTGCTGAAATTTTCTTGTTGAATTTCAACATAGCACATGCCAAAAATGTAGCACAAGACCTGCGCAACACCTACAAAAGCGTAGAAGGAGCAATTTTGGAACAAATTTCTTATTTTTTCTTCAAACCTTAGCATCTGTGGAGTATGATGGTGAGAAGAGAGGATCTCTATCGAACATACAAGAATAAAATGAGTTTAAGAAGTCTCTTTTTTTTTATAATAATGACAAAATTTCTTTTTGTATTCTAGTGAAATCTTACAACTTTTTTTTTTGAAGGAATTTCTCTTTTGAAAACTTTAATCAAGAAACACACTTTATTTGAAGAAAAACAAAGTTCCTTTATTTATTTTCCTATCTTTGCTTACTCCCTATGTAAATGACTTGTATCGTGAAAATAAATTTTTTTTCGCCTTCTTTCATGACATAATTGAATCTTATGGTGGTGAAACAAATGAGACCTAGACTCTGACCTAAATGAAGGTGTGGTGAAGGACCTCATAACCTAGATGATAAATGGATGATATGACCTCTGAGATGATGATGACCATGAATGGAGTGAAGGGAGTAGCATTTCAGAACTGTACATATTTAATGAACAAAATTTTATTTGAAATTGACTTGAAACATGAAATTTTGTCCTAACACCACTACCAAGTAAACTTGAAAGAGTACATTTGATCACTGAACATTTGGACACTAGGAGATTGGTTGAAATTATCGTCGCATATTTATGGAATATTCTGATGGATGTTAGAAAAATCCTTCTCAGTTGTGTGTGTCTCTGCTAGGGTGGTACTATTATCTCTCTCTTAGAGGCTCATTTCTCTCTCCCTCTGCATTAGAAGAAATTTGACACATCCACAATTGAGCACTCACTAGAAACACTTACTTGATTTTCGAAGGCACATCTGCACTCCTCTTTCTTGCTGATAGTTAAAGCCAGGGAAAATATTCAAGAATACATGGAATTCATGCTGATACACCAGATGGGGCTCCTATTCCAAGAATTTTGAGTTCTAATTGGGACTTCACATCGGGGATACCCTCTTGGTTGATGGATTTACAGGACCATCAACAAAATGGTGCTAGAAGGAGGGCCAAATGATAGGATGTTACCATTGAGTTTGCTTTGAATCACTTATTTAAAATGGATCTTCCCCAGATAATAATCCCATGATATTTTTCTAAAGAGTTTAATCTTACCATCCCTATGAAATTTATTCATAACCTAACCCAATTTTACTTTTATGGTGAGGGTGTATTAACTCTTTGTGAACATTTGTTTCAAGTTGTCCGTTTTTTCCTTTCTAACATAATGCATTTCAAGGATTTCATGTTGTGTTAACCGATGATGTCATACATTAACCGCTGCTTCTATCCATTAATTCGACTAGCTTGTAAATTATTTTCCTAAATAATTTGATAGGTATGATTATCGAGATGTTATTAAAAGAATTAATCAACTAAGAATGAAACCAATTGAATCAATTGAGGAATTTTCTATTTGATTTATTTACCTTTGTTATGAATTTTTGGAAGAAGGCATGGATTGGGATTTCTTTAAACAAAATTTTAAGCATTTGGTTCATATCTCTTTACACGGTGAATATGAACCCCTCGATGCTTCTACTTCCCCAACTTTTATAAATCATTAAGCACCTCTAATTTCATAGGAGTAACCTACTACTGCTTTTGTAACTTATCATCCTCATTTTCCAGTTCTGATGTGGTTGCCTCCTTGTGGTGATAATAAATTTTGGAAATCCGCAAATCAAATTCTTAATCCATCTCTTCATCCTCCTTCCTCTTTTCATGATTCAACTCTAATGCAAGAGACCCCAGAATGTCTCATGGGGCCTGAGGTGAAGGCTAATCCATTCAATCCTCAAGATGATATTAGGACTCTAAACAACAATCTTGAATTTGGTTCCATTCAAGGTGTTTCCTCTTAAAGGGACATATGTCATCCTCTATCATATACATGTTATTACTTTGCTTATCATGATCTACTTGATAAATTTTCTCCACTAACTAGCTCTCCACACTCTCTTGATTTTCAGGTCGTTGGTTCAAAATTGTGATCAGATACAAAGCAGTCACATTACACGAGTATAGGAGTAGGAACGTGAAGATTCCTTCAATATTTCTTCTCTTTTTCAAAATAATCCATGTGAAGATGATGTGTTTCCATTATTGGATTATTTTCAATCTGCTATGCTCGGTAGTGAATCAAATGCAATCCATTCTAACAATAAATATGTAGTCCTATGCAACAATCATTTCACTGGTGATGACTGTGTTGATGTGTGTGATCATGAATTCCAAGGTGCATCATCTAATATTTTGGTGTCTCATGAAGACTTTACTTTATATCTAGAATCTCATTCGGTCAAAGAAGATATCCTTATCAAAACTTCCTCTTCATCTCATTATCCCTTGTGATCTACCATTTAAAATGAATCTAATTGAGACGAAGATACTCCATGCTCTCCAAGTTCTTCATTCGATGAGTTAAATTCTAAATTGACACAAGGTAGTGAGAATATCCATGATGAAAATGAAAACAATAAAATAATTGAGTACTCTTTCCATCCCTCATCTCTCCTCTCTTGCATGAAGACAACTCTTCAAATCAACTTTCTCATGGAATTTCTCTGATTCATACATCCTCAAATTTACGATTAAAAAAATCTTTTAACTTGAGTAATCTTGTTGTTGAAGTTGAAAAATCTCATCAAATCAATGACAAAGATGGCTTCCATCTAGTGAGTAGTGGTCTTATTGAAACCAGTTGTAGTAGCTACCCTAACACCATGCACGATCTGGTTGTATACATGTACCTTGGAACTTTTACTTAATAACAAAAGCTTCATGGGCAACACCTTCTTCATGCATGTATTATGAATATTTGTAAGACTATTCTGTGGATGTTTGTAATTCATGTTTTATTTCATCTGTGCTAAAGTAGGTGAAATATTTTAGTTATTTTAGTACTTATCATATTGGGAATGTGTTATAACAATTTCTATAGTTGACGCATCCTCGTGGAATATTCCGTTGGATATTAGAAAAATTTTTATTGTTGATTGTGTTATCACTCCCCCCATTTCCCAAGGCTGAGAATGGAACTGAATGAAGGTAACCACAAACCAACTTTTAGGTCAGGTAGCTAGCCCTACCAAAACCAGAGAGGGTTCTCTCAATGTCACTTTACAGCCAATGAGATGACTGGATATAATGATCTTAGGCTAGTTATGATGCTCAGTAGAATAGGGTTTTGTTTGTTTGAATTTGTTTTGCTGGATAGGAATGACGGTTAAGGAACTAGGTCTACGATTTAGGTATGATTTCAAAGGTTAAGTTGCAGAAAAAAGGATGAGCATAGGTAGGTATAATTAGGAGCATACTTAATTTGTCATTTTGTATATGTTTTGAAAAGAGAGAGAGTTAGAATGAGCATGTTAAATGAATTCATTCATCAGAAGAGTAGACACATCCATGAAAATCTTATAAAACAGAGCATAGAAAGCAATGATTTATGTTCATAGACTCATAAGATTAACTTTTAAAAGAATATATATGATGGAAAGATAACATGACATTTAATTTGATGAATTAATAGAGAATAAACATGCTCAAAAGCATACCATTGGAATCCCAAGATTATAACTGCAACATTCTTTGATTTCACTGAAAAAAGAGATTGTACAATAGCTCCACTGCAAATAAAAGCCATGCAACCCTTCAAATGACTTGAGGTTGACTACATATATAAAATAGAAGTCATGACACCTCATTGGGTCCAAATATGATCCAAAAGAAATCATAAATGTACTTTATGAGTCATTACCTAGAATCTAGGGAAGTTAGAAACCATTCCCTCAAATTTAGCTAATAACTAGGAGTTCATGTCTCTTGGATTAATTACATCATTCCTCCACAAACAGAGGACAAAAAAAAATATCCTACCAAAAATAAACCTCATGTGACAACTAAACCTCGAATTTTGGAGTTTTTCTCGCTTGAAAACTTCCCAAAGGAATCCAATGGCAGAAGTGTCATGCCTCCCAACATAAGCGTCACACCTCCCAATAGAAGTGTTGTGCCAATTTGGAGCTGATTTTGACTGACTTTTAAGTGCCCATTTGTGAATATGAAAGTTATTATACGTATACCTATGTGTCTTCTTTCCATTCCACCATCAAAGTTGATAAAATACCCCCTGTAAGGCCTTCAAAAATTGATTCTCCCAACCTCACTCCAGAAGCGCTGCGCAGAGGAAAAATAGGTGGAAAAAGCATGAAAAAGGTGATGTTTTTTGCATTTTTCTTCAAACCTGGAAGGTGAAAAATTGAACTAAGGTCATATCTGTAATGTAGAGGTAAAAAGGAATCCAAACATATAAATTTTCCTCCATTTTTATGCCCTGATAAAAAGCGTTGCGCCACTGCGCGATGCTTCTGCAAAACCAAATTTCTAGTTTTCTCAAAAAATCATCAAAAATGCAAAAAAAGCTCAAAATCCTCCAAAATTTGTTTCATAGCATCCTGGGAAGATGGGCTAAACAACTAAGGCAGCCTCGGCAAGCACGTCCAAGTTATACTTCTCCTTAAGCTTCATTTGGGTTTCCTTAAGCTTTTTCCTCAAGTTTTTCACCCTCACCTTGGCGATTTTATTCCTTGTGAAATAATGCCTTGTCATGTGCCTCTGAATTTTGTTCTCTCTCTCTTCCTTCTTAAATAACTTCTCAATATGAATGTTTACCCTATCAAGCCACAACTCTTTATCTTGTTCAATTTCGACAATTATTAGTTCATCAAATGTTAACTGAGCTGATGGTGGATATGCCTCTCTTTCTTGCTATTTTTTCTTAGTTAACCCTCTTTTTCTTGACCTCCTAGGCTTTGATTCAACTTTTGTGTCTTCTATATGATCAGCATCCACCACTTCTTTGCCTTTACCCTTTTCTACCTCAGTTTTCCTTTGGTTTTCTTTGGAGGAGCTATTTTACCTGCAGCTACATGTTTTCTTGATGTAGGAAGGTAATAAAAAAGGTTTCCTTTGAGAGGTTGTCCCTCAAATCTACTATCTTTGCATATTTTTCCCTTATGATATTCTCATATGTATTTTCCTTTACCTACTCTGCCATGCCAACCTCCATGGGTGCCATTTCTTCATGTTGTTGCAATGGTGAATGATCCTCATGCATGAGTGGCTCACTATCATGACTAGGTGGTTGCTCTACTGTTTGTCTTTGTTTAGGTGTGGTATCAGGTGAAATTAATCCTTTGATCATTTTAGGATAAAAACCATCTTATTTCCTTTCTAGTTATAGGTTTGAGTGATCTCAACCCTAGGCGCCTTTGATATCTCTGCCTGCCTACTTAAAGAGACAACATCTTTTTGTTGTGCTGGTGCTGATGGTGTGCTATGGATTATGGATGGGCTAGTAGTAGGCGTTGATGCAAATTTCTCCATGAAATTTTCCCAAAACATATTGATTTCTCAAAGATGATGAAAAACAATAAGCTTGACCAAGCCATGGTGAAATAAACTAGGATGGTGATCTTTACCTTTTCTCTGTACCTTGTCAATCACCTTGACCAAACTTCTGAACAAATAATTGGGCAAACTGAGTGGCTGTGTAGTGGTGAAGTGCATCAATAAATTGACATGGTACTAGTACAGCCTTGAAAATCTCACTTCACATGTAAAATATTTCATAATTAATTACATCAAAGGGGCATATTTATCAATTAAATGCATGAAAGGGAATATATGCTCAGGATCATCTTTGTAATGAGGTTTCATGAAATTTTGTAGTTTTGAAGGTCTAATTCCATCCCTTTGAACCTTATTTCTCCATGGTTTGGGATACATGATGCTGAAGCAATAACATATGCTGATATGTTGAAATCAATGTTTGATATGATGGCCTTGTTGTTTCTGAAGCTAGTGGAAAAAAGGCTTGTCAATTGAGCATGACAACCTACCTCCCTGTTCCTCTCACAAAACCTCAAACAACCATTGTTTTCAAAACATCCCTTGGAAAAATGAGAGGCATTTATTTCTTGCAAGAAAGATGGCTCAAACCTAGAATGGTGGCCTCCCTTATGAATCTTCTTTTCTCCCTCTATGGTGTTTTTCAACAAGAGAAAACACTAGCTAGATGAAATGGGTAGGGGAGATAGAGAGTAGGAAAGCCGGGGATAGTGGTAGGGAGATTTTAGGGACAGAATTGGGGTGGAAGGAAGCTAGGAAAAAATCCGAAAAAAAATTGAGGAGGCAGGGTGATGATTTGGCAATAGGTTGCAAGTGAAATTTCTGGAAATGGGTATTAGGAAGGTTCCCAAAAGGTCAAAACACAGGGATTTACTAATTTTTATGCAAGAATGTATTGAAAATTAGGGTTTTGATGAAATCAATAGAAAGGAAGGTTGCGAGTGATATGAATTGTTAGGGTATGGTGTCTAAATGTTGTATGAAGGTTGATATAGTTAGATTATGGTTTTATCAGCTGAAACAAGTCAAGGATGAAAAACACCAAAAATGTAGTGGAGATAACCTAATGAAGGAAACCACTCATTTGTTGGTGAAATTTGACTTGTGAGAGGTATGGAGGATGTCCACTTAATGTTTAGGATGTATATGAACCCTTTTGCATTGGTTTTGAAACTTGGAAAAGTGATTTGGAGCTCAAATACCAAAAGTGTAGCGTGTAGAAATTATACAAAAAGCATGTATATCATAGATTCAATCCAATATAACAATGTACTAAAGTTAAATACTGAATCACTTCTACAAATCAATTGCGGAAATAAAAACACAATCGCCAATCACATGAAGCGGAGAAGAATCAATCAAGCCACAACACAGATAATTTCCCGGGGAAAGATTGCTACTCAAAAGCCCACTATCTTCTATTGTATATTCAGTGTGGAATCATGAAACAATTACATACAACTCTTCTCACAAGGTCCCTCTTGTACTCAGTTAATTGTCTCACAATGTCACACATAAAACTGGCCAATAATTAGCCAATTTACTGCCTCCAGACAGCCTGCGTTGCTTGCACAATCCCTAAAGAATATGAATTTTGGCCTTCCTTGATTGTGCAAGTATCATGGACACTCCAATTGGTGTTTGGTTGCATGGGTGCAACCCAATAATCCTACAACTAATAGTCAACTTCCCTTTCACCTAGATCTCAACTGGGTCTCCACTAGATCTAACATGCACGCAACTAATAATAGTAAATCCGCAGTTGCATGTGAGATCACTGATTGTGAATTAATTAATATTTAATTCACTTGATCTCTCACTAGTGTATATAACAGTTACAACAAGAACAACTGAGTTAAACTGATTACAACCTACATTAACTAACGCACCATTGCACTTCGAACTCTGTTACAACTAGAGTTACTTTGCATGCTTCACCAACTACCTCTAAATCGAAATTCATGAGCTAACTGATTTTATCACACTCAGTTAACTATTACAATTTATTTTGAGACTAGATTAAATTTTATTGTCCATATTAATTAAGGGATAACTAAAATATACATGCACCAAATTTAGCCTTGTGGGCCCCACCCTAGTGTAGGTGCTTAATGCACAATGCATGGGTGTTGAAATTTTCTTGTTGAATTTCAACACTCCCTCTCAACAAGAAAAGGATTATCCTTCACCCCGATCCTACCTCTATGGTATTCAAATTTTCTCCTGGTGAGCGCCTTTGTGAGAATATCTGCATCTTGATCTTCCGTGGGAATGTACTGAAGAAAAATTATTCTTCTCTGCAAACAATATCTGAGGTGGTGGTACCAGATACTATGTACTTGGACCTATCATGAAACACATGATTAATCGAGAGTTTAGTGAAACTCTGATTATCACAATGTATCACTATCGGATCCATCTGAGAACAAAACAAACCAACCAATATCTTTCTCATCCAGATAGCTCACATGAAGCTTGACTCGCTGTCATGTACTATGATTCTGATGAACTGAGTGCCATAGATGGCTGCTTCCTATTGTACCAAGAAGTTGTTGTCAATCTTATGTTGAAGATCCCTCCTGATGTGCTCTTTCTGTCTAATGGACTGCCTACCCAATCTGCATTCGTGAAGCCTTGAAGCTTCACTCCCCCTGTCTGTCTGTACCATAGACCATACTCTGATGTGCCCCTCAGGTATTTAAAGATATGATTCCCCCCCTTACAAAAGAGCTTGGTAGGCTTAACCATATCTTGACTCAGCTGGTTAACAGCATAGCAAATGTCTGGTCTGGTGTTCACTAGATACATCAGTGAACCAAATAATTGCATGTAGACAGTAGCATCCACTACCTCTCCAGATGTAGCATCCTCTTTCCTCCAATTTCTTGGAAGAGGAGTATCCATGGGTTTGAAACTCTCCATGTGAAACTTACCCAGTATCTCCTTGGCATACTTGCATTGATACACAAAATGTTCACCATCCCCCTGCCATATTTCCAATCCAAGGAAATAATGAAGGAGTCCCATGTCCTTCATTTATATATCCCTTGCAATATCATCCTTGCATGATTGTAACAGCTGTTGATCACCAATAAAAATTAGATCATCAACATAAATAACAATAATCAATAGCCTACTCTCAACCACAATCTGGTACAAATTTGCATCTGCTTCACTTTTGGTGAAGCCCAGTTCAGTGAAATAGTTGTCTGTCCGAGTGTACCAAGCACTAGGTGCTTGCTTCAGCCCATACAATGCTCTCTTGAGTGAGCACACATGCAACTCATTGTTGAAGATCTTGAAACCTTTAGGTTGCTCTATGTACACTTCTTCCTCAATGATTCCATTGAGAAATGCAGTTTTCACATCCATCTTATGAATGCACTATCCCATCTGCGTTGACAGTAAAAGGATGGATCTAATGGAAGAGTACCTTGGAACAAGTGAAAAATTCTCATCCTAATCGATCCCATTGATCTGTGAGAATCCCAGGCCCACAAATATGTCCTTGTATTTCTCCACACTCCCATCAATAGCTTGCTTTACCTTGTAGATCCATCTCGATCCAACCACTGATTTGTCGACCGGTCTTGGGACAATATCCCATGCAATATTCTTGACAATGGTGTCATAATCCTCCACTATTGCATCAACCCAAGTTGGTTATTAAATTTCTTCCTGAAAGGAATATGGTTGAGTCACAATACATTTTCTCATAAGAGCCATGTATCTAGTAAACCTGTCAGGAGATTGTCTATGTCTGCACTGTGAAGTAGGGGCTCCTACATTTTCTGCAGCATCAAGTCTCAATCTATAAGCTTCCATGGTGCACCTTCTGCCATTTCTGATGGGTGCTCTGAGTGAGTGTTTTCCTCCACTCCATGATCCTCTGTAAGCGGTTGCTCCACATCTTGGGGCTCATCCTTGGGAGCCAATAGTTCCTCCTTTGGATGCAAGTCCAGCTCCCTCTCAAGGGACAACCGCATGGCTTTTCCCTCATCAAATTTTATATCCCGTCGCACAACATCCATTCTGTTGTTTGGAAAATACACTTGATAGTTGTGGGGTGTTTCAGTTTACCCCACAAAAATCTTGATCTCAGTTGTCAATTCCAGCTTCTTCCTGGCATTTTTGGCCACATGCACATAAACAAATGAACCAAAAATCTTAAAGTGTGAAACATGTGGTTTCTTACTAGTGAAAGCCTCTTCAGGTGTACTCTTTCCAAGTATACTATGAGGACAAAGGTTTTGCACAAATACTGCAACGTTGCATGCTTCCGCCCACAGATGCATTAGTAGGCCTTAATCATGAAACATAGCTCTTGCTGCACCCACGATCATTCTGTTCTTTCTTTTAGCGACCCCATTCTGCTGTGGGTTATGAGGCACTATCAGTTCCCTTCGAATTTCTTCTTTGCTGCAGAATTTCTTGAATTCATTATAGACGTATTCTACACCATTATCGTTCTTAAGAGCCTTAACTTGCTTCCCTAACTATTTCTCCACCAATGACTTAAACTCAAGAAACTTAGAGAATGTCTGATCTTTATTCAACATGAAGAATATCCAGCACTTACGAGAAAATTCATCAACAAATATCACAAAGTACTTATGTTTTGTTGTCAAAGCAATAGAGAATGGTCCACACACGTTTGTGTGAACTCTCTCAAGGATCCTCGAAGCTCAGTTCTCCTTCTCATGAAAGGAAGCCTTTACATTTTTTCCCATATTACATCCCTTGCATGTGTCTAACTATGCAACTGTACCCCTAGGAAGAACAATATAAATATGTTGCATGATTTTCAAGGCTCCATGGTGAAGATGTCCCAGTCTCCTTTGCAATAATTCACCCTCATCCTGGCCCACCACTTTGTCTTCCTTGCCCATCAATGCTACGCAGCCATATACCTCCAGCTTGTGGAGATTCTTAACTTGAATCCCTATCCTCTTGGCGTGTCCTATTGTTTTGTGCCACATGAACCTTTTCCTTCACTAAAAACAACATCATAGCCTCTATCCTCCAATATTGCAACCGAGACTAATTTTTTCTTCAAACTTGGTACATGCATTACATCTTTTAATTGAAAGGGTTTACGTGACTGCCTCTGGAAGGTAATATTACCAATCCCAGTAACATTGTACTACCCTTCATCACCCATTTCAATATTCATTTGGAGATCCTTCTCCTCCAAGTTACTAAAAATTTCCTTGTCTCCCACAATGTGAAAGGAAGCGCCACTATCCAAATACCACATAGATCCCAATGCACTTGAAACCATGCATGCGATCAATGAGAAGTCAAGCTCAAATTACGAGGCTAATGCCTCACCAATTGCATATCCTCTAGCCTTCTTGTTCTTATTCTTTTGTAGACAATTAGTAGCATAATCCCCATGCTTGTGACAGTGAAAACACTTCACCCTCGACATATCCCACTTCTTGCCATATTTGGACTCAGATTTGGAATGGAATTTCTTACCCTTCTGTTTCTTTGCCTTGGCATCCAAACCATAATCTTCTTCATCTTCATTCTTAGATGAAGATCCATATATGGTGTGTCGTCTGAACTACTCCTGCACCAAATTTGACCACAGTCGTTCCCAATCTGCCAGTTTGTCCATTCCATTCACAGAGTCTTGATAATTGTGCCAACTCTTGGGAAGTCCTAGGAGATCCAAGCTCACCAAATCATCATTAGTGATAGTTATACCAATGCTCCCCAGTTCATCTCGACATTGGAAAAACTTTGTTAGATATTTTGGTACGGAGTTTCCTTTCTCCATCATGATCTTCCTGAGTTTATCTTTGAGCGCCAATTTCCTATGGTTGCTGGTACTCTGAAATAGATCTGTCAAAGCTTCCACATTGCATATGGTGTGGCTTTCCCATGGAGGCTTGAGACAATGTGGTCTCATACTCTCTCCAATAGGATCCTCCTCGCCTTTTCCATTTTATTTTTCCATGCATCAAGAGTTGCAGCATCTATCACGGCGGGTTTAGGAACATCATTATCAATGAATTGCTTCAAGCCATTGTCTTCGAGTACTTCCTCCAACCTGTCCTTCCAAGCAATATAGTTTGAGATTCCCTCGAGTGCATACTCCAATCTCAAGCCATTGAAAGCCATTTTGATCTTGAATTAGCTGTAGCACCAAGAAATTATTTCTGCAAATTCGAATTCTATCCAGTCACAAACTCAGCTCCTCTTTCACTATTTTGATTTACGATGCTCTTATACCATGTATAAATTATACAGTAAGAATGTATATCATGGATTCAATCCAATCTAACAATGTAATAAAGTTAATTACTAAATCGCTTCTATAAATCAATTGCAGAATTAAAAACACAATCGCCAATAACATGAAGCAAAGAAGAATCAATCAAGCCACAACACATATAATTTCCCGGGGAAAGATTGCTGCTCAAAATCCCACTATATTCTATTATAGATTCAGCATGGAATCATGAAACAATTACATACAACTCTTCTCACAAGAGCCCTCTTGTACTCAGTTAATTGTCTCACAATGTCACACATAAAATTGGCCAATACTTAGCCAATTTACTGCCTCCAGATAGCCTGCCTTGCTTGCACAATCCATAAAGAATATGAATTTTGGCCTTCCTTGATTGTGTAAGTATCATGGACACTCCAATTGGTGTTTGGTTGCATGGGTGCAACCCAATAATCCTACAGCTGATAGTCAACTTCCCTTTCACCTAGATCTCAACTGGGTCTCCACTGGATCTAACATGCATGCAACTAATAATAGTAAATCTGCAGTTGCATGTGAGATCACTGATTGTGAATTAATTAATATTTAATTCACTTGATCTCTCACTAGTGTATCTAACAGTTACAAATAGCACAATCGAGTTTAACTCACTTAACTGAATTAAACTTATTACAACCTGCATTAACTAATGCACCACTGCACTTTGAACTATGTTACAACTAGAATTACTCTGCATGCCTCACCAACTACCTCTAACTCGAAATTCATGAGCTAACTTAGTTTATCACACTCAATTAACTATTACAAGTTATTTTGAGACTAGATTACATTTTATTGTCCATCTTAATTAAGGGATAACCAAAATAGACATGCACCAAATTTAGCCTTGTGGGCCCCACCCTAGTGTAGGTGCTTAATGCACTAGGTGTGGGTGCTAGATTTTTCTTATCGAATTTTAACATAGCACATGCCAAAAAAATACCACGACACTTGCACAACACCTCAATAGTGTAGCGTAACACCTCCATAAGCGTAGAAGGAGAAATTTTGGCACAAATATCTTGTTTTTTCTTCAACCCTTAATATTTGTGGAGTATGATGGTGAGAAGAGAGGATCTCTATCGAACATCAAAGGATAAAATGAGTTGAAGAAGTCTCTTTTTATTTTATAATAATGACAAAATTTCTTTTTGTATTCTAGTGAAATCTTACAACTTTTTTTTTTGAATAAATTTCTCTTTTGAAAAAATTTAATCAAGAAACACACTTATTTGAAGAAAAACAAAGTTCCTTTATTTACTTTTCCTATCTTTGCTTACTCCCTATGTAAATGACTTGTATGGTGAAAATTAATTTTTTCTCGCCTTCTTCCATGACATAATTGACTCTTAGGGTGTTGAAACAAATGAGACCTAGACTCTGACCTAAATGAAGGTGTGGTGAAGGACCTCAGACCCTAGATGATAAATGGATGATATGACCTCTGAGATGATGATGACCATAAATGGAGTGAAGGGAGTATAATTTCATACCTAGACATATTCAGTGAACAAAATTTTACTTGAAAATCGACTTGAAACATGAAATTTTGACCTAACACCACTACTAAGTAAACCTGAAAGAGTACATTTGATCACTAAACATTTGGACACTAGTAGATCAGTTGAAATGATCCTCACATCTTTATGGAATATTCTGATGGATGTTAGAAAAATCCTTCTTGGTTGTGTGTGTCTTTACTAGGGTGTTAATATTACCTCTCTCTTAGAGGCTCATTTCTCTCTCTCTCTGTGCATTAGAATATATTTGACACTTCCACAATCTAGCACTCACCAGGAACACTTACTTGATTTTTGAAGGCACATCTGCACTCCTCTTTTTTGCTGACAGTTAAAGCCAAGGAAAATATTCAAGAATATATGGAAGTCATGCTGATACGCCATATGGGGCTCCTATTCCGAACAGTTTGAGGTCTAATTGGGACTTCACATCGGGGAAACCCCCTTGGTTGATGGATTTCCAGGACCATCAAAAAAATGGTGCTAGAAGGAGGGCCAAATGATAGGATGTACCCATTGAGTTTGCTTTGAATCTCTTATTTAAAATGGCTCTTCCCTAGATAATAATCCCATGAAGTTTTTCTAAAGAGCTTAATCTTACCATCTGTACGAAAGTTATTCATAACCTATCCCAATTTAAGTTTGATGGTGAGGGTGTATTAAATCTTTGTGAACATCTGTTTCAAGTTGTCCATTTTTTCCTTTCTAACATAGTACATTGCAAGGATGTCATGTCGCGTTAACCGATGATTTCATACATTACCCGTTGCTTCTACGATTCATTCGACTAGCTTGCAAAGGAACTTCATAAAGAATTTGATAGGTATGATTGCCGGTATGTTCTTCAAAGAATTAATAAAATAAGAATGAAACCAATTGAATTAGTTGGGGAGTTTTCTGTTCGATTCATTTACCTTCATTATGAATTTCTGGAAGAAGGCACAGATTGGGATTTATTTAAACAAAATTTTAAGCATTTGGTTCATATCTCTTTGCACGGTGAATCCGAACCCCCCAATGTTTCTACTTCCCCAAATTTTATAAATCATGAAGAACCTCTAATTTCATAGAAGTAACCTACTACTCATTTTGTACCTTATCATCCTCATTTTACAGTTCTGATTTGGGTGCCTCTTTGCGGTGATAATAAATTTTGGAAATCCGCAAATCAAATTCCTAATCCCTCTCTTCATGCTCCTTCCTCTTTTCATGATTTGGCTCTAATGCAAGAGACCCCAGAATGTCTCATGGAGCCTAGGGTGAAAGACAATCCATTCAATCCTCTATATGATATTAGGAATCTAAACAACAATCTTGGATTTTGTTCCACTCAAAGTGTTTCTTCTTAAAGGGATATATGTCATCCTCTATCATTTACATTTTATGGCTTTGTGTATCATGATCTACTTGATAAATTTTCTCCACCGACTAGCTCTCCACACTCTCTTGATTATCAAGCTTTTGGTTCAAATTGTGATCAGATACAAAGTAGTCACATTACAGGGGTAGAGGAGCAGGAATGTGAAGATGCCTTTAATATTTCTTCTCTTTTTCAAAATACTCCAAGTGAAGATGATGTGTTTCCATTCTTGGATGATTTTTAGTCTGCTAATTTTGGTAGCGATGTAAATGCAATAAATTCTTCCAATCAATCTGTAGTCCTAGGTAACAATCATTCCACTGATGATGATTGTGTTGATGTTTGTGATCATGAATGCCTAGGTGCATCATCTAATATTTTGGTGTCTAATGAATACTTTACTTTATATCTAGAATCTCATTTGGTCAAAGAAGATATCCTTATCGAAACTTCCTCTTCATCTCACTATCCCTTGCACTCTACCGTTTAAAATGCATCTACTTGAGACGAAGATAATCCATGCTCTCCAAGTTCTTCATCCGATGAGTTAGCTTCTAAATTGACACAAGGTAGTGAGAATATCCATGATGAAAATGAAAAAAATAAAATATTTGAGTACTCTTTCCATCCCTCATCATTTCCTCTCTTGCATGAAGACAAATCTTCAAATCAACTTGCTCATGGAATTTCTCCGATTCATACATCCTTAGATTTACAATTAAAAGAATCTTTCAAATTGAGTAATCTTGTTGTTGAAGTTGAAAAAACTGGTCAAATCAATGACAAATATGGCTTCCATCTAGTGAGTAGTGGTCTTACTGAAACCAGTTGTAGCTACCCTCACACCATGCACAATCTAGTTGTATCTTCAAAATGAAATTTTACAATCCTTGAAAGTTACAGGAATTGCTAGGGAGTCAAGGAACTTCAACTTCTATTGATGGTTATTTCAGGATCTGATGACTCTAGTAAGCCCACCGAACTAAGTCAGGTCTAGTTTCTCTCACACAATCCTTCTCCTTGCATGCTTTCACTCGATGAAATTTTCTTTTCGAAAGATGTTTGGTATTTTATATGTAATCTTTAAAATTTTCAAGATTTTAATTCTAATAAGATCCAAGCATCTTATTCAGTTGTTTCCTCTTCATTCAAATCCATTGCATCAAATGTAGGTTTGGAACATGTTTCACTCATAGAGTCATAGAATTGTGAAGTTGATCATTTCAAAGAATATATTGGGTTGAATGAATCATGCATATCGAATTAATTCTTTATAGTGAGATCCTAGTTTTTCTTTTGAATGTTGTATTGCAAATGATTCCCTTCATCTCACTTGAAATCCTCTTCAGCGATAATCAATGCATGAGCTATTGCGCGAATCAATTTTTTCTCTGTTCACTATGTCCTGACTAGTCTCATGGGTTTGTTGTGCTAGAATTCCTTTTAAATTATTTCATCAATTACGATGCTTGTAAATTTTGTCACCAGTTACAAGAAAATGGTTTGTCACATTTGGCCTACGAGAAAGTGTATTCTATCGTTCATAACATTTGCAAAACTATTCAAATTGATTTATCTTCATTAATTACAAACTGGGAATTTAATGCTTTAATCAGTCCATCTAATCGTTATTTTTTATTTGATGACTGTCATTCGTTTTATCATTTTCCCACTAGTATATTGTTTTAAATCCTTCAATATTCATCGTTCAACATCTCACAATTCATATTTTTTTCAAGTTGTTGAGGCACTTCAACCTTTGCTAATGGTTATGTCAGGTCCTCATTGTCTCAGAATGCCTGTTGAATATGATCAGATCTATTTTCCCTCACAGGAATCTCATCCTAATTCCACACATTTAATTGAATATTTATTATTTCAAAGTTTTCAAGGTTTTCAAGAGGATTATTTCAAATTTCATGATCCGATCATTGAATGGTTGGAGAAATCTTACTTAGCAAGCCCTTTTTCTAATAACAATTTTATGTCTTTTCTTATGCTTGCTAAAATGGATGATACAGATGAAGGTGAATTCACAATAATTTTCCAAGGTTTATTTAACTATGATCTTCATTGGGAAGGTAAGAATTAGAATTGGTTAAAAGTAGTGACAATGACATATCTTTCTATTGACAGGAAAGACCTTCAATTTTGTGTGAAAATTATAGAAGCTCTTATCTTTTCCATTGCACATTGCTTTATATTTGTTTTAATCGATCACATATTTGTGATTGCAGGTCGGGAACGATTATGGTGGCTACATTGGAAATTCCATTATACGTGACTCACCTTCACCTTCATCTTGCATTTTCTTCCTGTAGTTTGTCTTGTTTTCTCTGGTTTTGATTTCGCATGATGTTTTGGTTTAGCCACTTTCTATCTTGTCTTCTCATATTTTTTCCTTGATGTGTTTTTTTTTTCCTTTCATTTCATGAGACCTTGCAAGAAGATTATTTGTTAGCTCAAAAGGGAATGTGGCAAAATAGAAAAGGACTTTGTGACACTGCAACATTTGGCTAACTCTATCCTTCTTCCTTGTCTTGGTTACATATTTTGGTCGATGATGTTCCAATGAAAAATACGATCCTTGAATTTAGAAAACCTTGTGTCGAACCATGAACTCCATGTCTATTCTAGAAACGTCATCCCTACATTTGAGTTTTTATGTTTCAGTGTTTTTAGGCTAATCCAATCAAGTATAAAATGAAAAGGGGAAAATATAAATGAGAAAAATAATATCAGAGGTCTTATATATGCTTCTATGAAGGGACAACCTCTCCTGCTCTCAATAAGTCAGAATCCCTCTTCCTCCCATGAAATAAAAAAAGTGTTGATGCACAGTCCTATATAAAATAGAAAAATAAAGGTGAAATAAGAGAAAGGATTCCTACATTGAGAGGTGAAGATAGAAACTCCATCAAGGTACGGTCCAGGCCTACTTACAATGGAGCAATGTTTTTGTTCCTGAATTGACTCCGTTGGGGTACCATCCAGGCTTGCTAGTAGTGAAGCAATAGCAGAGATGAAAAAATATACTTTGAAAATCTAAAGCTCTCGAACTTCATTACCTTACCCTAATTCGAAACATTGTGTGATCCTTGATATCTTTCTTCTGTTTAACTGAGTAAAGGAATGAATGCGACTATTTTAATGCACAAGGTAAGTGGATAAGCCATGGTAATCTAAACGATGAATCAATACTTCTTGAAGAACTAGACCCTATACGAAACAATTGACAAAGGAAGAGAAGTTAGTGTTCTACCAGTGAGTGACCAAGTGTTGTCGCTGCGACAAACAACCTAAAAAAATTTCCATACACTTGAATTTTGGAGCCTACTATGGATCTTTCATTTGGTCATTTCGTATTCACTTCTTGGTCAGTTGATCATTTTGGGGCTCCCTTCTTGTATTGGAAGTGTCGAAGTCACTTTCTCACACATGCTTAGTCCCTAAAAAGTGCATGAGCACATTATTTCATGAAATCTTGAACGAGAATAACACAGTACATCAAGACTATGTTTTTGCGATGTCCAATCCATGTCGATAATCAGTGTGCACTGACATTGACTGTTTCTCACTTCTAGCTGCATTTGTAATTCTATTTCGGTGAGTTTTTCAAATTGTCGCTACCGCACACCTTTGTTTTCATGAGTGTCATTTTCATGTTTTTGATTATCTCTTTTTCTTTATTTCACTCTAATTAGTGACACTTTTATGTTATCTTCACCCTAGCATATGTTACTTTCACTATCGTAGACATATCACAAGTGTTGTTTGCACTGTATCAATCGTTGTATTTTCGCATGTTAAGTGTCACACAATGTATATAAGTTTGTTTTTCTAGTCAGGAGGTTATATTTGTGAAAATGATTTGATATTATCATGTAGATAGCTGTCGCACGCATTTCCAAAGTTTTAAGAATTTTCGCACAAGTGTCGTTAGGGTCGTCGCAAGGTGTATATTTAGTGTCACAATTTTCGTAAGCTGTTGCAAAGGTTGCATAGTGAGGGAATTATGTGTTCATGTGTTCAGGATGATCCAAGTTGTGTTTTCAAGTGTTTAAGTGTCTGATAACAATCATGTCCTATCATTGTTCACATCATTTTCACTGATCCCACACCTAGCCAAATTTTTGAAAATTCCCAACAACTTAGCCTCATCTAGCCTTCCCGAATTGTGCATTGTGTAGTCCCAGCCCCTCAAGCTGCAACCTTTCCTCTTGAAACTGCACAATTCATAGTTCCCACCTTCTAGGACTGAGAACTATGCAGTTTCAGTGCTCAAGCCCGAGCCTTACCCTCCAAAATTACGCAATTCAACCCTCTATACTGGCCCCAACCGCACACTGTGAAATCTCTAAGCTCAAGCTCAAACCCTCAACACTTGAACTGCACAAATACATAATCACTAGGTCTAATATTCCTCCTAAAACTGTGCAGTTGGCTGAAACAGTGAAAAATCCCTCATCCTAGCTCACTGACTCCCAAAAATGTGCAACTTCTTTCTCCTGCCAAGTCAATATTGTGCATTATGTAGTATTGAGGCTCAAGCCTCACCCTTGAGCTCTTGAAATATGAAATTGTGCAATCAATTGAGCTCCTCTGTCCCCCAAAGATGCACAATGGGAAAAATTAGTGCTTAATCCCTCAGCCTGGCTCCCTGAGCTCCCAAAATGCACAATATTTTTTCTCATTCCAAGCCTAAATTTTGCATTGTGTAGTCTCAGTCTCAAGCCTGACCCTTGAATGCATGAGTTGTGCAACTGCGTAGTCACTGAGCCTATCCCTCGACCTACCACCTGGTTCTAACTTAGTCAATGGATCATCATGCAACATCATAGACTAGGGGTATCTTAGATTGATGTCGTCTTGTCGTGAATGGATTGTAGATACAATAACTCTACCATGATATGGAAAGATGATGAATAAGGAGACAGAGAAGTAGGACATGTTATAAGACACCTAAGGAGCCGAGGAGATAATATGATCATCAGAAAAGAAGACGAAGGAACACTAGATTACAACAGAAGATGAAATATCAAGACCACATGAAGAATCCATTTGATTCACAACCCTTTGGAGGGTAGTTATGAACATGATATAAAGAAAAAAATATATCTCTCATGAATATGAAACATTATGTACATATCTTATTAAAGGCAGAAATAAAGAAGCAACAAGAAGGAAAACTTGGCACTGCCACATCATCATGCAGTCCATGTCATCAATGTCATGTCATGTCCCCATCATGAGTCATCATATGCCACATCATTATTGTGGATTATGTAATTATCTATTCAAAAAGTATTTTAAAGTGGAAGTCCAAAGGACACATTCAAATTATGAAGAGCCATGTAAAGTAAAAAAATCATAGGAATTCAACCAATCATGGGGGTAGTCAAATCACAAGGAAGGTGATGCATCACCTCTTGCTTATATATACACCCTCATTATATGAGCAAGGAAATTTACACCTTGGCTCCTCCTGCAAGGAATTAAAGAGGCGAGCTAGTTCTTCTAGGGACCAAGGAGTGGCTCCAATGCTCCACTATTGATGTTCATCATATACATTTGTCTTGGAAATTTTACTTAATAACATAAGCCTCATGGCCAACGCGTTCTTCATGCACATATTATGAATATTTGTAAGACTATTATGTGGATGTTTGTAATTCATGTTTGCTTTAATATGTGCTAAAGTAGATTGACTATTTAGGTTATTTTAGCACTTATCATATTCATAATATGTTGTAACAATTTCTATAGTTGTCGCATCTTTGTGGACTATTCTACTAGATATTAGACAAATCTTTCTTGTTGATTGGTTGTAATGACTACCACATATTTGTGGACTATTTCGCTGGATGTTATACATATCCTTATTTATTGCATGTGTCTCTATTAGGGTGGTATTGAGATTCAATAAGATGATGAGCTTAGTGAAAAGAGTCGCCTTCACTAAGTGGGCCCGCAGGCTATTTTTGGCACAATTCTATTTTTAGACTATGTCTATTTTTAGACATGTTGATCATATTTCAAAATTTGCAGGATGCTATTTGTGGATGGTTGATCAAGTTGGAAAAATATATGAAATTATATTTTTATAATATTGGGAGAAGTCTATTTATAGATCGTCAGTCAAATAGATACATATGCGATGTGTGGCTCTTAATGATAAAGCGGACTCCCTTAAACAACAACATTCTCTTGAGCCTTTTTTAAGTTGGGTGCGCTGATGGCTGTCTCTGAACAAGCAAATTAATTTCTTCTAAAGTTCTTGGAACTGTTGCGCCAATCAGTTAGAACTCAAATTAAGCGAGTTATGACATAGCTGGAAGAAGTAGTTATGGAGTTGTATTTAGTTTAACTCAATTAGACTCAGTTGAGCTAGTTGTATCTAGTCTAACTGATTGATACACTAGTGAGAGTGGAGTGAATTAATTATTTAATTAATTCATAAACAATAACTCATTAATCAACTGAACAATACATCAGTTAACTACAGTGGATGGCAGTTTTAGTGGAGACCAGTGGAGAGATAGGTGAAAAGGCAAGATAGACTATCTGTTGTGACTATTAGTGATGCATTGATTGCATCCAACACACTGTGGAGATGGCAATGAGGATTGCGCAGTCAATCCAAGAGCAATTCAAATTCATTCAGAGCTATTCTTCAGTAGATATTGCACAGTGGAGGTAGGCTAGCAGATATTGTGCAGTGGAGGCAAGCGTTACACAACATTTTGTCACCGTCCCTGCAATCCCTCATCCCGCATATTGGAGGGCTATTCTCATGACCTGTGAGCAGTGACATGACCTGAAACCACTTTCATGGCATCCGCCTTGACAAGGACAATCAATCCTATGAAGAAATTTTCCTTTGTAAAACCATAAAAACAGATATTTTGGCCTTGGCACGACTAGCCAATTCAGCCCTCGCACCAATGGGGGAAATCCACCATAGAGGGCACGCCAACTAGTGCTCTGTCCCAGTGTCTCACTTGCGCCAAGCTTGATAAGGGATGTTTTTAAAAAATAAATGGCGGAAGTTTTATTCCAAAAAACTCTTGAACGAGTCACCAAAATGAGTTGGGAGGATTGGCTCCGGATCTCCATGTATGGGAGGTGGTTTTCCACCTATTATGGAAGCTTCCTTAGAGATAGGGCCAATCCCATGATTGTAGGGATCCCAACTCCTCTTCCTCCATCTATAAAAGATTACCTTCTCCCTTAGCAAGCTAGAGCTAAACTTGTAGCAAGGAGACTATAGCCAGACAGCTTTTGAGAGCCAAGCCGAAGAGAGAGAGCTTTGTCCCGTTTCCGACAGGCTTCGTTGAGACATGCTCCGCTGTCAGCCCCGCCGACGGAAGATCAAGCGTCAGAGCTTTGCGTTGTATCTTTCCTTTGTTATTTTAATGATAAATGACTTTGATTATGGTTCTATTCATGTGCCTATTTCTCTATTCAATGAATTACATCCTCTCTCACTGATGTATGGTTACAGGTTTTAGATTTTACGTTGTATATCGTTGTATCCTTTGCATGTGTGCAGGTGTTCGGATGTGTCGAGCGGAAGAATCGTGATCTGCCAAGCGAGGGATGGAAAGCGTCATCCTTTCTTCAACGACCATTGCGTATGATTTGAGGTAGGAAATTTGTTATGTTTTTGTAGTTTTGTAACTAAGAACCTGCGTCACTGTGTGACCTGATTATTTCTAGACCCAATCTAGGCTAGTAGGGATCACCTCAGTTCGCAAAGGGGATTTACCTCTCCAAAAAACTGGCGACCACACTGGGGAATTAGTTGGAGTTAGTCTTGTCTCTTTTGGTTGTTTTTGGCTTGTGATTGATTGATTTGCTCTTCTGGTTTACCTCCTTTTGATGTAAAACCCCTGTTCAGCCCCCAGAAGACCTGATCTAGTCTCTTTTTGCTCTTTTTTCATTTCTTCCCATAATAAACTCGATTGGCACAGTTTATAGCCTGAAAGTCGCACCAACTGGCACTTTTTGCTAGTTATGCCCTCGCGCCAACGCTGTTTTGGCACAAGATATAGCCAAACAGTCGCGCCAACCCTATTTGGTGTTAGGGTTTGCTTGTTTTTGAGCCCTCTGAGTCTGATTTTTGGTCTTGGTGTCATTTTTCTGATTTTTTGAGTGCCCTGAAGTGTTTTTTGACTGTGCTTGACCCTTGTTCTCTGGTTGATTGCCCGTTACCATCAGTTTTGCATTCTAGCCCTAGGGTTTCTAGGTGCTATAGTGTGTTGAGCCTCCCGTGGGAGTTTTTGGTTCTTATTTTCCCAATCAACTTTGTTTTCGCTTCTTTGCATTCGTTTTGTTGGATTCCATTGTATCATTGCGTTAGTTGAGTGATTGTTCTCTTTTTCATTCAAGTTTCTCTTTGTCTCATTTCGAGCCTAGATTACACGGTTTGTATGAGTCTTTTGGGATTCTTCTTCGATTTGAGGGATTTCCCCATCAGTTTGAGTTCTGATTGTGTGTGTTTGCATTGAATGAACTTGCTTGTTTCGACTCTTTCACTATCATTTCTCGAATTGGTTTCTTCATTAGTTTTCCATTTCGTTTGGTGCATTTTCTCTAAAACATTGAAAAATACAAAAAAATCTCTTTGCTTTTGATTAGTTTAGTGAAAATTGAAAGCTTTTCTGCATTATTAGTGTTATATAACTCTAAGAGAAAAGTTTTTAGTTTCATTAGCATGCATTAGAGACAGTAGTGGATGTTTTTTGATCATTTTGATTTATTTGAAAACCTCTCAACCTTTCCGTAGTTAGCTCTTCATCGAACAAAGTGATATATTGTGGCATGTAGTGTGCATTTAGAGGATTTTTTGAGATACAACATTCGATAGGGCCTGAAATTGAAACATAATTTGAAGATCAACTATAAAATTTATTCAGTTAACCTAAGGCAACATTGAAACATTAACGAAATATCTAGAAGTCTAGGCTAGTGACGTGTTCCGACGTCATTAAAACTAGTATCTATCATTCGCCTTTTGGCTTTAGACAACACTAGTACGGACTTGTGCTCCCCGTACTGTCACGCATATAAAGGGAGACCCCACTAGGTTGCTATCCTTTATTCGTAGGAAGCCGAGTCTACCACCTTTTACCCGTGATACACCAGACACATCATTCGAGGAGATTACCTGCACGTACTTGGTCATTTCTCTTTCATTTGATCACCAAGGTGTATATTTCAGTTCACGGAAACTCGATACACCTCTTACCTAGATTACCAGAGCAGTCAATTTGATCTTTACTGACTCCCTAAATTTGAAAATATCATCAAGCGCTTGTCCTTTCACGCGTGTTTCCAAACTGAACGTGATAGAGTCACCTTTTGCTTGTTTCTCGAATCTTAAAATATGAAACAGTAGAGTCTGGTTTCAGTGTTTTAAAATTAACTGACCACGAAATATTCCTGGTTAAAGTTAGTTTCCTTAGGGTGTTGTTTTGAGTTGTCTCCGATGGTGACTTTTCCAGAGTTCACCAACCAAGGAATCCCCTCTGAAGGGAATCCTGGTCCTTTTCCTCCTTTTGGAAATGTTTGTGCTCCTTATGTGGCAATGTTGTCCCTTCCTGGGTTAACTGTTGGGTTGCCTATTTGGTTGTTTTCAACCTCTATGGTCCAGAATGCCCTGGCTATAGTTCAATAAGTTCCTCCACCTGAAAAACATCATGTTGATTCCAAGGTGAACCTCTCCCCTTCTTCATCTGTTTCTGCATCCTCCTCTTCTACTTCGCCTGGTGAAAGTCTGGATTCGAGTAACCAGGTGGCTAAGAAGAAGAAGAAGAAGAAGACAAAGAAGAAGAAGTCTGATAAGAGAGAGGCTGAGGCTGCAGCTACTGCTTCTAAAACATCTGCTCTCGATGAAACTTCCAACCCTCAGCGGAAAGTTAAGTTCCCTTGCATGTTGTGCCAGGGAAACCATCTTCTTCAAGATTTCCCTTACGTTCCCAAGGTGCTTGAAGTATGGTCCAATGGTCGTCCACCGTTTCCTTTGGATTCTGGGAGTCAGGTTTGGGGCACGTCTTCAGCTAGCTTTGGTAAGACTCATAAGAAACAGGGAAAGATTACTAATCCCTGTAAGTTGTGTGAAGGGCACCATGCCATTCACCTTTGCCCGTATATGGATGAAGCCAAGAGAGTTTTAAACAACTCAACTGTTTCTGCACTATGCCTTCCGACTAGATACAAAAAAATTTCTTTGAGTCCTTCACCAGTTGATTCAATGATTGGTCAAGAGTCATCCTTGGTCTATCCCGCTCCCCCGGAAATTAAAATTCACGAATCCATCCCTGACCAACCATTGGTCATGGGATCGGTTGATCTGGCCCTGTCTGCGGTGCACCAGGTATTTTCCGTTGAGAGTGGATCTCACACCCCTCGGGTTCTTCTTGTTTCTTCAAATTCCTCAAACTTGGAGAAAGATTCTCTTGTCCCTATACCTCAAGAAGCTGCTCCTTCGCCTCCCGTGATGGAGGTCCCAGAGTATACCCCTCCTGACTTAGTGATGGAGGTCGTAGAGGATGCTCCTTATTCTATCGTAACACCAGGGGAAGACCATCTTGGTTGGATGGTAGCCCCTCCAAGTAGTTTGGTCGCTTCCTTCGATTGGGGTCGATTCGCAGGTTACTGCCTTCCATCTTATGTGCCCTTTGAGATCACGGTACAAGCCTCTCATCTGGTCGTACCCAGCACCTTTATAGATGAAGGCGTGTCTGTCATTATTTTATCCTCAACAACTTTGAAAGCTTTCGGTTCACCACCGCTTGTGCCTGTTACACAGAATCTGTTGGAATTTAACAGAGGAACTAGTCAATCGTTAGGGATCCTTCCGAAGTTGCCTATTACTTTGGGAGGGAAAACTGTCCATATGGACGTGATGGTTGTTCCTGGCCCCTTGGACTTTAATTTACTCTTGGGCCGCGATTATACTTATGTCATGGGAGCACTTGTCTCCTCCCTCTTTCGTGTGATGTGTTTTCCGCACCAAGGTTGGATCGTGACCATCGATCAGCTTGCGTTCTTTTGTCTAAATATGGTAGCTAGTCCGCCGTCATCTCTGCCATATTTTTATCTGCTGGTTGTCATCCCCACCGCATGTCAATTATGTGGCTACCTGTCTCGTGCCTGCATTCAATGCTAGTGCCTTGTGCATAGTGTGTTGGGGGCATTGGGTCCTAAATTCCAAGATGTTTTACTTCCATCGGACGGGCAACTGTTGGAAGCCATGACTTCTTATTCATCATGATGAGTTATCTTCAGAGCACAATTCATTTTCTTGTGTCAAGATCCTTAAAAAATGAAACAACTAGGTCAGAGCACAATTCGTTTTCTTGTGTCAAGCTCCTTAAAAAATGAAACAACCAGGTCAAAGTATGGTTAATTTGCTTGTGTCAAGCTCCTTAAAAAATGAAACAAGGTCCTTGGAGCATAATTTGTTTCCTTGTGTCAAGCTCCCTAAAACAATGAAACACTTTCCTATTCAATTCAAGTCTTTGATAAGATCTCGTAAAATCCCAGTCGAGTCTTTCTCTTGATCTTGTAACTTGAACCTTCACTCCATCTGCCTTTCATATGGATTGAAGCTTGGGGGGCATGTACCTCGAATTGAGCCACCATGCTGGGGGCATGCTTACTTTTTCAAGCATAGTTTATTTCCGTTTCAAACTTGTGTAAAAATGAAACTGGTTTCAAGCATAGTTTATCTTTGTTTCAAGCTTGTATAACAATGAAACCAACTTCAAGAAGAGTTTCCTTCTTTCAAGATTGTGTAAAAATGAAACCTTTCCTATTTTACCTCTCGTGATTTCCATTTTATCAGCCTGTTTTTCCAGATGAGCCTTGGTTTTCTCATTCCATCGTCCCCATCTGTTTGGCTGATCATATGCCTTCACTTGGTTGTTTTATCCATTCCTGGGGAACCGCTACGATGAGTGGTCTTGTTAGCCAGCCTATAGACCTTTATTTTTTCAGAGTAGTTCCACCATTACTAGAACCAGTAGCTACCCTTTATACCACTCGTTCCTCCAGGAGGAGTCAACTTTCAGCTCTTTTCTGACTCTCTAAAATTGAATAGATTTCTGAGTCTCTTGTTGTTTTGAGCTCATTAAATTGGCTACGAAACGACATCTACCCAGTATATGTTTACCCCTTTTTTGAGCTGGGATAGATTATTTATGAAAATGGCATACCCTAGCCTATCGTGACTAGGAGGTTCTCTCAAACATAGTTTTCTACCTTTTCGGATCTGTGGGACTATATACAAAAAGGGACTGCTGGAGTTTACTTTTCCGCTGTCTTTTCAAACTCTCTAAACATGAAATGATGCCGAGTTCTTACTTTGTCAAACTCGTTAAAACTTGATGACATCGGACTCCATCGTAATGATGATACTCGAGTTCCTCCTTCCTAGGGCTCGTTAAATGTACTAGTTTGGATTTGTCCGAAGGAAAAACTTATATCGCAAGCATATGCTATCCTCTTCAAGCTTGTTTTCAAAAATAATTGGGGTACTCGCCAGAAATGGTGGGGGGAAAATGGAACCAGTATCGTCGTCGTGTCAGCAATATGTCGCTCTTGAACATGGCACTTGTCTACATTCGTCTCAGGTTGGGGACATCTCATCTCATTTTCTGCTTGCCTCCATGGGTTTGGGTAATCCATTTTGACCTCTCACCTACTCTTTGCCTCGTCATCATGACCTCAGATCCTTTGATGTAAAATACTACCAATTCCAGTGTCGTGCCGCCGATATGTTCAAGAGAAGTTGGCCTCTGCAGTTTTCAACCTCCCTCTGATTCTCTAATGATCCTGATTCACAAACATTATGTTCCTCTATATTGTGTCGATGATGTGGGAAACATTATGGCCCACCTTCGATCTAGGTCACTTCCTATCGACTTTAGCTCATTATCCAGGAAGCTGATCTAAAGACTCCCTTCAGGTACCTTGGAGCCTGCATGCCTCAATGGCAGGTTCTTCGCATTCAACACAAGGTTTTCATCATTGGCTTTCAATCGAGTGATTCTGCAGGTGTTCGACGTCAGCTCACTATTCACATTCCGTGGATTGTACCTATTGTACCTTGAGGGCCATCCTCATTATTGGTGGTTCCTCTCGCGTTTGTTAATGGCTTTCATTATTGGCTGGTAATCAGACGATGTTCTTGCATGTTCGACTTCAGCTCACTTATTCACATGCTTGAACTTGTACTCTGTTCAGGTCGAGATGGAGTGTAAGACCCTGGGTTTTATCTGATGAAATCCAGGTTTTGGATTTTGTGGGTTATCATGATTAGTTACATGACTCATTTCATTGGATGGATGCGACCATACTTGAGTCTACTTGTTGATCCTTTCTGGATGGTTGTGTCCATACCTTGGATCCTAATTATTGTACACTCTATTTTGGATGGCTGCGCCCATACCACATATCATGTATTTAAGATATCAGTTGTATTTTTCCACGCAGTTTTATTGATGGTAGTGTTTTCATTTGGGCACGTTCTCATAAAACATTTCACCCCTCTCTCTCTCTATGGCCTCATGCTTTAGGGGGCATCTGTTACATAGCATTTGGTCACCGTCCCTACAATCCCTCATCCCACATATTGGAGGGATATTCCCGTGACCTGTGAGCAGTGACATGACCTGAAACCACTTTCATGGCATCCCCCTTGACAAGGAAAATCAATCCTCTGAAGAAAGTTTCCTTTGTAAAACCCTAAAAACAGATCTTTTGGCCTTGGCGCGACTAGCCAGTTCAGCCCTCGCGCCAATGGGGGAAATCCACCATAGAGGGCGCGCCAACTGGTGCTCTATCCAAGTGTCTCACTCAAGCCAAGCTTAATAAGGGATGTTTTTTAAAAATATATGGCAGAAGTTTGATTCCAACAAACTCCTGAACGAGTCACCAAAATGAGTTGGGAGGTTTTGCTCCAGATCTCCATGTATGGGAGGTGGTTTTCCACCTATTATGGAAGCTTCCTTAGAGATAGGGCCAACCCCATGATTGTAGGGATCCCAACTCCTCTTCCTCCATCTATAAAAGCTTGCCTTCCCCATTAGCAAGCTAGAGCTGAACTTGTAGCAAGGATACTATAGCCAAACAGCTTTTGAGCGCCAAGTCGAAGAGAGAGAGCTTTGTCCCATTTCCGACAGGCTTCATTGAGACGTGCTCCACTGTCATCCCCACCGAAGCAATATCAAGCGTCAGAGCTTTGGGTTGTATCTTTCCTTTGTTATTTTAATGATAAGAGACTTTCATTATGGTTCTATTCATGTGCCTATTTCTTTATGCAATGAATTACATCCTCTCTGACTGATGTATGGTTAAAAGCCTTAGATTTTACGTTGTATATCATTGTATCCTTTGCATTTGTGCAGGTGTTTGGACGTGTCGAGCGGAAGAATCATGATTTTCCAAGCGAGGGATAGAAAGCGTCATCCTTTCTTCAATGACCATTGCGTAGGATTTGAGGTAGGAAATTCGTTATGTTTTTGTCGTTTTGTAACTAAGAACCTGCGTCAATGCATGACATTGTTGGAAATATGATGCAAAGTGTTGTCCTTGATGGCAACCCACTAAATGAAGATGAAGACATGAGACTGTTAACATGTGTTGTCCTTGATGGCAAACCACTTCATGAAGTTATTCTTGACTTAATGGACTTGGTAAATGATGTAAATTTGATATGAAATGATGTTGGTTGAAAATATGATGCTGAGTGTTGTCCTTGAATGACAACCCTCTTGATGAAGATGATGGCAACTTACTTGATGAAGTTGCGCTTGGTAGAGTATGTTCTTGATGAAGTAAATTTGATGTATCTACAGTGTGTACAGAAGGCATTGGAGAAAGGAATCCAGCTTGTGCTAAATCTATGGTGAAAAAGAGTATGTCTCAAGGAATACGCGGGTTGGACTAGGGGAAGTCGCGTATGCACGCGGAAAAGAACGTTCCAAGTCGCGTATGGGAAAAAGCGCTCAAAAGTGAAAAACCAGGGTTAACCACCATGGTATTGACCCTTTGTATTGGGTAATGATCCGCCTAATTGACCCCGTCCAGGAATACCATCGGAAGTAATGTGGTTTTGGGCTCATGGTATTAAAAAAGGGGCTCATGGTATTGAAAAGGGTAAACCTATATAAGGAGAAGAAATTCATTGTGAAAATCATATGTGTAGGTGCAAGATGTCTGAGCTTGAATGAATACTTCTCTTTGAAGTAGATCTGAATGGAAAGGGTTACACTTGAAGATAAATCTGAATGTATGATGCACCAATGATGAAGAAGGGGATCTAGATCTGAAATGTACTTGTAGATCTAATTATGGAAGGCTTAGATCTGAATTGAGGCGAACATCTGTCTGAAGTGAAAGGGTAAATCTGAACTGAACATCTGATCTGAAGAAGTATGCTGCTCTATAATGATTGAAGATCTATATGCTACTTCGCTGCAGAGGAAGCGCGTATATACGTGGCTTCGCTGAAGATAAAGCGCATATGCGCAATGAAATATATACATAGGTATACGCTAGTTTGTGTGGACGGAAGCGCATATATACGCGACATCAGTAAAGCGAAAGTGCGTATTCAAACTAGGGTTTGCTGAAGCATGGGGTATGAAACATTTTGAATACCACGCTTTATATTCTTGCTTCCTCCCAATCCCCAATGTTATCGGAATTGTCAAAATATCTATTATTGAGAAATGTATATTTGTGCTTAAAAGTTTGGAAAGGGTCCAGTCTAGAAATATGATGAAATGTGGCCTGCAAGTGGTGTTCTATTGAAGTTGTTGGATCCAGTGTGAAAATTGATGAAACGTGGTCCAAGGTGGTGTTGAAGGTTGTAGCCTTCAGTCAGGGGGTTGTAGCTCCCTTCCAGGTGAGGCTGGTAAACGAGATCGGGGGGTCGTAGCTCCCTTCTAGGAGAGGCTGGTAAACGAGTCGGGGGGTTGGAGCTCCCTTCCAGGAGAGGCTGGTAAACGAGCGCAGGTGGGTGCCTGCGTGCTGGTAGGAGTCTGCACCAGCACATATGTTGTAAGATGTTTTCTCTATAATAAAATATTGAAGGCTGAGCAACTGCAGCGGTGGTTTTCTCCCGACTTGGGTTTCCACCTAAAAATCCTGGTGTTCATGTGTGATGCTTTGTGTGATGGTTTATTTTGTTGTTACTACACATGTTTACTGTTAACATAACATCAGATGAATGAATAGTGCAAAGAACTAAGTTAATAAATATCTGCATATTTAGATCTCTGCTAATACGCGAGTTGTATGAAGGATATCTGCGTGTATACGCGAGTTTACTAAAGGAAAGTAGCGTATGGGTTTTAGAGAGTGAAAAAGTAAAAAGTTTTGAATATGTAGTAAATACTGATTCACCCCCCCCTCTCAGTATTTTTCCCAACAATTGGTATCAGAGCAGGTTCTTCTACAGAAGCTTGATCGCTTGAAGGAGATCCGTCGCAATGGGAAGTCAAGAAGGAGTGATGTCTATAAAGCCACCTCTATTCAATGGAAGCAATCTGATATTCTGGAAGGTAAGAACAAAAGCATATCTGCAAAGTCTTGGTGCAGATGTATGGGCAATCGTGGAAGAAGGTTATCAATACCCGGCAAGTATTCCTACTGATGCAGCTGAAAGAAAGAAGTATGAAATCAATGCAAAAGCAGTGAATGTCTTATTGGGAAGCATGTCTGAATCAGAATTTGCTAAAGTGATGCAGCTACATTCGGCAAAGGACATATGGGACAAAATCATTCTAAGCTATGAAGGAGACACAAAGGTAAAAAGTGCAAAACTCCAAACTCTTAGAATTGAATATGAAAATTTGAAGATGCATAGTGATGAGAGTGTTTCCAGTTTCTTCCTTCGTCTGGATGATATTGTAAATCGAATGAGAAATTTGGGTGAAACCATAACTGATACTACTCTGGTTGAAAAGGTCTTAAGATCCTTGACTTCAAAATTTGACTCTAAAGTTTCAGCTATTGAAGAAAGGCAAGATCTACAAACGCTTACTATTGTTCAATTACATGGTACTCTGACTGCTTTTGAAATGAGACAAGGAGGTCCTTCTCAAATAAGAGAAGCTGCCTTTAAGGCATCTACAAAAGGAAAGGAAAAGGAAGTTGTCAAAGAATCCAGCTATATATCCGATGAAGAAGAAGCGAATTTCGTGAGAAAGCTCCAACTAGGTACTGGAAGATTCAAAGGTAAGCTTCCCTTCAAATGTTTTGAGTGTGGAAAAGTTGGTCACTATGTTGCTAAATGTCCTTATAGAGAAAAGCATGGTAAAGGGAAACAATTTGAAAAGAGAAAGAGTTATTATGCAAAAGAAGATGATGATGAAGTGTCCAGTGAAGATGAAGAAGATTCTGACCATGATATGAAAGTGCTCATGGAAAAGAAGCAAAAGAAGAAACCTACTCGAAACAAGGAGATACCTCAGAAATCATGTATAGCAAAAATTGAAGAAGATGAACCAAGTATTAATCGTTGTTCTTGTCTCTTACTTAATTGCATGTGCAAAGATTATGATAGTGAAAGTGACAGTATGGATCCAGAAGTTTCTGACGAAGCTCTACAAATACTCATGGCAAAGAAGGAAAAGAAGAAGGCCACTTGTAATACACTTCTTTGTGCAAACAATAGTGAAGATAGTAAAGTTGTGGAAGCTATCAAGATCAAAGTTGAAGAACAACAAAAGGAAATTGATACGAAAGATTCTATTTACAAAGAGATGACCTCTCAAATGAAAGATCAAATAGAAATGTTGAATGGACAGGTGGACAAGTATCAAAGGTTTCATACTTATGCATCCAATCGAATTAAAGATCTAGAAGCAGATCTAGAAAAATCAAGCAAGAAGAATGAAGGACTTGAAGCTGCAATCATTTGTCTTCAGGAAGATTTAGAAGCATCAAGTAAGAAAAATAAGGAACCTCTACAATCATTTGAAAAAGAAGGCCTTGAAGCAGAAATCATCTCTCTCAAAGAAGATCTGGAAAAATCAAATAAGAAGAATGAAGAGCTACAACAAACATGTGAAGAAAACGAAGATTGGTTGAAAGAAGAGATTCTAAATCTGAAGGATCAAGTAGAAGATGGAAAAAGGAAAGAAGAAAGCATGACAAAACAATGTCAAGCCTTGGAGGTTGAGGTAAACATTCTCAAAGGTAAATTAGAAGAAAAGGTTAAACTTTTGAGGTTTCAAGATAGTACTAATATCTTGGACAATATTCTGAGTAATCAAAGGTCTCTTGCTATCAAACTTGGTCTTGGTTTCCATGAAACTGTTAAAGGAGAATCTAGCTCACAAGGAAGTGCTAAAAATTCAGAGGAAGTCAATGTAAAACCTGAAGTGTTGAAAGAGTCAAAAGATCAACCAACAATCATGAATTCTCAAAGGAATTCATTCAATAACGTTGAATGTTTTAAATGTCATAACTATGGGCATGTTGCAGCAAATTGCAGAAGCAGATCATTTCAGCCTCAAATCAACAGTTCCTACATAGAAAGGTACTCTGGTTTCTTCAAAGGATATTGTTTCTCATGTAACAAGTATGGACATAAAGCAGCTGATTGTAAAAGGAGGAAGATTAGAAATAATCATTATGATTCTTATGCTTATTTTTCTGGACACATGAGATGTTATTCTTGCAACAAGTATGGACATGTAGAAAAGGAATGCAGGTTAAACAGATATGAGAAATTGGATAAACTCCAGCACACAAATAGAAAGTTTAAACAAATCTGGAAAAAGATGGAGGGATGGAATAAGAAGCAATCTAGAGAAGAAAAGGATATTTTTGTGGATGCTCTAGAAGACAATGATTTTCTTGAAGAAAACACTCAATTCAAGATGGACCGATCAGAAACGTAGGGAATTCTGACCCTACTGCAGTCATCTGATTCTGAAGCTGACTTTTCTTATTGATTGCAGGAATGATGTGGG
Source organism: Pinus albicaulis (assembly GCA_034641835.2). Classification (NCBI taxonomy): domain Eukaryota; kingdom Viridiplantae; phylum Streptophyta; class Pinopsida; order Pinales; family Pinaceae; genus Pinus; species Pinus albicaulis. The sequence continues at coordinate 720,578,507 of CM076582.1, forward strand.
ATACATTATGAAATTTAGTAATGTATCGTCACAGGGGGAGCAATGCATGATGACTCTCAAGGTTGATTTGATTATTCTGGTTATGTTTACTAGTGACAGTGCATCTGTTGTGGAAAGGACAGGTACAGGAGGTACAAGCTCAGGAGGAAATGAAGGAAGATGAAAATTTTCTTTGCTTCACTTTCCATACGCGGGTTATATTCACAAAAGTTGCGTATACACGCGAGTTCCAGCAGACACAGTCGCGTATGCATTGATGATAAGAGAATTTATATGCTAGCTGAAGATCTGGAGCAGAGGTTCAGGGGGAGCATCAGTATGATTGTTAATAACTGTATTATTGAATCTGTATCAGCTTAATTTTTCAGTTCTAAATGATGATGATATGATACTTGATGTCTTATGGATGAGTTCTGTTTGTTGAAGAGTATTCGTTGCTGAGATGAAAGTCTTAGTATTCAGAGATAAGGACAGATCATGCAGAGATGGTTGCTGATGACTTGCTGATAAAGGTATTCAGGATTGCACAAGTTAAGCAATAGCACTGGTTTAGGGGGAGTAGCAGGTTGATGATTGCATTGTTGGCAATATGATTGCTTATTCTTTGGTCTTTATGATACTCATGCTCAAATGATGATGACTTGGTACATGGATTATTATGATGAGATTTTGAGTCCTGGTTGCTGATAAGTATCTTTTGTGCTCACACATGGATGAATTGGATGTCGATTGATTCAGAAATAAGAAGAGATCATGCAGAGTATGTTACTATGGTTGAGATCCTTTGTCTACATATGTTACCTCATGTTAAATCTTGAAGATCTTGATGATATTGGACCACATGGATGATTGCTTGACACTTATTTGAAGATGTGGTTATGGTATGATAATCTCTCTTGAAAAGATTGTATTAATGCTGCAAAGAGTTTGAAGACTTGGTCACTATTGTGCTACAACCATTGGATGACGCTTGAAGACACAACTACACTTTTCTATCTATTTGTAGTCCAGGGAAGCAGTCAAATATCTCAGAAAGAAGCTGAACACTATCTTTTCCTCACAGAGGATCAGATCTGGTCAAAATATAGATTAATTATTGAATCTTCTTTGGTTCCACAAAAACTGTGAACACGCGAGTTCATACACATAAAACTAGTGTATGTCGGTTACTAACAAATTTTCTTAAAATTGACTCTCTTGACACGAAAATTTGCCAGTCTTTATTTAGTATATCTACGTCTTGTTGGTATCACAGTGAGTGTTCAGTTCTCATAATTCTGTTTCTAATGTTTTGATGAAGATGCCTTGATGATTTGTTGGTGGAAGTTTTCAGGATGTGCAAACTAAGGGGGAGCCTTAGTCATTTGAAAAGATTGCTTGTTGCACAGATTCAGGGGGAGCATTAGCTTTGCTGAGTATAATGCAGTGTTGACATTATGATGATTCCCAGATATATTTTAATAACTATTGAAGACTTTCTAGTGTTGATCTTAAAAATTTTTTATTCTGATTTTTGTTAAAAAATTCGTTAAGACCATGATCAATAAATTTGTAATAATCAGTCATGCTGGGACTGTCAAGTTATAAACCACTCAGTTAGAAGCAGCAGGTAATTTGCGTAAACTCACCTTGGTTAGGTACATATTTATATGTAAATCCACTTGGTTGGATATTTGATGTAAGTATGAGTCTTTGGTGATAGGAAGTTCATAGAGTCATGTAATCCATTGGAAAGTATGTTTGAAGATTCAGCATGAACTCATGGGGAGCTTGGCCACTTCAGTATACATCAGATATGCAGAACGCTTCTTCCACATGAGGAGAAGAAAATGGGGTGAGTGTGTTGGTTTTGATCCGCCCGTTGCCCTTGATGTCAAAGGGGGAGAGTGTGTTGGTTTTGATCCGCTGGTTTTGATCCGCCCTTTGCCCTTGATATCAAAGGGGGAGAGTGACATGGTGTTTGAGTGTCAAAAATGAAGAGAGTGACATGGTGTCATGGTATTCTTAATGTACCTATCTGTTGTGGTAACTAAACACCATCATGGTTGCCATCAAGTCCAAAGGGGGAGATTGTTGGAAATATGATGTAGAGTGTTGTCCTTGATGGCAACCCACTGAATGAAGATGAAGACATGAGAGTGTTGGCATGTGTTGTCCTTAATGGCAAACCACTTGATGAAGTTATTCTTGACCTGATGGACTTAGTAAATGATGTAAATCTTATGTGATATAATGTTTGTTGACAATATGATGCTGAGTGTTGTCCTTGGAAGGCAACCCATCTGATAAAGATGATGACAACTTGCTTGATGAAGTTGTGCTTGATATAATATGGTTTGATGAAGGAAATCTGATGTATCTACAGTGAGTACAGAAGGCAATGAAGAAAGGATTTCAGCATGTGCTAGATTCTATGATAAAAAAGAGTATGTCTCTTGGTATACGCGGATTGGCCTAGGGGAAGTCGCGTATGCACGCGGAAAAGAACGTGCCAAGTCGCGTATGGGCTAAAGCGCTCAAAAAGTGCAAATCCAAGGGTAACCACCATGGTATTGACCCATAGTATTGGGTAATGATCCGCCTAATTGACCCCGTCCAGGTAGTTTTGGGCTTATGGTATTGTTTTGGCCCATGGTATTGAAAAAGGGGCTCATGGTATTGAAAAAGGATAATCATATAAAAGGAGAACAAATTCATCAGGTACACATCGCAGTGGGTAAGATGTTCCGAGGCGCTGAATGAATACTTCTCTCTGAAGTATATCTGAATGGAAAGGGTTACACTTGAATGATAAATCTGAATGTATGATGCACCAATGATGAAGAAGGGGATCTAGATCCGAATTGCTCTTGTATTTGCTAGATCTGATTATGGAAGGCTTAGATCTGTGATGAGGCGAGCATCTAGGCGAACATCTGTCTGAAGCAAAAGGGTAGATCTGAACCGAATATCTGATCTGATGAAGTATGCTGCTCTGTAATGATTGAAGATCTATACGCTACTTCGCCGCGGAGGAAGCGCGTATATACGCAGCTTCAGCGAAGAGAAAGCGCGTATGCGCAATAAAATATACACTGAGGTATACGCCGGTTTGTGTGGACGGAAGCGCGTATATACGCGACATCAGTGAAGTGAAAGCGCGTATGCAAACTAGGGTTTGTTGAAGCAAAGGGTATGAAATATCTGATCTGTTCTGCTATGTTTCTGCTATCTGATCTGTGTTGTTAAGTATCTGTTGGTGATGAATGTTTGTGCTTAAAAGTTTTGAAAGGGTCCAGTCTAGAAATATGATGAAATGTGGCCTGCAAGTGGTGTTCTATTGAAGTTGTTGGATCCAGTGTGAAAATTGATGAAACGTGGTCCAAGGTGGTGCTGAAGGTTGTAGCCTTCAATCAGGGGGTTGTAGCTCCCTTCCAGGTGAGGCTGGTAAACGAGATCAGGGGGTCGTAGCTCCCTTCCAGGAGAGGCTGGTAAACGAGTCAGGGGGGTTGGAGCTCCCTTCCAGGAGAGGCTGGTAAACGAGCGCAGGTGGGTGCCTGCGTGCTGGTCAAGTCTGCGCCAGCACATATGTTGTAAGATGTTTTTTCTATAATAAAATATTGAAGGCTGAGCAACTGCAGCGGTGGTTTTCTCCCGATTTGGGTTTCCACCTAAAAATCCTGGTGTTCATGTGTGATGCTTTGTGTGATGGTTTATTTTGTTCTTACTGCACATGTTTACTGTTTATTGAACATCCGATGAATGAATGATGGAATAATATAAGTGAAGATTTAATGACAGATCTAAATCTCTGTGTATACGCTAGTTTCATAAAGGGGATCCGCGTATATACGCTAGTTTACTGAAGGAAAGTAGCGTATGGGTTTTAAGGAATGAAAAATTAAAAAGATTTGATTATGCAGTAAATACTGATTCACCCCCCCCTCTCAGTATTTTTCCCAACAAAGTTGATTTCCCATTTTTTGAGTATCTTCTTCCCCTTTCACTTATTTTGATATGAGGGAATCAAAAAGAATTATTGAAACTATTTTAACCTCCCTTAGTACTAGAGGTTAAGCCACATAGTTTAATTAAGGGAAAGTATGCATCACTTCATATGGAAATATTTTATTTTGTTGCAAATAATAATTTCAGATAACTAATATATTTTCTGATTGTGTTGATATTCTTTCGATAAAATGGTTATGACAGTGTCTAACCATGTTACTGGAGAAAAGGTTTCACCATAGTCGACACCAAACTGTCGTGAGAATCCTTTGGTGATCTGGGTAAATTTTTTATACCCTTTTAACCAAGACTTTTTGCTCCATCTCATGTGTTAGAATTAAATTTTACCAAAGCATTAATGAACACATATGCATATATAATCACAATGAAAGCATGTCAACAATCACACAACAAAACGCAAGACGTTGAATAACGAAGTTTGTCTAGTGTGGACTACGTCTCAAGGCCTTGATGTCTCGATGGTGTTGGTTGCTTCATTTGGTGTTATAAATGGTTATGGTTTACATGGATGTTTTTGAATTTTCATATAAGGAAACGACCGCAACATGAGTGGCAAAGTCACTCCACGAGATGTTCCGTTAGAAAGAACTCTCACTCATCACAAACCTCCTATCAGCATGACAACTTCACACATGGTGACAAAGAGTATCCCTCCATCAAGGAAACCAAGGGATATCAAAACAAAAATCATCACCCATGATAAATACATACCACATCAAATACACATAAATATTTCACATCTTACATCAAGCAGGAATCAACAACAGCAAATAAACATAAATATTTTTTGCATACATCTAGCAGGAATCGAGATGACATAAAGCATCCTACAAAAGTAATCATGAAAGTACATGGAAACAACACTTCATATACATCAAATCTAATGTTGGCTGAAGAATAGGGCTACTCAATTGTTGGATTTGAATGCACCATCGAAAACATGGCGTCAAATGGCACAAAATAGATTGTCCACATACTAAAATCTGACACTGTCATCCCATTCCAGAAAATGGCCAAAAAATTGAGGCCTCTGTTGCAGAAACTGACACCGCCATCAGGATCATGTTGCCTAGAGGTGTAAAATCGATATTAAATTTGTCCAAATTGTGCCAATTTGGACACTGGGAAAATTTGGCCCCTCTAGAAATGAGGCTCAATCATGGTTCTACTGCCGCTGCACACTGGCTCATGGTTTTGTGCCTCGAACTGTGTGTTGTGCCTCCAACCTACCCTGGATGCAATGGAAAATGAATGCATTTTTATATAATTGATGGGCAGACTTCACAACCCATTTTTTTTTGTTTATAACCATCGCATTAAACATTTGTTATGGTTGGTGGGTGGGTCTGCTCCACGTGGCCGGACCCGACCCGGACATGCTCAACAATGTATGTATATATGGTGTGGGCTCTGCGGGGGTGGCGGGATTGACCACCTGCCCCCTCAACACTTTGTTAAATGTGTGGTTGGGGTGGGTAGAGGGTGTAGCGGGGTTCATGGCTCGCCACCCAATTTTAATTTATTTTTTATATTAAATTCTGATGTGGGTGCCGAGGGTCATGGCCTGCCACCCTACTTTTTTTAAATTTTTTCGTTTTTATAACAATAAGCCCATTGTAAAAATTCTGGAAACTGACCAAAGGAGACAAATAAATGAGGCCACAATTTTTCCCAAAATCCGGCCACTGTAAAATTTCCAAATTTTTTCCTCCTTAACCCGCCACATCATCAAGTCAACCCAAAAAATTTTACCAGCTCTAAATTTCACATACGAACTCAGTTTGATGAGTCGTTCACACCGTTGTGATCATGAGAGATCTATGCTCTAGTCCTAATTATAAATCATTCTGACCACTTTTATGTTTAAGCTTTCATAAGCCCTTTTTGTCCTATTTGTGTCTTTGGAGCCACATGGATCATTCCTCCCCACTGAGGAGATTTTGGTCCTCCAAAAGCATCAACAATAATCTACAACTAGTGTGTATTATGTTTGCATCACAAGTGTCATGAAAGGTCACCCTTCCTTCTCCTTCATCTTTGTCCTTCGGAGCCATAAGCGATGAACCGATACCTGCATCCCCTGTAAACCTGTATTAGAATCTCTTGCAAATTACATGTTCAAATATGACGAAATAAGACCCAATCATTTCCATACTCACGACGAGTTTATAACACATACTCGATGGTCAAGCTTACAACGAAATGGAATCAATAATACCCCAGCTATCAATACAAGGCCAAAATATCATTGTTGCTTACCAAGTGATGGAAAAGCACATCATCACTTTTAAATAAAGAAATGAAACACATGATTTACAAAGAAGGCCATGACACACTACCATAGCTAGAAAAACCATCCATAACTTATCAAAGTGAATGTGTCATCTCCCTAGGGCACACTTTCTTATCGAACAATCGTTTCAACTAGCTCATGCACTGACGCTTCATCCTTAAGGTGTTGCTCTGGATGGAGCCTTCAACATGTGGCTCTTTGATGACCACTATAATGGGTGAAAAATTTCTTCTTCCTCCAGACCTACTTGACCAATTTCTTTCCCTGCTATGGGAAAGACTTTTCATGCCTCATGCTCCTTTGTGCTGCCATTCTTTCCCAACACTCAACAATGAGATGGTTATGTAAAATGCAAAACGACAAGTTTTATTATGCCATGATTTACATTCATGATTAGAAACATGCTTATAATCAAAATGAACTTCTGAATATCGAGACTCGTTATACCTTTCCTGGTGGTCTCTGGTGCGATCATGGTGATGAGAGCTTGTCTCAGCTCTTCTATTGCTACATGCACTTCCATGGGGTGATGGTGAAGTGTTCCCATCAATCCTTTCTCCTAATGAGTTCAACAATGTATGTTTGCCTCTGATTTCATCATGGTGATGAGAGATTTCCTATGCTTTCTCTCTGCAATATGTGTTGTCATAATATGATGGGGAAGTGTTCCCATTATTATTTTTCCTCGATGGTTCCATTAATGTTGTGGGAGCTTCTAAGAAATTTGAGAATTCTCCTTTAGTGTATCCCAAACTTGCGTAGCGAGCTCTCTGCACAACCTATAATGGCTAAGTTATGCCTTGGCCATGAATGCCAAGTCCTCCTCCTTTGTACCCCATCCTGGTAAGGAGCCTCATGCTGGTTCCTATAATGGGGATCTCCACATTTCCAACAAAAATAATAGCATGTGAAGATGAAACTGAAGAATGATCACAATTTTTTACCTCAGAAATTGATTTGGAAACAGATGAAGAGGGCTTCTCTGAGCCTTCATTATGCTTCACTTCCTCCAAGGCCTCTGTCGTGTTTTGTATTTGAAGCTTTAATCACTGCTTCTCCTCCTTCTCTTATCGTAGAAGCATCTTTAATGCATCATGATCTGTTTGAAGATTTTGATCGTTGTGCTTCAATTGTTCCAATGCCTCTGTCATGGCTTGCAATTGAAGCTACAATAATTGCTTCTCCTCCTTCTATTCTCGTGGAAGTGTCTTTAATGCATCATTATATAGTTGAAGACTTTGATAATTAAGCTTAAATTCTTCCAATGCCTCTACATGGCTTGCAATTGAAGCTGCAATCGATGCTTGTCCTCCTTCTCCTCTTGTAGAAGTGTTTTCAACTCAGCGTTATTTGCTGCTTGTTTCTCATAATTTTCATACGACATGTCCACCCTTTTGAAAATCCTGAGCATGACCTTGTACATGTCTTTGACATCCTCCATTGTTTCACGTTCAATGGTTCACACTTGCGGTTCACACCAACAAGAAGACCTGCTCTGATACCACTTGATCCAGGTAAATGTTTTATACCATTTTAACCAAGACCTTTTTCTCCGTTTGATATGTTTGAATTACATTTTTTCAAAGCATTAATGAACACATATGCATATATAATCACGATGAAAACATGTCAACAATCACACAAAAAAATGTAAGACGTTTAATAACGGATTTTGTCCAGTGTGGACTACATCTTCGGGCCTCGATGTCTCGATGATATTTGCCGCTTCATTTGGTGTTGTAAATGGTTATGGTTTACATGGAAGTTGTTGAATTGTGATACAAAGAAATTCCCACAACATTAGTGGAAAATTCTCTCCACGAGACGTTATGTTACGAGGAACTCTCACTCATCGCAAACCTCCTATCAGCATGGCAACTTCACACATGGTGAAAAATATTATCTTGCCATCAAGGCAACAAAGGGATCTCACAACACAAATCACCACCCATGACAAATACATACCACATCAAATACACATAAAGATTTGTTGCATACATCTAGCAAGAATCGACATGACATAAAGCATCCTACGATAATAATGAAGGAAGTACATGGGAAAAAAACTTCATATAGCTTAAATTTGATGTTGGTTGAAGAATAGGTTGCTCAATCGTTAGATCTGAATGCACCATAAAAAATGTGGCATCGAATAGCACGAAATCGACTGTCCATGTGCTGAAATCTGACACCATCATCCCATGACAGAAAATGGCTGAAAAATCGAGACCATTTTTTTCAAAACTAACACCACCATCACGTTCGTGTCACCGAGAGGTGTAAAATCCATATAAAATTTGTCCAATTTGGACACTGGAAATTTGGCCCCTTTGGAAATGAGGCTCAATCATGGTTCCACTGCCTTTGCACACTAGCTCTTAGTTTCGCACCTCGAATTGCATGTCGCTCCTCCGAACTTCCCTGGGCACGATGGCGAGTGACTGAGATTTTATATAATTGATGGGCGGACTTCACAAGAGGATTCATTGTGGTGTGCTAGCAGAGTCGTTGAATTGGCTAAAGGGTGGTCGGGGGATCAATCCTGTCCCCTATATCCGGAACCTGCATTTTTTTGTTTATAAGCATCACATTAAACATTTTTTATGATTGGTGGGCGGGTCCGCTCCATGCAGCCTGACCCGACCTAACCCTGTTCAACGGTTACACATATATGTATGTATGGTGTGGGTTTCGCGGTGGTGGCGGGGTTGACCACCCGCCCCCTCAACGCTCTGTTAAATGTTTGGTTGGCGTGGGTGGAGGGTGTGGCTGATCTAGGTGGATATTGGTGATCACCTACCTATTCCACTTAGGGCCCCACCATGGTCTCTTTCAGTTTTTTAGTTTCGGCACAACTTACTATTTTTAGCAGTTTTTCGGGTCCTGAACTTCCAGAGCCATTTTGAGGCCCTAAATGACGTTTTTTGGGAAAACGGAGAGCAACATGGGTCCATGGACCGATGTTCCTTCTTCAAAATTTATAATGCTCAGATAGATCTTTCTAACGAGGTATGGTACGCATCAAACGGAGATAGTATGCCAAAGTTACGCCCCTGGGAAGTTGAAACACCAATTTACCCAAATGGGGCCCATAGTTTTCGCACTTCATCTCCTAGGGTTAGGGTTTTGGATGTTTAGGATTTCCCATTGTTTCTAAATAATAAATAGGCCCTTAAGCCTCATTGTAACTCAGTTCATAGGCCGGTAGCCACCACATCTCTTCTCAGAGATAGCTACCATCGCCCTAGCTAGTTTTATTTCCATTCTGTCTGTAAGAAAATTTCAGTTCTTTGATATTAATGAATTGAAGTGTTATTTCCACTGCATCTCTGTATTTATGGTTATGTGTTTATTCTGTTACGTTCCTGCATAAATCTAGATCAGAAGTATCATAGCGGTCTGCTTTTTCTTGATCCTTCTTTGCATTTTCCCAACGAGGTCAGGGTATAAGGAGTTAGGGCTCGATCTGGTGGAACCTTTGCAAGATCAGCCTCGCAAACCCCAATGGACACCCATGGGGGATGAAAAGAAAGATGAGGGATTAGGAGATCCTATCAAAATATTGCTCGAGGAGGCCCTCAAAAAACAAAGGAATGCGATGATGGATAACTTTTCCCAGATCCTTCAACAGCTGCCCACCGGCGGCGCATCTGCATCCAGCAGCCACTTTAGAGGTGCGACTCCTTTTAAGGTACAAGTAAATTTGACATTCCCATATTTGAGGGACAAATAGATGCAGATGTCGTAGATAGATGGTTGAATGTATTAGAAGGATATTTCTCGGTTCATGACTTTTCCGATAGGGAGAAGATTATTTTTGGACTCCTCAAAGTTGCCCCCCATGTCAAGGACTGGTGGGAAACCAAATGTGAGAGAAAGGACGAGACAAAACCCTCTTTGTTCTCGGTCGTACCCACTTGGAATTCTTTCTGAGACGACATCAAGGAACAATACTATCTCGTGGGAGCTATGAGGACAAGTACATACAATGGACCACGCTGCGACAACAAAGGGATCAAGATGTGCATGAGCTAACGAATCTGTTCCATACCCTACGCACCAAGTTGGGTATCAAAGATTTAGAGAAACATCTGGTGCTAAAGTATCGCAGTTGTGTACATAGATACATTCAGGAGGAAATGGAGTTCCTCGACATCTCCTCGCTTGGTACGAGATACCGATATGTTGCCAAGATTGAGCAGAAATTCAAACATAAGAAGCGAGACTTTGGGTCTGCGAATCAAAAGCAAGGGAAAGGTGCTCCCAAACTGCAGAACAAATGATAGAGCCAAGGCATGGCGACTCAAGACAACCTGTCAAAGCCACAAGCAAATAACAACACCACAAGGCCAAAGAAGGACATGGGAAAGTGGTGTGAGTTCCATAAGAGCTCCACTCACAACACAAGTGAGTGTCGGGCCAAGGAGTCGTTGGTGGCCGAGATACGAGCTTCTGAGTCAGATGCATGCTCCAACTCTGAATCAGAACCTGACAAGGGGAATGAAAAAGGGAAACATATTATTGATGCGGAGCCCAATGCCACTGTTGCCACTACGAAGATCCAGAAGGAGGAACCAGAAGATCTAGAGGAGGAGGAACGTCTCTTCCACTCCCAGATGTGGGTAAAGGGCTCCCCGATACAGTTCATTGTCGACAATGGGATCCAAAATAACCTCATTTCAGTAGATGACATGAAGTGGTTGGGCTTTCTAACCACAGCTCACCCACATCCATACACCATCGGGTGGCTTCACCAAGGACGAGATCTCCGTGTCAGCTAGCAGTGCCGCCTTCCCTATAGCATCAAGCCCTCCACAGATGAGGTATTATGTGATGTTGCTCCTATTGATGTTTCTGATGTATTATTAGGACAACCATACTTGTGGAAGCATCATGCTATGTATGAGTCTCGTCCTCGTGCTGTTATTGTTACTTTGGGAAATAAGTTGTACAGGATACCAGAGGTACCACCTCTTGCCGCTATCTCTTTGGTTATTGCAAAACAATGCAGTAAGCTCATTTCCAAAACCAGGAAATTTGTTTTCTTGATGATCCACCCCCAGGGAAAGAAGAAGACTGTGGCCACGACCTCCAGACAGGGCTCCTCTACACGACAACAACAAATGGATAAGGTTGTGGAGGAGTATGGGGACATCTTCACCTCACCCACAGGGGTTCCTTTGCACTGTCAGGTCAAGCACCTGATTGATCTAACCCCAGGTGCGTCGCTACCCAATGGACCGATATATCAGCACTTTGTTCTGGAAAATGATGAAATCAAGAGGCAGATTCAAGAGCTGCTGCAGAAAGGTCACATCCAACCAAGTTCATCACCCTGTGGGAGCCCGATCGTGTTGGTACAGAAGAAGGATGGGACGTGGAGACTCTATACTGACTATCGGGCACTGAACAAGATCATTGTCCGGAATAGGTGAAAAATATTTCAGCAAGATTGACCTGAAGTCGGGGTATCACCAGGTACCGTTTGAATCCTCCGATGTGTGGAAGACTGCCTTCAAAGCCAAGGAAGGCCTTTTCAAATGGCTGGTCATGCCTTTTGGGTTGAAGAATGCTTCCGCAACCTTCATGAGGATGATGGATGACATATTGCGGCCATTCACCAACTCATTTGTAGTGGTGTACTTGGATGACATTTTGATCTTCAGCAAGACTTGTGAAGAGCACCTTCACCACATCCGACAAGTCCTCCAAACACTGTGGCAATACAAGTTGTGTGCCAATTTGGAGAAATACACTTTTGGCATGACCTAGGTTCAATATCTGGGATACATTATTGATGAAAGGGGGGTGCATGTGGATCTAGCCAAGATCCAAGTCCAGCCCCAACCACTATAACAGAGCTTCGCAGCTTTCTGGGTCTTGCTAATTTCTACCGGAGGTTCATGTTGGGATTTTCTCATATCACTTGGCCCTTGAGTCAAGTCACCAAGGGAGGAGCGAGAGAAAAATTCTTTTGGTCAGAACCTCAACAGAAGGCATTCACATAATTGAAAAATCACCTCTGTTCTGCCCTAGTGCTCACTTTACCAGACTTGCAACAACCATTTGAGATCGAGATAGATGCCTCTGACTATGCTATTGGGGTAGTTATTACTCAACAGGGACATCCAGTGGCATATCACAGTGAGACATTGTCAGACACAGTTCGCAAGTATCCCACTTATGACAAAGAAATGTATGCCATTGTGCAAGCTTGTCGACAATGGAAGCATTACATTTTGGGGAAGGAAACAATCATCCACACAGAAGACCGGCCCCTGTAGTTCATACAGACACAAGGGAAGTTGCAGAATGATCACCATCAAAAGTGATCCACATATCTGCAACAATTTAATTTGAACATCAAGTACAAGAAGGGTAGCACCAATAATGCTGCAGACTGCCTCAGCCGACCACCGATCGTGGCACTCACCACCGTGCTCAACTCTTGTGGGCATAGGACTTATGATTGGCCACTTCTCTATGAGAGTGACCCATAATTCGGCCACACTTACAAGGCACTCTTGGGGGGTACGCAAGTTCCAAATTTTCACCTCCAAGATGCACTTTTATGTCACCTGGGACACCTTTGTGTTCCTTCAAGTGAGCGTGCCAAGATGATATGGGAAGCACACTACAGTCGAGTCGCTGGGAATTTCAGGGTCGAGAAAACAGTAGCAATCCTGCAGAAGTATTTCTATTGGCTGAACCTTTGAAAGGATGTCGAGAAGCACATCAGATCCTGCACCACTTGTGCCATTGCCAAATCGACCATCAAGAAGCAAGGCCTATATACTCTGCTACCTACCCCTAGTCGACCTTGGGAATCCATCTCCATGGATTACATGTTGGGCCTACCTTCTACTAAGCAAGGAAATGAATGTGTTTTCATGGTCGTCGACAGATTCTCGAAGATGGCCATTATGGCGGCCTGCAAGAAGAATATCACAGCAGAAGCCACTGCTAAACTCTTCTTTGAATGAGTGTGGGTGCACTTTGGGATCCCACAGTCTATCATATCAGATTGGGATAGCAGGTTCCTCAGCACATTTTGGTCCAGCCTCTAGTCAATGTTGGATACCAAGCTCACCAAGTCCACAACTTTCCATCACCAAACAGATGGCCAAACAGAGGTCGTCAACAAAATTATTGTACACATTCTGCACATGTACAATTCAAAGCATTCACGCACATGGGACGAGAGCCTCCCCTATGTACAACATAGTTATAATCGGGCTCTCCATAGTTCAATCACCATAACCCCTTCTAGGTGGGCTTGGGATTCCAACCACTATGTCCCATTGACGTAGCCATGTCATTTGCAGCTGCTCAGGCCGATTCAGCTCATGTCCAGTCTAAAGTTGGTGGCTGGGTCTGCTCCACGTGGCCCGACCCAACCTGAACATGTTCAACAATGTATGTATATATGGTGTGGGATCTAAGGGGGTGGCGGGATTGACCACCTGCCCCCTCAACACTTTTTTAAATTTGTGGTTGGGGTGGGTAGAGGGTGTAGCAGGTTTCATGGCTCGCCACCCAATTTTAATTTATTTTTTATATTAAATTCCGACGTGGGTGGCGGGGGTCATGGCCTGCCACCCTAATTTTTTTAATTTTTTTCATTTTTATAACAATAATCCCATTGTAAAAATTCTGGAAACTGACCAAAGGAGAAAAATAAATGAGGCCACAATTTTTCCCGGAATTCGGCCACTGGAAAACTTCCAAATTTTTGCCTCCTTAACCTGCCACATCATCCAGTCAACCCAAAAAATTTTACCAGCTCTAACTTTCACATACGAACTCAGTTTGATGAATCATTCACACCGTTGTGATCATGACGAAGAGTTCTATGCTCTGGTCCTAATTATAAATCCTTCTGACCACTTTCATGTTTAAGCTTTCATAAGCCCTTTTTGTCCTATTTGTGTCTTTGGAGCCACATGGATCATTCCTCCCCACTGAGGAGATTTTGGTCCTCCAAAAGCATCAACAATAATCTGCAACTCGTGTGTACTATGTCTGCATCACAAGTGTCATGAAAGGTCACTCTTCCTTCTCCTTCACCTTTGTCCTTCGGAGCCATAAGCGATGAACCGATACCTGCATCCCCTGAAACCTGTGTTAGAATCTCTTGCAAAGTACATGTTCAAATATGATGAAATACGACCCAAACATTTCCATAATCACGACGAGTTTATAACACATACTCGATGGTCAAGCTTACAACGAAATGGAATCAATAATACCCCAGCTATCAATACAAGGCCAAAATATCATTGTTGCTTAACAAGTGATGGAAAAGCACGTCATCACTTTTATATAAAGAAATGAAACACATGATTTACAAAGAAGGCCATGACACATTACCACAGCTAGAAAAACCATCCCTCACTTATCAAATTGAATGTGTCATCTCCCTGGGGCACACTTTCTTATCGAACAATCGTTTCAACTAGCTCATGCACTGACGCTTCGTCCTTAAGGTGTTGCTCTGGATGGAGCCTTGAACATGTGGCTCTTTGATGACCACTTTGGTTGTAATGGGTGCAATATGTCTTCTTCCTCCAGACCTACTTGACCAATTTCTTTCCTTGTTGTGGGAAATACTTTTCACGCCTCATCCTCCTTTGTCATGCCATTCTTTCCCAACGCTCAACAATGAGATGGTTATGTAAACTGCAAAACGACAAGTTTTATTATGCCATGATTTGCGTTCATGATTAGAAACATGCTTATAATCAAAATCAAGTTATGAATATCAAGACTCGTTATACCTTTCCTGGTGGTCTTTGGTGCGATCATGGTGATGAGAGCTTGTCTCAGCTCTTCTATTGCTAGATGCACTTCCATGGGGTGATGGTGAAGTGTTCCCATCAATCCTTTCTCCTGACGAGTTCAACAATGTATGTTTACCTCTGATTTCGTCATGGTGATGAGTGATTTCCTATGCTTTCTCTCTGCAATATGTGTTGTCATAAGATGATGGGGAAGTGTTCCCATTATTATTTTTCCTCGATGGTTTCATTAATGTTGTGGGAGCTTCTGAGACATTTTATAATTCTCCTTTAGTATATCCCAAACTTGTGTAGCGAGGTCTCTCCACAACCTCTAATGGCTGAGTTATGCCTTGGCCATGAATGCCAAGTCCTCCTCATTTATACCCCATCCTGATAAGGAGCCTCATGTCGGTTCCTATAATGGGGATCTCCACATTTCCAACAAAAATAATAGCATGTGAAGATGAAAGTGAAGAATGATCACAATTTTTTACCTCAGAAATTGATTTGGAAACAGATGAAGAGGGATTCTCTGAGCCTTCGTTATGCTTCACTTCCCCCAAGACCTCTGTCGTGGCTTGTATTTGAAGCTGTAATCACTGCTTCTCCTCCTTCTCTTCTCGTAGAAGCATCTTTAATGCATCATGATCTGTATGAAGATTTTGATCATTGTGCTTCAATTCTTCCAATGCCTCTGTCATGGCTTGTAATTGAAGCTACAATCGTTGCTTCTCCTCCTTCTATTCTTGTGGAAGTGTCTTTAATGCATCATGATTTAGTTGAAGACTTTGATCATTAGGCTTCAATTCTTCCAATGCCTCTGCGTGGCTTGTAATTGAAGCTGCAATCTATGCTTGTCCTCCTTCTCCTCTTGTAGAAGTGTTTTCAACTCAGTGTTATTTGCTGCTTGTTTCTCATAATTTTCGTACAACATGTCCACCCTTTCGAACATCTTGAGCATGACCTTGTACATGTCTTTGACATCCTCCATTGTTTCACGTTCAATGGTTCACGCTTGCGGTTCACACCAATAAGAAGACCTGCATCGATACCACCTGGTCCAGGTATATTTTTTATACCATTTTAACCAAGACCTTTTTCTCTGTCTGATGTGTTTGAATTACATTTTTCCAAAGCATTAATGAACACATATGCATATATAATCACGATGAAAACATGTCAACAATCACACAAAAAATGTAAGACGTTTAATAATGGAGTTTGTCCAGTGTGGACTACGTCTCCGAGCCTCGGTGTCTCGATGATATTGGCCGCTTCATTTGGTGTTGTAAATGGTTATGGTTTACATGGACGTTGTTGAATTGTGATACAAAGAAATTCCCACAACATTAGTGGAAAATTCTCTCCACGAGACGTTATGTTACAATGAACTCTCACTCATCGCAAACCTCCTATTAGCATGACAACTTCACACATGGTGACAAATATTATCTCGCCATCAAGGCAACAAAAGGATCTCACAACACAAATCACCACCCATGACAAATACATACCACATGAAATACATATAAAGATTTGTTGCATACATCTAGCAAGAATTGACATGACATAAAGCATCCTACAACAATAATGAAGTAAGTACATGGAAAAAACACTTCATATACCTCAACTTTGATGTTGGTTGAAGAATAGGTTTCTCAATCGTTAGATCTAAATGCACCATCGAAAATGTGGCATCGAATAGCACGAAATCGACTGTCAACATGCTGAAATCTGACACCGTCATCCCATTATGGAAAATGGCTGAAAATCAAGACATTTTTTGCAGAAACTAACACCGCCATCACGTTTTTTTCACCGAGAGGTGTAAAATCCATATAAAATTTGTCCAATTTGGACACTGGGAAAATTTGGCCCCTCTGGAAATGAGGCTCAATCATGGTTCCACTGCCTTTGCACACTGGCTCTTAGTTCCGCACCTCGAACTACATGTCGCTCCTCCGACCTCCCCTGGGCACGATGGTGAGTGACTGAGATTTTATATAATTGATGGGCAGACTTCACAATAGGAGTCATTGTGGTGTGCTAGCAGAGTCGTTGAATTGGCTAAAGGGTGGTTGGGGGATCAATCCTGACCCCTATATCCGAAACCTCCATTTTTTTGTTTATAACCATTGCATTAAAAAAATTTTATGATTGGTGGGTGGGTCCACTCCATGCAGCCTGACCCGACCTTACCCTGTTCAACGGTTACACATATATCTATGTATGGTGTGGGTTCCGCGGGGGTGGCGGGGTTGACCACCCGCCCCCTCAATGCTCTGTTAAATGTTTGGTTGGCGTGGGTGGAGGGCGCGGCTGATCTAGGTGGATATTGGTGGTCACCCACCTATTCCACTTGGGGCCCCACCATTGTCTCTTTCAGTTTTTCAGTTTCGGCACAACTTACTATTTTTAGCAATTTTTCGGGTCCTGAACTTCCGGAGCCGTTTTAAGGCCCTAAATGAGGTTTTTTTTTAAAATGGATAGCAACATGGGTCCATGGATATATTTTTCTCATTCAAAATTTGTAGTCCTCGGATAGATATTTCTAACGAGGTATGGTACGCGTCAAACAGAGATCGTATGCCAAAGTTACGCCCCTGGGAAGTTGAAACACCAATTTACCCAAACGGGGCCTATAGTTTTGACGCTTCATCTCCTAGGGTTAGGGTTTTGGCTGTTTAGGATTTCCCATTGTTTATAAATAATAAATAGGTCCTTAAGCCTCATTGTAACTCATTTCAGAGGCCAGTAGCCACCACATCTCTTCTCAGAGATAGCTACCAGCGCCCTAGCTAGTTTTATTTCCATTCTGTCTATAAGCAAATTTTAGTTCTTTGATATTAATGAAATGAAGTGTTATTTCCACTGCATCTATGTATTTATCGTTATGTGTTTATTCTATTGCATTCCTGCATAAATCCGGATCAATGGTATCAGAGCAGTCTGCTTTTTATCGATCCTTCTTTGCATGTCCCAAACAAGGTTAGGGTATAAGGAGTTAGGGCTCGATCTGGTGGAACCTTTGCAAGATCAGCCTCGCAAACCCCGATGGACGCCCATGGGGGATGAAAATAAAGATGAGGGAGCAGGAGATCCTATCAAAATATTGCTCGAGGAGGCCCTCAAAAAACAAAGGAACGCGATGATGGATAACTTTTCTCAGATCCTTCAACGGCTGCCCACCAGCGGCACATCTGCATCCAGCAGCCACTCTAGAGGTGCGACTCCTTTTAAGGTACAAGTAAATTTTTACATTCCCATATTTGAGGGATAAATAGATGCAGATGCCATGGATATATGGTTGAATCTATTAGAAGGAAATTTCTCGGTTCATGACTTTTCCGACAGGGAGAAGATTATTTTTGGGCTCCTCAAATCTGCCCCCCATGTCAAGGACTAGTGGGAAACCCACTGTGAGAGAAAGGATGAGACAGAACCCTCTCTGTTCTCGGCTGTACCCACTTGGAATTCTTTCTGAGATGCCATCAAGGAACAATACTATCCCGTGGGGAGCTATGAGGACAAGTACATACAATGGACCATGTTGCGACAACAAAGGGATCAAGATGTGCATGAGCTAATGAATCTGTTCCATACCCTCCGCACCAAGTTGGGTATCAAAGATTTAGAGAAACATCTGGTGCTAAAGTATCGCAGTTGTCTTCACAGATACATTCAAGAGGAAATGGAGTTTCTCGACATCTCCTCGCTTGGTATGACATATCGGTATGCTGCCAAGATTGAGCAGAAATTCAAACAGAAGAAGCGAGACTTTAGATCCGCGAATCAAAAGCAAGGGAAAGGTGCTCCCAAATTGCAGAACAAAGGATAGAGCCAAGGCATGGCGACTCAAGACAACCTGTCGAAGCCACAAGCAAAGAACACACCGCAAGGCCAAAGAAGGACATAGGAAAGTGGTGTGAGTTCCATAAGAGCTCCACTCACAACACAAGTGAGTGTCGGGACAAGCAGTCGTTGGTGGTTGAGAGGCGGGCTTCTGAGTTAGATGCATGCTCCAACTCTGAATCAGAACCTGACAAGGGGAATGAAAAAGGGAAACATATTATTGATGTGGAGCCCAATGCCACTGTTGCCACTATGAAGATCCAGAAGGAGGAACCGGAATATCCAGAGGAGGACAAACGTCTCTTCCACTCCCAGATGTGGGTAAAGGGCTCCTCAGTACAGTTCATTGTCGACAATGGGATCGAAAAGAACCTCATTTTAGTAGATGCCGTGAAGCGGTTGAGCTTGCCAACCACAGCTCACCCACATCCATACACCATTGGATGGCTTCACCAAGGATGAGATCTCCGTGTCAGCCAGCAGTGCCACCTTCCCTATAGCATCAAGCCCTTCACAGATGAGGTATTATGTGACGTTTCTCCTATTGATGTTTCTGATGTATTATTAGGACAACCATACTTTTGGAAGTGTCATGCTGTGTATGAGTCTCGGCCTCGCGCTGTTATTGTTACTTTGGGAAATAAGTTGTACAGGATACCAAAGGTACCACCTCCTGCCGCTATCTCTTTGGTTACTGCAAAACAATGCGGTTAGCTCATTTCCCAAACCAGGAAATTTGTTCCTGATGATCCGACCCCAGGGCAAGAAGAAGACTGTGGCCATGACCTTTAGATAGGGCTCCTCTACACGACAACAACAAATGGATAAGGTTGTGGAGGAGTACGGGGACATCTTCACCTCACCCATAGGGGTTCCTCTGCACTGTCAGGTCAAGCACCCGATTGATCTGACCCCAGGTGCGCCGCTACCCAATGGACCGATATATCGGCACTCTGTTCTGGAAAATGATGAAATCAAGAGGCAGATTCAGGAGCTGCTATAGAAAGGTCACATCCGACCAAGTTCATCGCCCTGTGGGAGCCGGATCGTGTTGGTACAGAAGAAGGATGGGACGTGGAGACTCTGTATTGACTATCGGGCGCTGAACAAGATCACTATCCGAAATAGGTGCCCGATCCCATGGATTGATGACATTCTAGACCAACTCAAAGGTGAAAAATAGCTCAACAAGATTGACTTTAAGTCGGGGTATCACCAGGTACCATTTGAACCCTCCGATGTGTGGAAGACTGCCTTCAAACCCACAGAAGGCCTTTTCGAATGGTTGGTCATGCCTTTCGAGTTGATGAATGCTCTTGCAACCTTCATGAGGATGATGGACGACATCTTGTGGCCATTCACCAACTCATTTGTAGTGGTGTACTTTTATGACATTCTGATCTTCAGCAAGACTTGGGAAGAGCACCTTCACCACATCCGACAAGTCCTCCAAACACTGCTGCAACACAAGTTGTGTGCCAATTTGGAGAAATGCACTTTTGGCAAGACCCAGGTTCAATATCTGGGCTACATTATTGATGAAAGGGGGGTGCATGTGGATCCAGCCAAGATCCAAGTCATTCGGGATTGGCCAGCCCCAACCACTATAACAGAGCTTCGTAGCTTTATGGGTCTTGCTAATTTCTACCGGAGGTTCGTGTTGGGATTCTCTCATATCACTTGGCCCTTGAGTCAAGTCACCAAGGGAGGAGCGAGAGAAAAATTCTTTTGGTCGGAACCTCAACAGAAGGCATTCACATAATTGAAAAATCGCCTCTGTTCTGCCCTAGTGCTCACTTTACCAGACTTGCAATAGCCATTTTAGATCGAGATAGATGCCTCTGACTATGCTATTGGGGCAGTTATTACTCAACAGGGACATCCAGTGGCATATCATAGTGAGACATTGTCTGACATAGTTCACAAGTATCCCACTTATGATAAAGAAATGTATTCCATTGTGCAAGCTTGTCGACAATGGAAGCATTAAATTTTGGGGAAGGAAACAATCATCCACATAGACTACCGGCCCCTGCAGTTCATACAGACACAAGGGAAGTTGCAGAATGATCGCCATCAGAAGTGGTCCACATATCTGCAACAGTTTCATTTGAACATCAAGTACAAGAAGGGTAGCACCAATAATGTTGCAGACTGCCTCAGCCGACCACCGATCTTGGCGCTCACCATCGTGCTCAACTCTTGTGGGAAAAAGACTTTTGATTGGCCGCTTCTCTATGAGAGTGACATAGAATTCAGCCAGACTTACAAGGCACTCTTGGGGGGTACGCAAGTTCCAAATTTTCACCTCCAAGATGCACTTTTATGTCACCCGGGACACCTTTGTGTTCCTTCAAGTGAGCGTGCCAAGATGATATGGGAAGAACACTACAGTTGAGTCGCTAGGCATTTCATGGTCGAGAAAACAGTAGCAATCCTGTAGAAGTATTTATATTGGCCAAACCTTCGAAAGGATGTCGAGAAGCACATCAGATCTTGCACTGCTTGTGCCATTTCCAAACCGACCATCAAGAAGCAAGGCCTATATACTCCACTACCTACCCCTATTCGACCTTGGGAATCCATCTCCATGGATTACATGTTGGGCCTGCCTTCTACTAAGCAGGGAAATGACTGTGTTTTTGTGGTCGTCGACAGATTCTCGAAGATGGCCATTATGGCGGCCTGCAAGAAGAATATCATAGCAGAAGCCACTACTAAAATCTTCTTTGAACAAGTGTGGGTGCACGTTGGGATCCCAAATTCTATCATATCAGATTGGGATAGCAGGTTCCTCAGCACATTTTGGTCCAACCTCTGGTCAATGTTGGATACCAAGCTCACCAAGTCCACAACTTTCCATCCCCAAACAGATGGCCAGACAGAGATCGTCAACAGAATGATTGTACAGATTCTGTGCATGTAAAATTCAAAGCATCCATGCACATGGGACGAGAGCCTCCCCTATGTACAAAATAGTTATAATCAGGCTCTCCACAGTTCAGTCGGCCATAGCCCCTTTCAGGTGGGCTTGGGATTCTAGCCACTATGTCCCATTGACATAGCCATGTCATTTTCAGCTTCTTAGGCCGATTCAGCTCATGTCCAGTCTGAAGTTGGTGGGTGGGTCTGCTCCACGTGGCCCGACCTGACCCGAACATGTTCAACAATGTATGTATATATGGTGTGGGCTCTACGGGGGTGGCAGGATTGACCACCTGCCCCCTCAACACTTTGTTAAATGTGTGGTTGGGGTGGGTAGAGGGTGTAGCAGGGTTCATGGCTTGCCACCCAATTTTAGTTTATTTTTTATATTAAATTCTAACGTGGGTGGTGAGGGTCATGGTTTGCCACCTTGATTTTTTTAATTTTTTTCGTTTTTATAACAGTAAGCCAATTGTAAAAATTATTGAAACTGACCAAAGGAGACAAATAAATGAGGCCACAAATTTTCCCGGAATCTAGCCACTGGAAAACTTCCAAATTTTTTCCTCCTTAACCTGCCACATCATCAAGTCAACCCAAAAACTTTTACCAGCTTTAACTTTCACATACGAACTCGGTTTGATGAATCGTTCACACCGTTGTGATCATGATGAAGAGATCTATGCTCTGGTCCTAATTATAAATCATTCTGACCACTTTTATGTTTAAGCTTTCATAAGCCCTTTTTGTCCTATTTGTGTCTTTGGAGCCACATGGATCATTCCTCCCCACTGAGGAGATTTTGGTCCTCCAAAAGCATCAACAATAATCTGCAACTGGTGTGTACCATGTCTGCATCAAAAGTGTCATGAAAGGTCACCCTTCCTTCTCCTTCACCTTTGTCCTTCGGAGCCATAAGCGATGAACCGATACCTACATCCCCTATAAACCTGTATTAGATTCTCTTGCAAATTACATGCTCAAATATGATGAAATACGACCCAAACATTTCCATACTCATGATGAGTTTATAACACATACTCAATGGTCAAGCTTACAACGAAATGGAATCAATAATACCCCAGCTATCAATACAAGGCCAAAATATCATTGTTGCTTAACAAGTGATGGAAAAGCACATCATCACTTTTACATAAAGAAATGAAACACATGATTTACAAAGAAGGCCATGACACACTACCACAGCTAGAAAAACCATCCCTCACTTATCAAAGTGAATGTGTCATCTCCATGGGGCACACTTTCTTATCGAACAATCATTTCAACTAGTTCATGCACTGACGCTTCATCCTTAAGGTGTTGCTCTGGATGGAGCCTTGAAAATGTGGCTCTTTGATGACCACTTTGGTTGTAATGGGTGTAAAATGTCTTCTTCCTCCAGACCTACTTGACCAATTTCTTTCCCTCCTGTGGGAAATACTTTTCACGCCTCATCCTCCTTTTTGCTGCCATTCTTTTCCAACACTCAACCATGACATGGTTATGTAAACTGCAAAAAGACAAGTTTTATTATGCAATGATTTACGTTCAAGATTAGAAACATGGTTATTATCAAAATGAACTTCTGAATATCGAGACTCGTTATACCTTACCTGGTGGTCTCTGGTGTGATCATGGTGATGAGAGCTTGTCTCAGCTCTTCTATTGCTACATGCACTTCCATGGGGTGATGGTGAAGTGTTCCCATCAATCCTTTCTCCTAACGAGTTCAACAATGTATGTTTGCCTCTGATTTCATCATGGTGATGAGAGATTTCCTATGCTTTCTCTCTACAATATGTGTTGTCATAAGATGATGGGGAAGTGTTCCCATTATTATTTTTCCTCGATGGTTTCATTAATGTCATGGGAGCTTCTAAGACATTTGAGAATTCTCCTTCAGTGTATCCCAAACTTGCGTAGCGAGGTCTCTCCACAACCTCTAATGGCTGAGTTATGCCTTGGCCATGAATGCCAAGTCCTCCTCCTTTGTACCCCATCCTGGTAAGGAGCCTCATGTCGGTTCCTATAACGGGGATCTCCACATTTCCAACAAAAATAATAGCATGTGAAGATGAAACTGAATAATGATCACAATTTTTTACCTCAGACATTGATTTGGAAACAGATGAAGAGGGCTTCTCTGAGCCTTCGTTATGCTTCACTTCCTCCAAGGCCTCTGTTGTGGCTTGTAGTTGAAGCTATAATCACTGCTTCTCCTCCTTCTCTTCTCGTAGAAGCATCTTTAATGCATCATGATCTGTCTAAAGATTTTGATCGTTGTGCTTCAATTCTTCCAATGCCTCTGTCATGGCTTGCAATTGAAGCTACAATCGTTGCTTCTCCTCCTTCTATTCTCGTGGAAGTGTCTTTAATGCATCATGATTTAGTTGAAGAATTTGATCATTAGGATTCAATTCTTCCAATGCCTCTTCGTGGCTTGCAATTGAAGCTGCAATCGATGCTTGTCCTCCTTCTCCTCTTATAGAAGTGTTTTCAACTCAACGTTATTTTCTGCTTGTTTCTCATAATTTTCGTACAACATTTCCACCCTTTCGAACATCCTGAGCATGACCTTGTACATGTCTTTGAAATCCTCCATTGTTTCACGTTCAATGGTTCACGCTTGCAGTTCACACCAAAAACAAGACCTGTTCTGATACCATGTGATCCAGGTAAATTTTTTTTACCATTTTAACCAAGACCTTTTTCTCCGTCTGATGTGTTTGAATTACATTTTGTCAAAGCATTAATGAACACATATGCATATATAATTGTGATGAAAACATGTCAACAATCACACAAAAAAATGTAAGATGTTTAATAACGGAGTTTGTCCAGCGTGGACTACGTCTCCGGGCCTCGATGTCTCGATGACATTGGCTGCTTCATTTGATGTTGTAAATGGTTATGGTTTACATGGACATTGTTGAATTGTGATACAAATAAATTCCCACAACATTAGTGGAAAATTCTCTCCACGAGACATTCTATTACAAGGAACTCTCACTCATCGCAAACCTCCTATCAGCATGACAAATTCACACATGGTGACAAATATTATCTCGCCATCAAGGCAACAAAGGTATCTCACAACACAAATCACCACCCATGACAAATACATACCACATCAAATACACATAAAGATTTGTTGCATACATCTAGCAAGAATCGACATGACATAAAGCATCTTACAGCAATAATGAAGGAAGTACATGGAAAAATCGCTTCATATACCTCAACTTTGATGTTGGTTGAAGAATAGGTTTCTCAATCGTTAGATCTGAATGCACCATCGAAAATGTGGCATCGAATAGCACGAAATTGACTGTCCACATGCTGAAATCTGACACCGTCATCCCATTATGGAAAATGGCCAAAAAATCGAGACCTTTTTTTTTTGCAGAAACTAACACCGCCATCATGTTCGTGTCGCCGAGAGGTGTAAAATCCATATGAAATTTGTCCAATTTAGACACTGGGAAAATTTGGCCCCTCTGGAAATGAGGCTCAATCATGGTTCCACTGCCTTTGCACACTGGCTCTTAGTTCCGCACCTCGAACTGCATGTCCCTCCTCTGACCTCCGCTAGGCACGATGGCGAGTGACTTAGATTTTATATAATTTATGGGAGGACTTCACAATAGGAGTCATTGTGGTGTGCTAGGAGAGTCGTTGAATTGGTTAAAGGGAGGTCGGGGGATCAATCCTGACCCCCATATCTAGAACCTGCAATTTTTTTTTATAAACATCGCATTAAACATTTTTTATGATTGGTGGGCGGGTCCACTCCATGTGGCTTGACCCGACCTGACCCTGTTCAACGGTTACACATATATGTATGTATGGTGTGGGTTCCGCAAGGGTGGCGGGGTTGACCACCCGCCCCCTCAACACTCTGTTAAATGTTTGGTTGGCGTGGGCGGAGGGTGCGGTAGGGGTCATAGCCCACTGCCTCATTTTAATATATTTTTTATATTAAAGTCCGACGGGGGTGGTGGGGGTCATGGCCCACCAGCATAATTTTTTTAAATTTTTTCGTTTTTATAACAATAGGCCCTTTTTAAAAATTTAGGAAACTATTCAAATGATTAAAATAAATGAGCCCACAATTTCGTCCAGAATTTGGCTGGAGTTGGCCGGAATCTGACCACCAGAAAACTTCCAAATTGTTTCCTCCTTAACCTGCCACATCATCAAGTCAACCTAAAAACTTTGACTAGCTCTAACTTTCACATACGAACTCGGTTTGAAAAACTATTCACACCATTGCGATTAGGACTACGAGATCCTTGCTCTTGTCCCGATTCAAAATCATTCTAGCCAATTTACTTTCGAGCTTTCATAAGCCCTTTTTGTCGTGTGTGTGTCTCTAGAGCCACCTGGATCATTTGGCAACTAACCTTACCTTATGTTTTTCAATTTTTCATTTTTCATTCAAGTTTATCGTATATACCCATTTTACATCAATTTTGGTTTTGTCCTTTGGGAGATCAACTAATTCCCATGTATGGTTCTTTTCTATGGAATCAATTTCTTGGTTCGTTACATCAACCCAACGCTTTTCTTTAACTACTTCTTCAAAATGGCTTGGTTGAGATGAAATAAATAAAAACATATTTTGCTGGTGAAACTCATGCTCTTGCCCATATATTTTTGAGAAAATAAACCCATATCTTCTTGCTATAATCATCAATGAATGTCAAAAAATAAAAACTACCACCAATGGACTATGTTTGAATTGGGCCACATATGTTTGTATGGACAGCTTTAAAGGCTCTTCAGCTCTAGAGGAAAATGTGGGAAATATATATCTTTTATGCTTGGATAGAACAAAATTTTCATGATTACAATTTTTTTCATTCATAGTAGGGAGACCAATGATGATTGAATGTTTTTGAAGCACACTTAGACTCTTTTAGTGACAATACTAAAAAAGAGCAAGCACATTGACACACATTTTCATTTTTTTTCATGAGCTTGTCAATGATGGAGACAAAGTACTTGATTTTTGTGGTTCCAAAGATTAGCTTGCAAATATTTTCACAAAGCCACTAGGAAAAATGTATTTGAATTTCAAAGAGAGAAAATAAGCATTGTAAGTGTCTCCACTTGTAACAATTGAGATTAGGAGGGCATGTTGAGATATTAATCTCACTGTCTCTTGGTGTCATCAGAGTTGATCCTCTTGTCTCCAATTTTATGCTCACTATAGCTTACTAAAATACATTTACATATGAAAAAGCTTTGATACCATGACAAATAATGAAAAAGGATTAGAGATTTATCTTCTCAATATTCAAAATAGCTAAATAGATTACATTGAAAACATCAACAATAAATGACTGGAGTAGAACACGACTGAACTGAAGTAAAATTGAATTGTGTATGACACGTAGATGACCAGAGAATCTATTGTGATGACACCTATTAGACAAGAGAATCAACTATGTGTGAGATTAAAATCTCAACATTTAAAGTTTAAATTTAAATAAAAATTAATAATAATTATTTCTAACCATTTAAAATATATATTTGTAAAATTGAAAATTACACTTAAATAAAACAAAAATAATCATATTTTAAAACATTTGAAAATATATTATAAAATTAAAATTTAAGCTTAAAAAAATTGATAATCATTCTCCAAAATCATTTAAAATAAATCAATTAACTTTTTATCTATAAAACATATATTTTATTTAAATAACAAATTTTAAAGTAATTTTGTAAAATATAATATTCAACATTAAATTTAATATTAAACAAAATCTCAAGAAATCATAATTTCACTTGAAATATCTAATATTGGTTTTGTCTTGTTCTTGTTTTTTCTGGGCATTGTTAACTTTAGTGGTTGTAAAATTTATATTTACACTTTCATGGTTGGTTTTCTTGGGATTGTTAACTTGTTTTATGATGTGATTTTCTAGAAGAATTTATTGAATTTTGGATTTGGATCAGAGAAGTTTACACTATCTTTTTTTTTTTTTTGTGAATTCCGTAGGACCTATTTTTTCTATTATAAAGAGCAAGTTTCTTAAGTAATACATCAGAAGTATGTGCCTCAACCTGCCCAAAGGGAAACCAAGTGTATTGGCCATCTTAAACAGTTAAAGGCCAACCAAAAACGATACTGTTTCAGTCTAGCTGTAGCAGTAAGAGCTACACGACTATGTCCATAATACTGACATATACAACAACAACTATAATATCGTTGAACAAAAAACATAGATGATCAAAAAGAAACAAAAAAGTCTAGACATCAAAAGATTTCACAGGGATTGGATCTTCCTCAGATCCAAGCAGCTCCACCCACTGCATATCTCGCAGCTGCTCTTCAATACGCCCAATGCGATCATTCTGCTGTTACTGAACCTTAGTCATAGTAGACAGTGCCTGGTTGATTTGATTTAGCTCTAATAACAATGAAGACGGAGAGCCCTGTTCCTTCATACTCATGAGTGCTATTGCAAGAACACATTTAAGGCACCAATACATCTTAACAATTTGCTGAAACAAAGATACCCTGCCCCTAGTGTTGCCAGGGTCAGTCAGAAAATCCAATTTTACTCGCTGCTGCTGCAGCTCAACTTCTGCAGCCATACTACACTACTCCCAATCCTCAATTTTCTTACAAATAGTTGGAGGGGTCATGGTTTCATAAGCATTAACCAGATGCTCAATAACCTGTTCATTGGTTTTACGCCCTAGTTTAGAAGAGCGCACAGAGACCTTCGTTGCCTTACCCTTGCATCTTGATTCACGAGTTGGCAATGCAAACTTAGTCATAGTGGCTCCCTGGAAGCCTGTTAGAAAAGGATAAGCACCAGAACGGAACAGTAAGACATATAATCTGTAAGAGACCGGCCAACATCAACAGGTGCAAGGCTTAACATAAAGACTTATGCGCAGAACTGAGGAAGAAGAAACAGCTTGACGAAGGTTGAGCATCATATGGAGAATACCGAACAAAAGGCAACAAAGCCCACAGGGCCAACATGCGAAACAACAAACCCTTGTCGTGTCGCAAACCAAACCGGAGAAAAGACAAAGAAACAGACAGAGTCGGCAAAGAGAAGCAGAAACCCCTGCCGTGCAACAAAACAACCATTCATAGTTGCCAGAAAAAGCGTTGCAATGATATAGGGAAAGGCAGTTGAGGAAACCGACATCAATATCCTTCCAAAACCACATGAGACTACAGGAATGTAAACCCACTTCTATATCCTTCCAAAACCACATGCGAGTACAGGAATTGAAAGCAGGACTTCTGAAACAAGGATTAACCTCTTTAGCGTCATGTAAATAGCATAAGGGCAAAACGAATAAGACATCCTTCACCTTTGAAACACCCATGGTAAATTGCAGCGAATACACAGAGTGAATAGGGAGAAAGTGAGGCTGTACATACCAAAACCATATTAACAGTCGCCGGCAAGAACTGGAAGCACCCACAGAATACCCTCCTGCGCTGTAAACCACCAAAGTAAACCAGAAAGCAAGACAAATGCCCTTACTACCAACCTGGAAACTGCTATGAAGAGCCCGCGCGCCAACATACATTGATATAATTACAAGTGATCGTGTCCTCTTACGGGAGATCATGGTCATAATGAAAACACTGACAGCCAGTTTAAGCTATTAAAGTCGCTGACGCCGAGGGATCTGGCCCGCACCCCAATTGGGGGAGAGAAGTTTACACTATCAAAATAAAATTAATCATATTTTAAAATGGTCTCAAAATATAATTTAAAATTAAAATTTCTAAACTTTGAAAAATGGATAATCATTCTCCAAAATAATTTAAAGTAAACTAATTAAATTTTAATTTATAAAACATAATTTTATTTAATACGATCCTAAATCTATCTTAACTGGGGATTTAGGGGAGAGGGATCAAATCAAATGTCTTGATATGGAAATCTCTTGTATATGAAGTGGTATGATCTAGGTTGGTTTAATTTCCCTCTTTAAATAGAGTACATTCCACATGAATACAGTGAGCCATTTATATTTATATTATTATTTTATTTTTGTAGAGTTATATTTTATTTTTACCGACTTAAAATGTTTACACTATATTACATTAATATTTTTATTTAATTGTAATATTAATTTTATTTGTATGTAACTTGGTCAAAATTTTAAACATTATATTACAACATTTCTATCATATTGGGCTGGAGCCTCTAGAAAGGGCAATTAAACAAAATATAAAAAAATCATAATTTCACTTTAAAACATTTAATATAAATTTTTGAATAATAAACTATAATCATATTAAAAATTTGTTATCACTACTCATGAACAGTCTTGGAAAGGAAAAATAAATCATCCCAACAAATTATAAACACAATAACATCATTATCATAAATTGATTATAGAACAGGGATGAATATTGTCCACACTTTATATATGTCTAATGATAATACCTCAATTTATTATAGTTTTTTGAAAAAATTAAAACAAACGAGTACATATTTTTCTATGACTTTTAAGGAGACTATGAAAGATATTTTTGAAAGGAAAGCATAAGAATATCTTAAATACAAACTTATGTTAATCCATAAATAACTATAATATAGAGTCTATCACTTGAGTCATTCAATGCAGGGTGGGGCAAAGGAAATTATGTCATGGGCAACTTACACAGATGAACATGGTTCATTTTACCAGACCACCTTCTTGGACGTTGACACATAAACACATCATTGACCTTTTGAAAATCCATTGTGAAGTGAGACCCATGTTAATAGATCAGTGCAATGTAAAGGAATGATTTCTATTTATCAACTATATTAACGTGGGAAATTAACACCTTTTTTCTTTTTTATGTCCTTCTTCCATCACATGACATAATTATACTCCAGAAGTTCAAGCTTCTTTATCCTCAATTCATACTCTTTAAGTTCACAAAATCATGCACTATACAGGTAATTATGTTCCACCACAATGATGTAGGCTACCTATGTTCAAAGGAATAGTTTCTACAAATTAGAATAAAGAAAAGAATGGCTCTGTACTCCACCAAGCGAAAAATGATTATGAAGATCTTGTACTAATAACACAAGAATTTCTTCAAATTACACAAAGACATCAAAATTTCACAAAGTCAGTTTTCCAATTACACAATACAATATAAATACCAATTAGACAAAAGTAGTGTTGCCTGACGAACTTTAGTTTGTAGCATCAAAATTTTACAAAAGTTGTCTTTCCAATTACAATGAAAATACAATATACATTAATTAGACAAGGTGGCAAGCTTCGTATTTAGACCGAAATGGTAGTACCTAAAATTTTACAAATTTGTTTCAATTACATGAAAATACAATATAAATACTAATTAGACAAGGCGTAGTGTTGCTTCGTAAGATGACTTTGAATACATCATAAAGTGACATACTTACCTCGTGAGTTGCAAAAGATTGTATTAGACGAAAAGGTTGCACCACTAATGAATTATGAGTGATATTGGTAGTATGTAGAATGGTCAAAATGATTAAATATAAATCTATAACATATGACTGTCAAGACGTGCTGAACATGATTTAAGCGTGTTTCAACAAGTTTTTGTTGTGTTTCATGGGGTGCTCATTTTTTAATGATATTAGAACAAGAGAGGATATGAGAGGTTCATATTGCTAATAGTGTTGCTTTGAATGTAAATCCTATATAAACACTACATTCTATAGTGTGATTCATGAGTGAACGTTTATATTGAAATTGTTAATAGAAAATAAAAATCTACCCAACTAATGAGAAGACATCACGAATATTCTATAAATTTATTTATTGTTATTAATTCAACAAAAGTGACAAAATATAAAATACACAAAAAACCTCTTTTATCGAATTTGTTCTAAAACTTTCCTTTATGAAATTTGCCTGTTATAATAAATTGCGAATAAAGGGCCGACTTTCACCCTACTTCATCTTTATGGAAAATCCTATGAACGCATTGAATAAGAAGCCCATTTGCCTGACACATTTGGCAACTTATGACCATATATTCATTTAGATACAGCACAATTACTAGCATTGAATTGAATTGGTGCTGCATTTTCACTTTGGTATTGTTAATGTAGCTACAAAGGATTACATTTAAAAGAACCCATAATCACAATAAAAAGCGGTGGTTCTGATTATCTTTCCGCTTAGTTTGAACATCATCTGCGGCTTTTAGGCGAGCCTGGATTTTAATTTGATTGAACTATATTTCATTCGTTTCTCCACATTAATTGGGACAGAGATAAGAGATAAAAATATAAGTATAGAGGTATAGACGCATGTATACAGGCTCAGGTCCAAGAACGAGTAAGTCCCCTCCATGTTTCACAGCAACAAGATGTCAGGCAGATGTTAAAAAAGACAGCCCCAATCAGGGAACCCATGAATACAGACAGACAATGAATCAGATAGTGAAAATATTTGTGTGGGGATCTGGAGCCCATTGTAAGAAGTCCAGATTTATGAACTCTTTCCAGGGATTGGCCCACTTTCCAGCCTGGGTATCTTTGATGTCACAACCCAGATTTCTTCGGATACATGCATACAATTATAGCACTTGGAAATGCGTAGCGAGGCTTTACGTGTAGCTTGAATTTTACATTCCTTAATGAAAGTTTATTCGGATAATGTATCACAGCGGGATCTCTAGCATCCACAAGTCTGGATCAGGGAAACTTATTTAATAAGAATTCAGCAAAATAAGGGGCAGACAATAAAACTCTATATCACAAATTCTCTCTGTGTTTCTGGACCGATTCTGTCTTCATAATACACAGATGCATTTGGAAACTCAAAAGGATATGGTTTTTGTATTTACAAGACAAGGCACAAATGCCTAAATAAAAATTGAATGGTGTGTTGATAAATGACAAAACCAATTTCTTGTTGGTCTGTTCATCAAAAAGGAGGAGTGAGATAAACAGAGAGCGAGAACAAGCAAAGGAGAAACTAAGTTTAATAATGTTTTTGTTAACAATTTATCAGAGTCAATGAATGATGAGGGTGATTTTAGATTTATTTTGGCCATTATGGTAAAAATTACAAGCGTGGCAAGATGAGGATGCAGCTGGAAAGTCCATGTTTTGGGATTTGTTAATCTTGAGAATGCAGATGATGCACAACGTTGATAGTTTAAATGGTGAAAATTGATGGCAGGCAATGGTATGTTGGAAAAGCCTTGAAAAATTCGAACTGAAGAAGCAATTCGGAACAAATTTTATTTAAAAATATTTGGATCAGAGTACGATGATAATAAGTTGAGAGTTTTTTTCTATTTATGGCACTATCGTTTGTTGTAAAACAATGAGATTTTACGATTATAAAGGTTCGGATTTGTGGCATTCTTTGTCCTTATTAAGCGCTCATAGTTATAACAGTATGTTCTAGAATAGAAAAATTGTCATGGGCAAACTTTTTTATGCTGTTTTAACAGCGTAAAAGAAGAAAGAAAAACAGAACTTCAATGTTATTTTCCCACCTGAGTAATCGTCTGCATGGCATCAGCACCGCAATCGCACCGCGCATTTGCAGCATTCAGCATCAGTCATCAACACTAACACCAACACCCTAACACCAGCACCCACCAACTCGCTAATGCTCTATATATAATCCTCGAGATCATAGATTAAATCCTTCCAAAGACTTCCACATATAATCCTAGAGATAGTAGATTAAATCATCCCCATTTCCTATCTCTGCTCGTGTCTCAATATATAATCCTGTACATCTTTCATCCCCTCGAGACCAGAGGCTCCGCCCGCTTTCCCCCCCCCAGCACCAATGGGGACTAAACTGCGTTCGTACAAAGGCAATTTCTGCACATGAATGACATCCTAGACCAAATCACAGATCAAACTAAGGACATTTTATGGCCAAAGACCGCGTGTATCGTAGTTGTTGAATTGGGATCCGTTGATCTGGGATTCTGAGATCGGATTTTACATTTATATGTCATTTTATAAACAGACAACTAATGTATCCATTTATCCATATTTTTTATTAACAAAATATTATGTTTTTAGAATTTTCATTTTTTAACAAAATATTATGTTTGTTAATCTGTTGTACATTTAATTGAATAATGATTTCATAATCTGATTTACTTTAAGTGTAAAACAAGTTTTTGATTAAGTTTAATATCTGACCAGAGAAAGGTAGTTTTTGTTTATATTTATCTACATCCTTCTCTTCTAATTATCAAATTTATTGAAGCCCACATGGTTGCATGGATTTACAAATGCATTAGCCTGGAAATATTTTTTTGTTCTTACTAAATTATTGTTATTGGACCATAGGACAATGTATCTCCATGTATTAGTTGGGCTTATTAAATTTATATGTGTTTTTATAGTTATTCATTTTAAATTTTAACAAGAATTATTAGAATTTTTTCAAGTTTATGTGTTTATGAAACTATTTTTAAAAAGCTTTTATTATCAAAACAATAAACCAATTAATTGAATGGCCTTCTTCATAGTTGTCATAAATGCTTCTCATCCTCTATAGTTTGTAGTTTCTATTTCCATCCATCATGGTTGTTGTTTTTAAAATTACTATTCTAAATGTGTTTGTGATTTAGATTTTTGTTATTATATAAAATGTATAATAAGATTACATTGTTATCATTTTGTTCAGCAGAAAAGGGGATATATTGAGAATTGAAAAATGAAATTAGTATTGCACAACAACCATGATTATTTTTGTTAGTGTTTGGTTAATAGGTTTATGTTTCAACCTTGAGTTCCTACACACTTGAAGAGAGGAATAAAAGTCCTGGTGGCACTTTTATGTCTCCAAGTGCGATAAGTTTTACCAACGACTAAAACTTATTAATTAGATAAGATTAGACATACATGATCTTAGAACTATAATACACTGTAAACACAATTATTTGGATGAAAGAGAAGTGCAAATTTATAAGAACAAATTATCACCTGACCTAGTAGCATCCTTTGGTAATTTAAGCTTCCAGTATTTAACATCAAATTTGGGAGAGAAACCTCCTTCTTCGTAGGTGAATTTTCATTCATATAATGGCAGTTTATAGCGAGTCTGTATCTTGTATTATGTCTCTAGCACAAATGTTATTAGCCTTTTCACATATTATCAATAACAAAGAATCTCTGCTTCCCATTTTACCCTATTGTGTTTTGTTTTAAATACTCATTCTTTCATTCTTAATGCTGTTTGTTGTTGTAAGGTTTTTTGTTTCATTTTATAATACCTTTTATAATAACTTGTGAAATTAGCGTTGTTCTGTACAGGTAGTACTCAGGACTCTTTCCGCAAATATCACATAGAAGACTGCGACTTCACACACTTTTTCTAATCCTTTTACTTTAGGCTTATTTTCTACCGTATTCATTTTATATTTGATTTAAACCTCTATTCATAATCTAATATCTTCCATTCAACCTTCAGTTGACATAATGTCATTGTTTAATTACATAGATGAACCTACGACTTTCGAAGAAATAAATGCAAAGATACTACAAACTATTATTTCCATACCAAAACCATGAAATTGTTATTCATATGTCTACATGCCTCTATATGTTGTTTTTCAACATTGGTAAAACTTCTGGACAAAAGATTATATTGTTAATTATTTCTTGACAAATTGCCAACTTGGACAAATTGTTATATAGGCCGACAATAAGATTATATTGTTATCACTCTTGTTCACACATAAAGGCGATATATTGGAGAACAGAAAATGAAAATTTAATATTGTGCAATAAACCATGATTATTTTTGTTGTTTAAGTACATAGGTCGTGAGTGCTCCACAATCTGAGTTCCTACACACTTCAAGAGAGCAATTAGAAAACCCTAAAAAGGACTTCTATGTTCCTCCAAGTATGAGAAGCCCGTGGTAAACGGGGACCAAAACTCATTAATCGTATAAGATTGGGACATACATGATATTATTTTATAAATACCACCCAAAATACAATTATTTGGACAAGAAGAGAGTAAATTTATACAAGTAG
Organism: Pinus albicaulis; assembly: GCA_034641835.2. Classification (NCBI taxonomy): domain Eukaryota; kingdom Viridiplantae; phylum Streptophyta; class Pinopsida; order Pinales; family Pinaceae; genus Pinus; species Pinus albicaulis. The sequence continues at coordinate 720,614,370 of CM076582.1, forward strand.
CTAAACGATTGCTCACACCCCAGGCACTCTTTACATAATTTTGGAGCTCTGAATATCGAGATTCAAAAACTCAGAGACAGGAAACCTCCCGCAAAGAGAAAGAAAGGGGACCCTCATCTAAGAGATACCAAAGGGTTTACTAGTCCTATATCTTGTAATATGTTCCCCAGGCACAAATGTTATTGGTTTTCATTATCAATATAGATTTCTATGCTTCTAATTTACTCCATGTTTTGTTTTTATACACCATCTTTTCATTGTTAACAAGGTTTTTTCTTTATTATGTTTTTTTGTTTCTTACCCTCTTATAATACCTTTATAATAACTTGGTGAAATTAGCGTGAAATTGTTATAGGGTCTTATACCCTTCCAAAAATATCACATAGAAGATCACATCCACACTTTTCTAAACTTTTTGTTTTTAGGCTTATTTTCATCAAATTCATTTTTATATCGATTTGGAAACTCTATTCACAGTCTAATATCTTCTATCTAACCCCAGTTGGATATAGTGTGTCATTGTTTAATACATAGTATGAACTTACGTATCAAGAAATAAATGCAAGATAGTACAACTATTATTTCACTGCAATAAAACCATGAAATTGTTATTCATATGCCCACGTGCGCCTATGTTTTTCAACATTTGTAAAAGTTATCTAGTTTTCACAGGGTCGAAACCAATTATAGCCCTCTACCCTAAATATTTCCGTGATATGTTTAGGTTTAGTTAATCATCATTTACTTTAAGTAAAAGAATTTGTATTGTATTTTTTCCATGGATCACCTTTATTCGTTAAGTCATTTTTAATTTAGGACTTGGTGTTGATTGTATTTTTTGAGTATCTTTCCTCTTTCACTTATTTTTATGAGGAATCAAACAAAGAATTAATAAACTATTTTAACATCCTTAGTACCAGAGGTTAAACCACATAGTTTAATTAAGGAAAGTATGCATTACACATACACATGAGATACAATGCCCTCCACCCATTGCGTGGGGAGGTGGGAATCAAAACCAAATAAGCCACAATGGTGAAAGGCCCTAAAGATCTCAATGGACTATTAATGAAACATGCATGTGGGCGCTACAAAGTTGAAACCGAACCATCAACTTAGAATTTCATTTAAATGGGAGTATAATCTCATGTGTGTCATCTGGCATGAAGGCTATTCCATGAGTTTTGAAACATTTCCACACACACCTGTGAATCACCGGTACAATCATAGGATTATTGACTATCAGTATGATTCTTTGTCATGTGATATTGAGCTGGGTTTGTTACGTAGATAGTCATCCAACATAAAGGGAAATGATGATCCCCTTTGCTTGATGCTTGCTTTACTTTCTAGAGTAGGACTTCAAAACACTTATGTTTTAAGGTGATGAGACATGTTATGTTATGTATATTTTAATGTGATGACTTCCGATTTGCTACTTGTTTATGTTTATGGTTGCCTTTTGCATGTGATAAATGTCAATTCAGAATTTTATTTAAAATCTAATACACGTAGTTATTTTGGGTTTCCAGGTACACAGACTAGGTCAATGGATTCAAATTCACGCAACAAAATCTTAATTAAGATACATATTTTATAAATAGGAAATGATTATGCACATGATAAACGCCATTCAATCGTACAGACAAGTAGCAAGGAATCAACAAACATGGTTGCAAAGGATGCACAAGTAAAAGGTGTCTACCAACAAAACCTATTGCAACATCATATTCAACATGTTTATTGGTGGCAAATCCAGCATACTGAAGTGAGTGGAACGAACGAATGCAAAGGGGGAAATGCTCATATGCTTAAGGCTAGATTCTTGAGAATACTCGCATCATCACATAATTTATATGGCAGGGATGATGGATCCATATGAAAGATGCAGAACAAAAATGAGATGATGGGGTGAATGCAAAGTTACCTAAATGCACAGCCAGTCAGGACATATCCATTTCAATGCGTAAATTGTGGTGTTCTTATAAGAGAGTGCATTACTAGGTTAGGAGGCTCTCTGAAACTTAGTATGAGTGCCCTTTCCCAAATCCTGCAAATGACAAGGTCCTAATCACAATGGTTTTAAACTTGTTGCCTGAGAAAATGAGCTGGCTTACAGCACACAAGAACAAGTTCTTCCATTTTCACGAAAGGTACAGGTGCCTTATGGCTGTACTGCTTTGTGTGTTTTTGCCTACATTTAATGGTTTTTCAATGCAAATACTATTGCATTTTAATTGGTATGCTCAAGCATGGATAATTCATTATTTCTAAAGGTTGTGTGTCCTAGAGGAGTTTGGGCTGAAAAGGTGAAGGAGGGGGATTGCCACTCGATCGTGTAGCACGACCCTCTCTCCAAAACACAGAAAGGCAAATCTTGTGAATTTTTAAATCGATATTAGTGATAGGTCGCAAAGTTGCAGAAGAGCATACAACAATTGGTTTGTGCTTATTCACCATCTTCAAAGTATGAGCCAGTGATTTTATTGATCGTTCAACTTGTCCAATATTTTTATGACACAAGAGGACATTATTATGCTCAAAGCTCAACACATCATCAAAAATGTCACACGAAGTTGGAAATTAGTTTTTTCAACTCTAACTTAATGGTATAACATGGTTAAAGTTGTGCGGTTTATAGTCACAATGTTATTGAACTGTTACATAGCTCTTTAAACCAATTGGTGAAAATAGGTCGTACGGCACTGCGGGAGAAGACATTTGGTGGACGTTACACAATGGGGGTAGACGCTCTGATAACCAATGGTCATTAGAAAGGACCACCGAGATGATAGGATGGAGGAGTCATGCGAGTTTTGCCTTGAGGGCAAGAAAGGAAAATTGGGATAAAGGCTTGACTCACCTCAATGCACCCACTAAGATGGAAGTTCAAGAATAACCAACAGGCATGATTTTAATATGGCAGTTTCATATCAGAGAGGTGGTGCGTGACAGAACAGAAGGACTGTTAAGCTTCGCACATATGATAGGACAATGACGGGAGACAATATCGACACCGTGATGATAGAGATCATCACTGATGAGGAGGAATGGCAGGCATGATTTTCGGTATATCGTCGATTGTCACTGCTTGAGATGAAGAGCAAACTTAGGTTCGCAACATGTAGGGATTCCGCCATACCATGACCTTTTCATCCGATGATGAAAAAGATGTGCATCGAAAATCATCATTAACCGCTAATCACGCGCACCGTAGGGTACCTAGAACAACCGCAAGGGGCCAAACCTTTTTCATTTTTCTTTGTGATGTAATTCGAAGTTTTAATTCCTGACACAATGACCTAATGGGTACCGCCACCCATTCGTACGAATTAATAGAAATCAATTGCTGAATTGCCGCACTGTGGCACGTGTAAGGATATAATGACGCAAGTTTTTGGATCGAGAACACAAACTAATGCGACCCTTTCGGGAGAATAGACATAAAGGCACCATGAGGTGGTTTTATCGACATAATATATCACATGCCCGATCCCGGTAGCATCATCCCGATGAGAACCGTTGCTATCAAATAGGTCGTTATATATATAAAGACGAAGTCCCCCGTCAAATTTAGGTGACTCAATCAAGGGAGAAGTAGGGAGCATTTTTTAGGTACTAAACACTGCTGAGCATAATCATCTAAAAAAATGAATGTTAGATCTATGAGTCTTAGAAACCCATGAGCAACAAAGAACAAAAGGAACCGATGAAAGAAGTTGTTTTTTCTGGAGGCTGTAATCAGTGGGAGGCATGGTGGAAGTTTGAGAATGGCTTGAAATTTGAGAGGTTCAAGATTATGTTGTCCTGGACACGCTCTATGAAGCTTAAAAGAAATCAGCATGAACGCAAAATATGTAGAGATTTTAGACCGGTCTCAAACTTTTTAGTTTCAATTTTATCACTCCAAAGTTTAACGTTCTTAGGTCACATATTTAAATTGAAAATGAAAATCCTTTCGAAAACAAATTGTGACCTACGTTAGAAATTAGAATTAAAATACTGAAAATACTACCAGCCACACACAAAAACACGCAATGTTTAGTCATATGATCTTTGAAAACCTCACAACTTTTGAGAAAACTACCAGATCTTCTTTATTTTCCGAAAATTATTTTACAAAGAAATGAAATACAATAAGAAAATTCTAGTTAAACCAACAATGCCGTACTTATCTCTATTTTCTATGGCTATGTCCCACCCTGAACAAAGCAACCAAGAAAAGAAAGCAAACTAAAATAAAAATTTATTACGTTAATGAACAACCTCAAACTCGTGCTTCAGAACATAGAGTACAGCAGTTGTACATCGTATAGACCGTATGAAAGAACTATACGACCTCTCAAAACTTGCCTTACTATCTCGCAACTGTGTTTCACAATCTCAAAATTCATGCCTTAGTCCGTTGTACCTTCTCCCCATCATAAAAGGTCCCTCCTCAAAATCACAAGCTAACGTAATAAAATTTGTTTTGATTTATGTACCAATAAATGCTGGTACGTATTGTGTTAGTCACCGTAATTCTAAGTATTGGCAACACCAAATATTATGGGTGAACATTCAACCAACCTTGAGTCCCAGGGACCATTTTCCGGACTCGTAGCCTTCATATATTTGTATAAAGGTGTGATCAAAGAAGTGAGACATTTTAAGCTAGTTACAACTGATACTTTGTTTTGTTTAGTTTGGTTGCAGGTTGTCAAGTAGAATGAGTAGAGTAAGAGAGGTTCAAACCATTGGGCTATTGGGTCTGGTGAAAGTGCTTGAAAACACAACAATGAATGAAGGGTGTTTCATAGGGAAAGTTACTGCAAAGCCAAATGGATCTTTAGTAGCGATGTGAGTGAATACATTGTCTGTGAACATAGTAGGTTTAAAGGGAATTAAGAATCTTAACAAATACCATAACAAGAAGCCAAAGATCACTATGCTTGGAAATAACCAAAGGACATGGCATGCCAAATACAAGCTTTCCTAGAACAAACTTTAAAACAAAACTTTAAAATAACAATCCAATAAAACCTAGAGACAGGAACCCCAAATTTTCTAGTTATTCATCTTTCAAGAGAAAGAAAACATAAGATAACACATTAGTAATCATTAAAGACAAGGAACCCAAATTTAATCAAAACTACATAGCAACATCACAAAGAGAGTACTAAGATGGAGTAAAAGAGGAAGGGGAAACTAGACTTTCTCAACAATGACCCACTCAGTAAACTCTTGTGTTGAAAAGGCTTCCAGAACATGCTTAAGCTACACAACATGGTACTACAAACTTTGGGCTTGAATCCATTAAATCATTTCAATATTGGTCAAGTATGAACTAGAGAGCAAATGAAGTTAATTTCTCCAATCAGACCTAGTAATATATGAAAACATCTAAGAACAGAAAGGAATGGAATGGCAATGATGGAGTTTAGTGAAATGAAGCTGCCTTTCATACTATGTATTCATGAAAGGTTTTTTACATGCATGTTTATTTTTTAGACTATGTGTTTATTTTGACAGAAGGATTCATGGTTCATGAGTTACAGGATGATATTTATGGATGATTTGTTTCAGGTTGGTAAAAATAGATGGACTCTATTTTTAGATTGGGTTGATTCTATTTAGACTATCAAGTAAAATAGCCTAACAATATTATTAACCCTTAATAATATTTAGACTATAAACAAGATTCTTATCCTCTTGAGTATCAGCTTTGATGCTTGACGTGTACCAAGGCAAATTCTATATGAACACGCTTTTCCTAAGGGTTAGTTGAGCTATTGCGATGGTTGAATTTAGTTAGAACTCATGTAAGGCAGTTTGGTGAGTTGCGAGACATTGGTGACAGAACATGTTATCTTGTTGAACTAGTTGTATTGTTTAATCGACAAACACACTAGTGATGAGGTGTGAATTAATTATTAATTAATTTTTACCAATTATTAACTCATAAAATCACCAAAGAACACATTTCACAATTCATAGCGGCTGGACAAACAATAACATCAGCAGAGGTGGGCAGAAAAGGGTGAGTGTGATTACGTTTGTACCACCGAGACATGAGAGATTTGGCACACATATTGATTGATATTTCCAATGAGGATTGCGTAGCTTGAGCTAGTGAGATCTAACTGTGATCTCTCATCATTAATCAACTTGATTATGAATAGAGGCGTGTGCGTACCAGGGAGGAGATTTTGAATCTGTGACTTGTTCATATTTTTCATATCAGTTTGTGTAGTATGACAGTGCCTAGAGCGGGAGAGAGCTGTTCTATGTATCACATATTTTCTACCACCAGAACATACGTATAGTTGGGGTTTTTGTGCCTATTTCTTTCCCCATTACATACCGTGTTGATATGTGTGTGCTTGATTATGTTTTGTTGCGCATGCGACCGCTTCATTTTGTATACCGATAGATCAATTGTAGCAGAAGAGGTTAAAATATGTACGAAGCTTAAATAGTTTAAATCGTGATAATCTTGAATTCAGCTATTATTCAAACCGCCACATGGTCGAGCAAGAAGATTGGTCATCGTATCCAATACAGTGATTACAATTATTTCCGGCAGATGAGTCTCGTAACCTGCCAGGTAGCTCGGGATCCATCCTTTCAGTGATATATCCGTAAATGCTCTCATACCGCATCTCTCACAGAAATAATTTGTTTCGCGTATCGAAAGGCCGAGTTTTGAGCTGTGAATTCGAATTTTACAAAGAACAGCCAAAGTTGAAATGTCTTTCGAATTATCAGGATCGATATGCCCTTGAAAGTTCGAATTATGTTGCATGAAGGACAAGAATGGAGCAAGACAGATGATAAATAACAAGGAGTTCATAGAGACGAGGTCCTAAAGCTCATTGATGTTGCCCAAGTTGAGTTGGAAAAGAAGATGGAAAATGTCGATGATTCTTCAACAGCATGGAAGGATTCATATCGTATCCAAAGACATGAAAATTCTTCCATACTTGATGTGAAAGCGCCGTACGTATTTATTCCAAAGCAAGAGCACCGCAGGAAGTTGGCGATCAAGGATAAACCTTGGACACATAAAGATGGAGAAAGGCAAATAAAGATACCTAAGTACTCTCACGGTAAGTTTATCCAACGTGTGATGAGTCAAAGTGGGAGTGACTGTCGATGATGATAATTTGGTGAGTCATTTTCGATCTTCCGAAGAGTTGGCAGCATGCCTATCGTGATTATGTCAATGGTCGAGAAATTGTTGTGATGGGAGCGATTGCCTGGACCTTGCAACAGGAGACAAGGCGGATATCGAGAGACGTATCTTTCATCAAAGTATCCTAAGGAAGAAAATCGCGTTCGTCGCTAAAGCATACAAGAGCAAGAAATTTTCCTTTGTCTTGTGAAAGGCAGCAGATATGTCCATAAACTGCTCACCCATACCAACACGATATTATGCTACAATTGTTTCGAAGAAGAAAATATGTTGTTGGATTCATAGCGAGGCCTTAGCTCAGCTGAGCCGGATTGGTCATCATATGTCATCCCTGGCAGATGGGACTGTGAGGTGACCCGGGGATGGGGCATATCTTTTCACATGATCCGGAGATCGAGATCCGCGCATCCGATGAGAAAGATCTGCGCGCAGGAGTGCACATCGACATGATGGTAGATACAGAAAGGGACTGTATTTATACCATTTTTCGAGAGGAGTCTCTGTAAACCTTTGTGGTCATTGGAAGAGATGCATGTCTCCAGGATTGAAGAAGAATATGATCCTTTGGCGATGTTAGAAGACAAGGGTATGACAAGGTTGTCTTCACGTAGGAAAGGTTTTCCGTACGAAGACAATCGAGAGTATTCCGAAAGATAGAGTTCAAGTCAAGAACCATTATCAAACAAGGGATGGGTCGCGCAATGGCATTCAAGCGTTAATATGAGCAGAGGCCAAGATGATGAAGTAGTTGTGGCACCGAGATTGGGCCACCACCATGTGAGCTTAAGACATTCGTAGCGTATTTCCTCACCCGTCCCTAAGGGCACTTGCGCAATCGTACCGCGTGGTGGTACTGGTTTGTGAAAAAGCCACTCACGAGAAGGATAGTCGCGGCGCACGCACGATCTCGAAATTCGTTAGCGTGTGTGGACCTTTCAAGAGCCACAAAGAAAGCACAAGTACCAGGATTTTGTTGATGATATTTTTGGTGATGGATTCTTCAAAGAAGACAGACATACTTAAAGTTCGTGAGTTCAAGGCACTGTTGAGAAGGAATTCCATATGTATGCTCTTAGAGCGATAATGGTGGTATCTATCTCACCTAATTCAAGGACTTTTGGCAACAAGAAGGAATTCAGAGCTCACAGGCATCTTCACAACCCAAAAGAGACAATGGAAGTTGTCGAGTTAAGAAATGTAATGATCGTGGGTGTCGACGCGCGATGTTGTACGATCAAAGCCTACCCTTTCACTTAGCAGAGGGTATGAAATACTGGGTGAAGATATAGCAAGAATCATTTCTCACAAGATACTGGCTGAGGAAGGCCCCAGGAGACAAAGCTGGTAAGACCCGATGTTTCTGCCTGAGATTTTTGGTTCACTCGTTCACCAGACAGGACAAAGGATGCTGCAGAAGTCGCATCCGATCACAGGCCGATATTTGGGGCACAATCGTATGCTCCCACAACTACTGCGGTGTATTTTTCCGCACAGCCCAAGACCCGTTGTGCGACGCGGGATATCAAACTTCGGGGAGGAGAAAGCCAAGAAGTGTTCGTCGAGAGGAGCCACACTTGGTATGCGTACGAGGAGCTATTAGTTCCCAAGGATGAGCTTGGCGGTGGACCGGGCCGGCGAAGAGGAAGTTCATGGAGGAAGACCTTCTGTGCGCTCAACCATCGAGGGCGGCAAGCGCACTGCTGCTGCAGCCGAGGATCGGGCCGAGATGAGAGTCCGTAGGACCACCCATGAAAGGAAGCAAGGCATACATATACCACCGAACGATACTGGACATAATGGCTCCTTGGAGAAAATGTGTCGCATGCAGCCATCCCTTGGAGGAAGCTGTGAGGACCTTACGGGCAGATGCCATGGTGGAAGAGTACGATTCGATTGTCGAACAAAGGCATGGGGAGATTGTCCCAAGACCTTATAAAACCAAGAAGCCAAGTGGCGTGATACACAAAGTGGTTGCAAGGCTTCTTCCATTTTCGGGAGGTGGGAGAAGTACAAGGCAAGATTTGTTGCCCGAGGCTTCTCACAGAGACAGACCCATTATGAGGAGACTTTTGCACCGTCGCAAGGCACTTTTCCACATATGCACGATCCTCGGCTTCCCCCGTCACAGATGTGGGTGGCACATCCATCGTACGAATGAAGATCACGTTCCCGAACGGAATCATTGAGGAGGAGGAACATGGTAGCGTTCGTAAGTTTTTAGGATCTTTTCACAGCGAGTCGTACGTGGGCAAGACCAGAGACATCAGGCAAGGAACAATAATTCCCCGTGCTTGCACATATGGATAGACAGCTTATTTTCCATCGGACTCTATTCTCCAAGAGTGAGGCGGATCCTAACTGTACCTTATCGTGTGGAGGAAGCCGTACGTCCAGACCGTATGTAGATGATCGATTTTGATGGTGATGAGCTGAGATACCGCAAGGAGGATTTTAAAATAGGTCTTAGATGAAGTTGACCTGGGCCTCCTTCATTATTTCCGCGGGATTAAATTGGGCAGCCGTAGTGATATTATTTGTTTTGTATAAGTATGTCTGGTGAAAGGACGAGAAGTTCAACATGCATGGCCGCAAGATCAAGTGATACCCTCTTCTGGAGGTTGAGGAAGGAGTGATGCTGTTACTTCATGGAGGTAATGATGCCATCGTTTATCGTACAACAGGGGTCACTTATGTATTCAGTCAATACACGAATTTTATATGTTACAAGGTCATAACTAACTTTTGGGTTACAGCCAATGTTTTTCCGGCTGTGCAAGCATGTATTGTGTTATCTTAGAGGCACATTGGGATATGTTTAAAAGGATAGAGATGAGGTAGCTATGTTTACGATGCGATTGTGAGCCCAACGCATGTATGACATGTTGCATATATTCCTTTCATCTAAATTTTGACCAATGTCTTCAACCATTTTCTAACAAGCTTTTCAACAAAACCCCATGCCGCTCTAAAAACACTGTCATGATTAAATTTGGTATTTAACATACCCGGTCAAGCCTGTGCCCTAGCCCTCTCTCGATACCAAGGACCCGAGTCCGAGACCAAAAAACAAGAAAAGGGGGTTTATCACGTGTCCCGGCGTTGCTGCAACTATCCGATTCAATTAAATCAACGCGCGCGGGTGATCGCTGGAAGAGTGAGGGCCCCGCATCCGGCCCTTTATCACAACAAACTGGCAGCGCCTTTCCCCGCACCATTCTTGCTCACCGGCGGTTTCGGACCGAACGCCACGATTCCACACGGGATGTGCCACGTGTTTCGGCACGAGCGAGAAACCGCCCATCCCCGCACGCTAAACTTCAACCGCGCTCGCGCGGATTCACAAAGACCGTTGGACCCCGCACTCATCCACCCGTGGAGACGTGTCGAAATCGTCCGCCTATTGACACGCACTCGCGGCCACGTCCCACCCCCGCCACCGTTCGTCCGTGCCTCCGCCTTCCCACACCCACCCGCCGCGCTCCCGCCCTCGTCCGCCACGTGTCTCCCCCCCCCGTACGTCCCTCCGCCAATAATATATATATATATATATATATATATATATATATATATATATATATATATATATATATATATATATATATATATATATATATATATATATGTGTGTTTTTTTATGTGTTTTATCCACATTTTTCTGCTAGTTTTTCTTCTCGACCCACCGTAGTATTTCGGTTTTTTTTGCGAAACCTCCACTGTTTGTTCCCAACACCTCAGACAAGAAGCTACCGTTTTTGTCCTGTGGTCCTCGACCATTCCCTCTGTTCACTTCCGTCATTGATCGTCATTCGAGCTGTCGAACAGCTGGTTTTTGTGTTCTAAAATGACAGAGGAGGCGTTCAACCCACCGCCCATTCCGCAGAATGCGCGATCAAAGGTGATTTCCGTAGGCGAAACTTAATGAAGAAGTCGAGTCAGACATGAAATGATTGTTATTAAAGAAAATGGCGATAGATATTCTCGTAACTCTTCATGAAATTGCCTTACGTAAGATCTAGGATTCAAATTCGTAATTCAAAGGTCGAGAGTACAAGACCACAGATGCGTACCTTGCACCAAATCCTCACGCAAGAACATTTTCTTCTTCACCAGAGGCATCACAATGTATATATTTTATTATTTCCGCTCGTACATAAGGACATTTTTATCTCCCGCGCATTAATTTCCAGACACGATTGTTAGTATCTATTATAGCTAGTCATTCATGAAGAAGCGAATGTTTCGCGCGTTACCTTTTCTTATTCAAATTAAATAAATATGGATACCCACTTCTCCAAGCTCGTCTTCTATAAATACCGAAAAGCAAGACATTAAAAAGGTTCTGTGATTGCATAAATGTAATGACATCGTATTCATCTTGCAATATCAGAGTGAAGCCCCCAGAGCGTTCGTAGGGTCTCGTGAGGAGGGGTTATGATTGTTTGGTATTGAGGATTCGGTCTTTGGTATGTCATGATGTAAACTTTCTCTTTGTTAATGTATCATCTTTTCATGCAAACTTCTTCTTGTATCATGTTCCTCTAGAATGCCAGTGGCTCACTTGTGTCTGCGTAAGGATTCATCTTAAGTGGTGCCCTTTCTTCGGAACGTTCATTGGCCACGAACAGGCCTAAAAGTGATATGTTGTTCCATGTTCATCAATACCGCTAGTGGTCAAAGGATTCGAAATTTTGTACGCCCTCTTCCGCTTTAATATTTTTCTATGTTTCCTCACCTTAGCACTTTCGACATTTGAGACTTCGGATAGTTGGTCGAACCGGTCTCGACAGAAGCGGTTCTCTCGAACCTATTCGATATTTTCATCAAGTTTTACATGATGTCTTTACTTTATTCTTATCTTTGTATCGCCACCTTTCCGAGAGAATTTGGACCACCTAATCTAATTCTACTTTTGCTTAAACAAGAGATAGTAGTGGAGTCCCTGACCCACAACCATATGACCTCGCTAGGCTATTACGTTCCAGGTACCGTCTATACAACTTAGGTCGTCCCTAGGAGGGTGACAAAATCATCCACAAACATCTTTCTCGGCGCTCGCTGCTGTGATGGTTCAAGAACACCGCCCCCGGGTTTCTCGACAATTCACCCACCTCTAATCTCACAGAGCATGACAGGAAGAGCCGCACGCCCACCGCGACCTCCATCCGGTCTTTGCCGACAAATCTTACTTCAGTCCTCTCGGCTCTCGTAGGCCGTACTTCTGAGGTTTTCCAGTTACGCTAACGAAACACCCTACGTGTTCCACCTCCGCAGAAAATTATTCAGTAAGAGTTTGAAGGAGGGTTGTGCCTGCATGAAAATTTCTAGGCACCGTCGAAGGTTATTTCGCCCTCTTTCTTTCTCAAGAAGAATGTCATAAAAGTCTCAGTTGCGATTAGAAACTTACTTAGGGCGTTCAATTGAGTAACAACCTTATCCCTTGCTGAACAAGAAAATTAAAGAGGTCACCGAGGTAGTCTTCGTTAATCGAGAGTCCAGCCCCATCCACACCTCGTACCCTCGGTGCAACATATTCCCATTGTTACTACACCGCTTCCCTACCCCTTTCCCTCATTTGCTTCCCACCGCGCAACCCTCCACCCGCCCCTAATGGCCATCAATGTTCCCATTTCTCCGAACAAATATGCTCCTCCTGCTTACCCGGTGTTGAATGATATGCTGCAGGATTATCCGGGTATCCCCAAGGTTCAATGAAATGATATTGATGCTCGTAAACATTCGTAGACCTTCTCAAGCCGTGTTAAAATTTGAATGTTGAACACCGGGATGTGGTTTTTATGTTATTTAAAGTGCCTTTAAGGAGAAGCGTAAAATGGTTGTTTTCAATAGTATCAGAAATTGTTAACAACTACCTGGGATCAAATGGGAGAATGCTTTCTTTTCCAAAATGGGAGAAAAGAAAGACCGCCGTCAGTTGTCTCAACTTAATTTTAATATACTATGAAGAAGAAACAAGACCTAGCGATACTTAACTTATCAAAAGGTTCAATGTTATATCTTGGTTTGCTCGTGAAATGAAGCCAAAATGAAGTCGTCACAAGACACCTTCATATGTTTTTTCGACTTTGACTTTTTGATTTCTTGAGAGAAAGGAAACCTACTACACTAGATGATGGCACCGAGCGTTTCGAACTAGAAGCGAACTTTTTCCTCCAGAAAGTTACAAAGGGAGAATTGAACCGTATGCCGGTGAGGAAAGGTAAAAGAAGAGGTTTCTTGCCCTGAATCATGAGGAAGATTCGTAGTAAAATGGATGAAATAGTAAAAATGATAAAGAAGATGGTCAAGATGGAACTAGAAGCTAAAACGCAAGCTCCCAAGAACTATTACAATGTTCCTACGAGGGTACAATTCCCAAGAGATAAGAGGCCATCAAATATTGCCGAGAGACACAAGTGAGCAAAGAAGATCAAAATGTATCTATCCTTGTACTCGAAGACCAACAGATGACTTAACGTATATATGTACTATGATTAGAAGATTCTAAATCAGATTTTCAAACAAAACGATATGATCCTTCGAAGAAGAAGATGAAGAAGCGTATATTGACCATTATTTCAAGCAATTTCATTTACTTCATGGAAGCCCAATTCATCGTCAACATGACTCGTATCCTCGAGGAAGAGGACCCGAACTCATGAGCAAGAAGAAGATCCACCGTAAAGGAAGATTCGCTCGCAAGGAATCAAGAATAAAGAAATGTACAGAAAAGGTAAGACCTCCCGAATATCCCCTTGCACCAATCGATCGGGCTTCTTCTTCCTCTAAAACAGTTGCATTCTAACGCTTCAGCGAAGTCGTGTCAAGTTGCCGAGTTCCACGTTTGGAGAATAAGGAGTCAAAAGAAGTAATGATAGAAAAGTCCACATCTGCTTTTAATTAAAAGAGAGCTAGAAAAGATTAAGATTTTTTGTTCTCTCATCGTATCCAGCAACAAACAGATATCAACTTGTAAGTTACCTTCATACCCCCTTCTTTAACTACTAATTGTACTCAGTAGCTCTATAAATCTTCAAGAAGAAAGACCCATGGTAGTCTTACGCAATACGTCGAGAGATAGACCCTTATACTTCTTTATGTCTCTGTCCATGACCACATTTACAATCGTATGTTAGATTTCGGGTATCCTACAATTTTATGTCTTTTGTTCTGTTATGGAGCAACTAGGACCTAAATTAACAGACCACAAAGATTTATATTCATTTGATTCTTAAAAGGTTAAATGCTTGGGAATGATAAAACATTTTTAGAATAATTTATTTCAACCCAAAGTAAAAGTGTATGTTGACATTGTGGTCGCCGAGATATCCCCACCCTCGCTTTGGTATGTTGTTGTCAAGATCCTGGGTACCAAGATTGGGGACTGTCTAAATTGATTTAACATAATGCTACCTGCCTCCCGCTTTTGGTGGTCGAGAAGAGGTTAATATAGGGAAATGATTTACAAATGGTGTGACCACCGATGGTCAAGCCGTACACCAGCTTAACAACAAAGGGAGACTTTCATGTCATAGCAAGAATTGCAACCAGTATTACCAGCCCCTTGGTCAAACCCGAGCGATAAAATTAATAAATATTCGTGAGGCCGTAAATATGGACTCGAATTTTGATGGAGCTAATTCAAGGGAGGTGCAATGGGAGTGAGTGTTGTTGATTTCCCCTCACAGGAAAATGGGTGCCACCGTCTTTTTAAATTGGAGTATGAGGCTACAAATGTAGCCTATATGAAGTATTAAGACAATACAGACACTAGAAACATGGGGTATCCAATGTTCTGAAGAAGCTTGGAGAGACTTTTTGAACATAGTGAAACGATTAAGAATGAATGCTTTGAATAAACATCCCTGGCCAGACATAGAACAAAGTATGACATGATAGAAAATTTTCAAACATTTAATACAAGGCCTATGCTCAACAGAACAATGGTATTAGGCAGATTTCTTTGTTGTATTGCCAGACATTTCTCAAAACTAAGATATGAAGTGAGAATGCGTACTATCCATTCTGCATAACAGAAACAACGGTGTTCTTTCGAAGATGATGACAGAAGAGATTCATGGAGACAAAGTGAGAATTCATAAAGGGAAATTGATGATGATGGGGACAAGAAGTCAGAAACATTGGTCAAGGAACAAGAGAATATAGCAGAACCGATGTCGAAAACTTTCTAAAGGAACAAGGTCATCCCTGAGGTCTAAAGGTTTTCAAAGATTATTCACGTACAAATGATGTTCCTATGCACCAAAACAAAGAAGAGAAGAAGACCAAATGAGAGATTTGTCTCACCATCATCCCAAAATTGTTAAATTATCTAAAGTCTCAGAATATAGGGAAAAGTATTTGAAATTATTTGTTCTTAGTGTTTTTTGTCTGTCCTATCATGACTTGAAAATCTTTGATGTAAATATAATGCAAGATAAGATTCCATCGAGGGAGAATGCAAAGCTACACAAATAGAAGTTTGTGCGTATTAACTCCTCGCTTTCTTCCTCAATTGAGAAAGAATTAGAAATTGTTGAAGGTCAAAGCATCAGCCTTTGAGGTACTCGTACGGGATACGAATCTTGTTCTTACCAGTAACATGGAGAAATAAGACCCAGGTTACCAAATTTAATAGAGTATCTTCTCAAAGATACTACTCATCGCTAAATGGACCATATCTCCGTTAGAAGTGGTAGGGACATCCGTAACAATGATGGATGGATTTTTCAACAATCAGAACAAGCCCCAAGAGATTAGAAGAAGACCTGCTCACCACGCCTATGGGGGAACCTTTATGGTGGGCTATTTGACCGATTAATGTGTGTTACTTTTCAAAGGGCAATGGGACATAGCTTTATTGGAGAACAGACAAGTTCTTGGTATATCTTGATGACATCACGGTATTCTCAAAGAGTGATGATGAGCATATTAAAGTATTTGAGAAGAAATTTCGAAAATTTAAGGTACGTCTTTCTCCTAATCCCCAAAAATCTTTGCTCGTATTAGGACGAAGGAAAACTCTAGGACATATCGTGACTAATATTTATGTAAAAATTGATCCCAAGAGAGTTGAAGTTATTAAAACAAATATTTTCTCGCTGAAGAAATAAGAAAGACATGTTTTTGGCCGAATAAATTTTTATTAAAACTATTCAATTACAGGAATAGTTAGACACATGTTAAACTAATATGTTGAAAGGACAATGCTTAGTATCCCAGAGTCTAGGGATGAATGCAATCATGTTGGGATCACAGACCCGTACGACAGCAAGCTATTTATGGTATTTTCCATTTACCCACCCTCACAATCGTATATTACTACGTTAAAATGGAGAGGGAGGAACACCATATCGTTCTTCTGCTCAAAATAAGGATGTCGAATTGGAACATAATATGTTAATTAGAGAAGCAGTATATGCCTGGTAAAGTCCCTTAAAGCTTTTAGAGTTTATATTTTTACAATCCTATGACATCGTTTTATGTCCCACAAATAATCAGAAAAGACATTCTATCGTGACAAGAAAGGCAGGAAGACAGATTGTGCATCAGAGTGATTTAGACATAAAGCTTACCAAATTGATTATATGGATTTCATGTATACATTTTATCCGAACTAATACTAAAGTCAGCATTAATCTATCCTTGGTGGCAAATGAAGAATCAAGAAGAAGAGGACAACATGGGATCATAGAGGGCCACAAAACAAGAAATATCTAATCAGTCCTTGGTATACAAATAGTTGAAACATTCTGCTGACACTAGCTGCTCCTCCAGATGCGTATACAAAGTACAAACAGAAGGATGAGACCTAAGTATACACACATGATGCCTATTGGGAGACCTTTGGGTAGGTTGTCATATGCCTCATGAAATGGCGCAGAATACACGATGAATCATGTAGGGAATATGTAGAACAATAAAATGTTTTATCGGCCAAAATTGTATTTATACCTTTGCTTGGGTATTCTACATGTGAATAAGTGCTGTGTTTGCGTGTAAAGACACAAGTTAGTACTCAGCACTCATTCATGTAAATGAACCTTCTAAATGGGGATTAGATTTATAGAGAAATACACCTCTACTTATGCACAATATAAATGGATACCTGGAATGCCTACAAAATATTTACGAAATGGGTGGAAGCCATACCTACAAGAAGACACAGAGATGTCCTAATTCATGAATTTTGTAGAAGATAATACCATCTAGGCTTGCTGTCCCAAGGATTGTAAATCGATAATGCCTGGGCCAAGTCTGCCAGACGAAATTTCCGCTAAAGATATAATATTGTATTAACTTCATTCCACGTATATTATCCCTAGGAACGGTAAGTTTAATCATCCACAAAACCCTGTGAGGCCCTAAGAAAACAATAGCCGAAATGTAAAAAACTGGACTTCAATTGAAGTTTGTTTGGGAAAATAGGATAACCGCAAAAAGACAATAAAGGTGTTCTACATGAGCTGTATGGGCGGGCGGTGTGTTTCGTGTACTGGTATCAAGCAAGACCAAGCGATAAAGAAACCAGAATAGTCTTACGATGATTAGGAGAATTAATCAGTAGAATTGAGAAAACAAGGAACTATGTAGACCACATTAATAGAATAACAGAAAATGAAGATTTCGATTTCGTACGTGCGATAGAATTCTTGTTGGAGACCGTTTTGTTGATGTTCATAGCGTAAAAGTATCTTCAAGTTGACCACCAGGTTTGGTCAATTCGTAATCGTGAGTCGTGCGCTAAACAATACTTTTATGTTGGAGAATTCCGTTGCAGATTTGTTGATACATTGTGACACGAACATAACCTCAAGCCATATTTTCAATTGCATCAGTGAAGAATGTCGATCGTATATACCGTATATAAATTGCTTTACCACAGTTTTTGCAACAAAAGAACAAGATAATTACCCGAGGTAGCGCAGATAAAATAGAGAAGCAAAATGAAATAATTTAGTGTCCGTTGTTCTCGACATGCCCGTGAACGACATGTCGTCTCGTATGTGGAGTCAAGGTTAGCATATTCCTTTCTCCATCTAAATTTTTGACCTCACCTGCCTTCCCAGAAACTACATTTCAATGTTTTCTTGGTCAAAACCCCATGCCGCTCTAAAAATACTCTTTTCGAACATTAAATTCATATTTTAAGAATACCCGGTCGAAGCCCCAAAGTCTTTAGCCCTTCGACATTACCATATGATCCAGTCCAAGACCACAGCGTATAGTGTTAAACATTATTTAAGTCTCAAAGGTTGCTTAAATTATCCGATTCACACTCAATCAATTGTTGTGGCGTGATCGTCAACAGTGAGGCCCATCCGGCCTCCCCAAGACACGAAAACGTGCTTTCGTACGCATTTGTCATCATGTTTTGGACCACCCGGCCATTCTGGGCTACCAAGATGTGCCACGGTCTGGTACTTAGCGAGAAACCGCCTATCCGCACGAAATCTCTAACCGATGGTCAAGCAAAGGATCTACAAAGACCGTTGGATCTTCCGTATCTCATCCAACGGCGGAGAGACAGTAACAACGTCCACGATTGACACGTACTCGCTACTGCCCCACACCGCGCCACCGTGCTCGTCCATACTTTCCACCTTCACTTACCACCCACCCGTTCACTACCTGTTTCTTTACCGCCGTGGCCGTGTTCCCCCCCCCGTACTTTCCCTCCGCGCTCAATATATATATATATATATATATATATGTTTTTTATGTGCTTTATTCACATTTGCCGTTGTTTTTTTCTCCCCGACCCATCGATAGTTTCTTATTTTATGAAACTCACTGTCTGTTTTTAATTTCGTATGTCACCGTTTTTGGTCTTCTGTGGTCTCCATCATTTCTCCATTCACACTGGCCGCCTGATCGCTCGTCCTAGCCGCTTGCTGGGGGCCGGGAGCCAGGGTGTTCGAAACATAGAGGAGGCGTTCAAATCCACCGCCTCATTCCGCAGAATCAAGAACACATCGTACAGTGACCGTAGGCGAAATTTCAATGGAAGAAGTCGGAGTCGGTACATGAAAATGACCACTATTAAAGAAAATACGTATACAGAGACTTAACCTCCGCAGAAATTCGCCTTCATTTAAGATTCGACATCTAAATTCAATTCAAAGGTCGATATGCGCATCGTAGACGCAGACTAAATTTCTAAACTTTCTTTGCTTTTTTTTTCGTGTCAGATTTTCCGCCTAGAGGCATCACAATGTATATATTTTATTATTTTTATTTTGTGCACATAAGGAGATTTTTATCTCCAACATTAATTTTCATGTATATGCGCATTGTTAGGTATATTCATTTATAGCTATTATTCATGGCGAATGTTCCTCACTTTTCTTATTCAAATTAGGTCAATAAACATGATATCACCCTCTTGCTCTTCGTCTTCTATAAACATCATACAAGACATTAAAAGGTTCCGTATTGTATAAGTCACAGAAGACCATCGTATTCATCTTATAAATATCAGGACAGAAGCTCCATTTTAGGGTCCATGTTGAGAGCAGAACAATATAGACTCGGTTCGTATGTCGTTGACAACTTTCTTGTGTTAATGTATCATCTTTTCATGCAAACTTCTTCTTGGTCATGTTTAGAATGCTAGTGGCCCCACTAATTTGCGATTCATTCACAGGCCTTTTCTTGAATTAATGCCGCCTTAAATAGGCTCAGAAGTGACATGTTTGCTCCACGTTCACATTTTTCACTGCCATTAGTGGCTTGTTGATCTGGGAACTGGTGCCCCTTCCCGCTGCAGAATAACATCTTCTTATGTTTCCACCCAACAGGCCTTTCTTGACATTTGATTAAGATATATTATTTGAATCTCCACCTCTTTACAGTAAGCGGTCTCTAATCCCGTTCTAGATACTTTTGCGCTAAGTTTTACATGATGTCTTTATTTTTATTCTCATTTTGTATTATTTCTAGAGACATTGGACCAATTAATCTAATTTTATTTTTTGTTTAAATGAGAGGGTAGGTGGGAGTCTCTGACCCACAACTCCAACTATAAAGGACTGTTATATTAAATATGTCCTAGGTACTGTCCATGGCAACTTGTGTGTCAGTCTTAGAGGGTGACAAATCATCCAACAGACACACCGGGAGGACTTATCGGTCGATGGTAGTTTTTGGCAGTACAACAGAAGTAGATCCGTGTACCTGGGCCCAGTAGGTCGAGACATGGCGTGCTTGCTGTTGCGAGGCTACAGTGATGAGAAGATCTTCAAGCTGTTATTCAGTCACACTGAGCTCATCGTATTTATTGTGACAACTATAGAATACAACAACTTCACTAATCCACAAATATTTCATGATAGATCCAAACACATCGACATCGGGGTACCATCATATCGTAGATTGAAATGGAGAACCACATGTTACTTTCATACATTCTCACTGGGAGACCGAAAGATGGCCGACATCTTCGATGAAGGCGCCACAAGAGAAAATTGAATACTTACGTAGCAAGAGGCTGGGTGGGATAATCCATATATTTCTTTGTTGAGAGGGAGTGTTGAAAATGCATGAAGATGATGACCTTAGTGAAAATGAAGTCACCTTACTATGGGTCCTTGTTAAAGTATTTTTTGGTGCAAAGTTTATTTAGACTATGTCTATTTTTAGACAGATTATGGTTCATGAGTTGTGGTGATGGTTTATGGATGATTGGTTTAGGCCAGGCAAAATAGATGGACCTCTATTTTTAGACATTAGAAGTGTTTTGCCAGACCACGGTTGTATTGTAGTCACCAAATATTATTAACCCTTAATAATATTTAGACCATAAAACATTATCTTATCCTCTTTGAGCATCAGCTTTGATGTTTGGATGTGTACATGCAGTCAAGGAAGGAACATGCTTTTCCTAAGGGAAGAAGGAGTCATTGCATGGTTGATTTCACTAGAACCCATGAGTTTATAAGCTGATGAGACAATGGTGAGTTATGTTTCAATACGAACTTAGTTGAACCAGAAGGTATTAGTTCATCCAAATACAATTAGTGACATGGTGGTGTAAATTAATTAATAATTAATTCACTAATTATTAACTCATAAATCAACAACAATACTGCCGAATCGTAATGCATGTGACGGTTCAAAGGAGACCAAAGCATAGAGGGTAAAAGTGTAGAGTGTGACTACTGCTATGACTATACCGTAAAAGGAGATTTGCACACACATTAGATCGAGATTACAATGAGGATTGCTAGTTGGAGCTAGTGGGATTTTAACTTGATCTCAAGTCATTAACTAAATTTAAGCCTGTTAGAGGGTGTAGACTTGTGGAGGAGATTTGAACTCGTGACTTGTTCACTTTCCATACTAGTTTGTGTGTGTAGCATGTGACATAGTGCTGAGAATGTAGCTTAAAGCATGTGTATTACATGTTCTCTATCATAATATACGATAGTTGTGTCACTATTTCTTTCTCATTGTTATTGTACCCAGTTGATATGCTTGATTATGTTTTTTTAATGTGCGCAGCGATCGTTCGCTATTTTATATTGATGATCGAATCAGAAGAGGCTATATTAGCATGAAGCTTAAGAAAATAATCAGATAACCCCATTAGAATAATTCAAATTATTATTCAAATTTTCATAAAATGTACTTAAGGTGCCTTGTCAAAGACATATTAACCTAAATTTTTGGTTTACTAAAGGAGAAAGAGAAAAATATGAAAACATAAGAAGACAAGTGCTAAATTAGAAAAACATCACCACTAACCATGTTCATGAATCTTTCAAATGTGCTTGCTCCATTTCCATTCAAATCAAAACATTCACACAACTCCAAAGCCAATTTCTTCTCAACTCCAAGTCTATGATATTGAGCTCAATAATCAACCAACAATCACAATGGGGCTTACATGTAGTATTTAACTGCGAAAATGGTGAAGCAAACCCTAGATAAGGTTTTAGAAGTCATTAATTACCTCATAAATGCATTTGACCATTGAGACCATGCAAGGCCCAAGGCACAAATATCCCAATCTCAATAAATGAAAAAATAACTTCTAACAAAACTCTTCACATTAGGGGAATTTTGAGGTCTAAAATGGGCCTCCTAAGGAAATAATAAAATAATATTTATGAATTTGCAATTCACTTTTTTCACCACAATCCATGTAACCATAGTTAAATTCACTTCATAATTTGTACCAAAATAAAATTAATAAAAAAATTGTATTGATGTGACTATAAATAAGAGTGAGATTTTCAAGAAAAAGTCATTATCATTGAACAACTAATGTATTTGTCCTTTGTACTTGAATAACTTAAAATAAAATAAAATATAAATTTATAAATTCTTAATTATATTATATGCTATTAATTAAAATTTATATTATTTACATGTAATTAATATACTATATAAAAATAAAATAAAATAATATAATATAATAAATGTATAGAGATATGCATTGTTTCTTTCAAGAAATATGAAATGACAATAATATTATTTTATTCAAAAGTGTGAAATGAAATTTATATGAGTACTTTATTTTATGACTTTAAAAGTACTTAGAGCACTACCATGATTAACCATGAGTTTTTATTCACCATTGAGAATGTGACAAGTAAGTACCTTTAACTCAAGCAATGCCATCTGAACCATTATGGATGATGTCATCCCCTAAAATGTGATTGGTTCTCATAAAGTGAATTTTGATTGCACATTTTACTTAGGAGACCTATTTTAGACCTCAAAAATCCCCTAATGGTCAATTTTAGAGATATTTGTCCTTTAAACCCTCAAAATATCTTGTTTAATAACTTCTTGTGTCTTTTGTTGACTTTCTGGCAAGGGCGCAGCGCCACTGGTTGAGGGCGCAGCACCAGGCCAAGGGTGTCGCGCCAAAATTGGAAACATTGCTCTTTTTTCAGCTGAGATTTGGAGGCATTCCTAGTGTCCAAATGAGCTCCATGATAGCTCATTGGAAAGCCTATCTTGTCTAGTTTCCAAATCTGCCTTTAGTTTTCAGAATGGAGCCCATTTACCTGCTCAAAAAGCCATTCTCCCAATACTGCTAAGGGCGCAGTGCCAGTGCTAAAAATAGGGGAGAAAGGTGTTTATTTGATGGTTTTTTGTCCCTTTGGAGGGACCAATTATGCTCCAAATGAGCCGAAATGTTATGAATGTGCTAGGCATGAGAAACATGAAAATGTAAACCTTTCTTCAACTGAGTGCCCCAAAGAAGAGTGCAACGCCAGTGGCATTGCACGTTTGGCCCTTTTTTCTGTTGGCCAAACAGTCAAAAACTTAAAATGAAAAAAGATGCCAAAAATGGATTTTACCTTGTTGATCATGTTTAGGAGGCTTGGAGGGATACATCATCAAGGATATCAAGTTTCTCCTTCTCCTTTGCCTCACTTAGGGCTTGAATCTTTGCAAGGGCTCTTTTGAGCTTGGACCTTGCAATATTATTTCTTAAGACATAATGCCTTGCCATATTCTTTTGAAGATCAATGTTTCCTTTTTCCTTCTCAAGTTGATCCTCTAGGTGTGTAGACAATTCAAAGGTGACCCCTGCAAGATTAACCTATTTTTCATGCAAGTTAATGATAAATAGTCTAGTTAGCTCAGGGTGGTTTTGCACCTACTGCACCTTTTCACAAAATTCATAGCAACCTACATGTTTGAAACAAGAAATAGTAAGGGGAGATGCCATGAGCTCTCTTGTACTGAGGGGTTCAAAACTATTTATCTTGCCTCCTTTATGATCATGCTTCCTTGGCATTTGGGCCTCACCACCACTGTCTTCACCCTCAGACATTATGAACTCTGCTTTTAAAAAAAACCCTGGAGTGTAAATGGAAATGAGATGAAGGGATGGTAATGAAAAGGTAGCTTTGCAAGTGAATGGGATGAGCGAGTGAGGGTATAGGTGTATGAGAATGCGTGAGAGGCTAAAACAACTCAATGACAACCCTCCAGCTATGCAATTACCCTTTCTATCACTGACACTCTGTCTAGGAAGATGAAATGAAGTTTAAACTGTGATCTCCAACTTGAAACTCAGGTTTTAATTAGGGTTTCATTCCATTCATCAATAAATCACCAAAATATCTTGAAGATGAGTGTATATCAGGTACTTACCTCTTCCCAGTGCTTTAGAAGACTTTGGAGGAAACTTGAAGGGGTTTTGAAGTTGTTTGAATGGTTGGAGGGCTTAGAAACCCTTCCTGGCCAAGGGCACGATGCCAAAGTTGAGGGCGTAGTGCCAAGGCTGAGCATGTAGCGTCAGTCCTAAGAGCGCAACGCCAAGGGTTTTATTCACAGGCTTGTCGGGAAAGAGCGCAGTGCCTTCCCCAATGTGCAGTGCCACCTTCCAAGCGCGCAACACCTTCAGAAATTTAACGGAAGATAAAATCCAAGCGCGTAGCGCCAACTTCCAGGGGCGCAGTGCCAGTCTGAGTGCGCAGTGTAAAACACATTGCCCAAATTCACTTAGGAAACTCACATATTTTTCTCTCTTGAGTGCTCTTGATCTTTTTAAAGGTGATAATGAATCTCTTGAAGTGTTAGATGTGATTTATAGGCAAATGGAAGTTTTATTTATCTTTATAAACCCACTTTCTAATGTTTTAAAGTCATTTTTCCTTTCTTCACTGATATTCTTTACACTTTTGCTTGCAGGTTTTCTTGAGTCATTAAATTGAATCTTCTTGGCTCCTTTTGACTTGACATGTTCATTCTGACACTTTGGGATTCAATCATACAGTATCATTTTCAAAATCCTCTTTTGATTCCACCATGGAGTTCAACTTATCATTTTACCTTCTCTGGCCACTTTCCCAAAATCCTAGGTGTTTGGAGTGCTTTTACAACAATCATCAGTGTTGTCTTCTAAGTTCTCTATATCCCTTTCAAGTCCATTCATTTATGTCCAATTCACCACACCTTTTTCCTTATTTCATCAATATTGATAGACTTTCGTCATGTTTGGCTTTGTGTGTCTCCTCCAGGTCATTTCTGCAAGTGGTCACTGCTTTGGCACTCAACTCGACCATCAAGTGTATAAACCGTAATTCTTTACAGGACCAAGTTGTTTCCCCTTCCTTTGATGTAAGTTGTTTTCATTCAAGAATAGACAATCCACCTCATCAATAAATTTTGTTGACAAAGCCTTCAACACTCCTGCAGAAGTGCTAAACTCTGTTCGTTTTTCTCATTTGCAGACTTTGAACTGAAGAGGTAATATTCTTTGGAAATATTTTAGGTCCTTCTTGAATAACCATTTCTTGACATTCTATTACATTTGAGCTAGATTCTAGAAAAGGAAAAGCAATGCCTGAAACATCCAAGGACAACCTTGAACAATGTAAACCCTAATGACCTAGTGGGAGGGTCCTTTGACCTGACTTTGACTGGGATTTGACTTGGATGTTTTTAAGTGAAAAACAGAGTATTGTCAAAAGTGTTGTATTGAATACCCAAAATCCAATGTACTTGATTTATCTAAAGAGCCTACAGAGATAGTTTTGATATCATCAATGCTTAAGGAACTTGAGGAAAAAAAGGAATGAATTAGCTATAGGAAATACCTAGATGGAGGATGAAGTCTATTGATAGGGAAATTTCTAAAACTCACAATATTCAAGGAATGTTGTTTTCAAAAATATATAAACACCCTTTAGTCATCCAATGATAGTGAAAAATACTGATGACTAACAGTGGCTCCAATTGGGGAGGGAAGCTCCTTTCGGGAGTTGTCCAGAACCTCAGAGTTCAGATCTCTGGTTTTGCAGATAAGAAGCCTCACATGCTTGTTGATTTATTCCTATTATTTCATTTTTCAAGGCGAATATTTGCTGCTGTTCTTTGAAGTTTTGACCTTACAATCTACAAAACATGATTGCTTCAATATCAACACTACCTACCTATCATACATTTCCTAACATTTTTTCTTCACTTGGGTGCATTTGGATTGGCAAACCCTTGAGATATTTTTTTTTATTTTGAAAGCATAAAAACTATCTACTTCTACCCTTATCACTTCCAAGAGCTCATATTAGACTAATGAGCTCTTTTTATTCTCTAAATAATCTACTTTTCTATCAAGGTTAAGAATTTTGACAGATTTTCATTCTCTAAGCTATCAACATAAAATTCAAAACATGACCAAATCAAGGTTAGGCAGTTTAATTTTCCATGAGTTGTGGCATCTTGGACAAGTGGCAAAAATATTTTGTTTTTGTACAAGTAAAACTAGAAACTTGAGGGCTCGTAATTTTTATTTAGTTACTTATCCCTCTCATTTCTCTTTGGTTCATATTTAAGCTTTGGGAATCAACATCTTTTCCTAACCTAGTCTACTTGATAAGCCAAGTTTAGATGGTTTGGAAAATCTTGCTTATCTAACTTATCAGCAGAAATTTAAAACATGTTCAATCATGGTTAGACTATATGACTGAACAAGACTTTTCTTTCTCAAAGTAGTGGCATTTAGACTTGCACACTTTCAGACATATTCTTTTTTGGTATGGGGCTTTACCTCTTCTTTTCATCTTCCCTCTTTTTATTCTTTTCTTTGTTTTTGTGTTTTTATTTTTTTGATCTTTTACTCAAACAATTTTATGTACAATTAACAAAGCTTTAAACTAATAATTTCAACAAAAATAGTTCTTGAGCATCCTTCCATTGATAGGACCTCCAAACAACTTTGTTCCATCCATTTTTTGTAGAAAGAATGCATTGTTACCTCTTGTTGAATGGATGATGTATGGACCTTTCCATAGATTTTCAAATTTTCCATGCTTGCCTTTGTCCTCTCTTCTTGAATCCCACTTCATCACTTTGTCTCCAATTTGGAAATAATTTTCCTTGGTCCTCTTATCAAAAAATTTCTTGATACCCTCTTGCACTGCTTGTGTTCTATTGTACACTTCTTCCCTTTATTGCTGCAAATGAATGGATTGGTTCAGCCTCCTTTGCATATCATTCTCTTCTGATTCTACCTCTTGGAGGATCTTCATCACTGGGATTCCCAAGGATGTTGGAAAACCTGCATCCATGCCATACACTAGCTGATAGGGATACATGTTAATTGATTTCTTGCTTGTTAATCTATTTTCCCATAGTGCATGCAGTAATTTGCTGTGCCATGTCTTATTGTTCTCCTCCAACAAATTCTTGATGATGTTTACCATAATTTTGTTAGAGGACTCATCCAACCCATTACCTTAAGGGTAATAAGTTGTAGAATTCCCTATTGTGATGTGATACTTGTGGAAAAAGTCCACCATTCTCTTGGACTTGAATGTAGCAACATTATCAGTGATGATCTTTCTCGGACAACCAAATCTAGACAAAATATTGGTTTCAAGGAATTTGATGATTACCAAGTCAGTGGAATTCCTTGAAGGGATGGATTCTATCCATTTCGTGAAATAGTCAGTTGCAGTGAGGATCCATTTGTGTTGGGAAGAGGAGGCAGGGTGGATTTCTCCAATGAAATCTAAACCCCACTGTTGAAAAGGAGTTTCAACACTGATAGGATGTAAAGGCAAAGGTAGTAGTTTTCTCTTTCCCTCAAAGATTTTTCATTTATGGCAAGTCACTACTAGCTTGTGGATATCAGGGAAAAGAGTGGGCCAATAGAAACTAGCTCTAAGTATTTTTTTGGCAGTAGTTTTCCAATATAGATGACCTCCACACTCTCCTTCATGAAACTCATGCATGATTCTATAAGCATCATCTTTAAGTAAAAATTTAAGCAAGATACCAACAGAATTTTTCCAATATAAATCTTTGTCTAGAATGCAAAAATTTAAAGCTTTTAGTTTCAAGAATTTGGCCTTTGTTTTGGACAAACTAGGAGGAGAATTTAGATTAAAAAGAACATATAATATGTCATCGTAACAGAGTGAGTTCAGAAATTCTTCTTCAATAGGTGGAGTCACTAGCTCCTCTTGTTTATCCAAGGAATGTATCATGTTTATGTCCAATGCTTGAAATTTTGCTTCAACCATCAGTTTGGCTAGTCCTTGCCCTTTGATTAGCTTGGTGGGCTTGATTTCCAAATCATACTCTAAAATGACAATAATCCATTTACCTCTTTTACCATAAAGATCCTGAGTTAGTATGTCCTTAACAACTTCATGAGGAACAAAAGCAATGACATGTGAATGCAAGATGGAAACCTTGAAATATTTTAATGCTTTGATTAAGGCAAAAGCTTGTTTCTCCATGATTTTATATTTCAAAGGTGCATTTCTTAGTGCCTTGCTAAAGAAAGCTATGGGTTGTTCTTGTCCCATTATGTTCTTTTGCAGCAATACTGTAGCAATTGTGTGTTCTGATGCAAATGAGAAGATGAAGAAATCCTTGGTAAAGTTAGGGCTGATTAGAACTGGTGTTTGGGTAAGTGCTTGTTTTACCAGCTCAAAGGATTTCTTTGCTTTTATGGTCCATTTGACTCCTATTTCTCTTTTCAACATGTTTGTAATGTTTCTTAGGAGTTCAATAAGGTTTGGTATGAACCTTCTTAGGAAGTTGATCTTTCCAATGAAAGATTGCAACTCTTTTATGTTCCTAGGGTGAGTGATCTGCAATATTCCCTCAATCCTTTTTGGGTCTATTTTGATTCCTTCTTTAGAGATGATGTGGCCTAAAATTTTTCCCTCTTAAAGGCCAAATAGAGTTTTCTTAGGATACAAGGATAAAGCATGCTTTCTACGTTTCTAAAAGACTTTTCTTAAGTGAGCTAGGTGTTCTTCATCGGTTTTTGAGTAAACAATGATGTCATCAAGGTATATCACAATGAAGTAGCCTATTTCTTCGAAAAAAATAAATTTCCATGGCTATTTGGAAAGTGGCCCTGGTATTCATTAATCCAAAAGGCATTTTGACATACATGAAGGTGCCCCAAGGTGTAGTGAAAGTTGTTTTGTGCTGATCACTTGGAAGTACTAGCACCTGATTATACCCTGAAAAACCATCAAGCAATGATATTCTTTTGGATCCCACTACCCTTTGCAGTATATGATCCATCTTAGGTAAAGGTTAGTTGTATTTCAGGGAGGCTTTGTTCAAATTTCTAAAGTCTATGCATAGCCTAATTTCCCCTGTCTTCTTCCTCATTGACAGAAGGTTTGAGACCCATTCTGAGTACCTGAGTGGGACTATTATTCCAGCATCATACATCATTTTGATTTCTTTCTCAACTAGAGGCATTAGGATAGGGTTTATCCTACGCAATTTCTACTTGAATGGTTTTTGGTTTTCCTTGAGAGTGATCTTGTGCTGAATGATGTTTGTGTCATAGGACTTCAAATCCTCATAGCCCCATGCAAACAAATCCTTGAACTCTTTGAAAAAATCAATGCATTTCTATTTTATAAGGAGTGGCAATGTTTTGGACAACTTTATCATTTTAGGTTCTTCTTCACTACCTATGTTGCATTCTTCTACATCAGTTTCAGTAGATTCCATCTTAGGCTTTCTAGTAACATCGTTGAAATCAAACAATTATTCTAAGGGGGCAAGTCCTCTTGTAAATAAGTTATCTTTGTGTTGCAATACCTCAAGGTCCCTTTTGTCTAAATCTTCAACCAATTCTGCGTCAAGAGGGTGTTCCATTAAATTTATATTAGCAGTACAAGACAACCTTGTTTTGTGTGTTTGTTCCTCAGCAAGGCAGTCCTCTTGATGATCTGAGTTTGATTTTGGCATTTCAAACTTGGTTTTGGGCTGCAAGAAGTCTTCAATTTGTTTTTCATTTTCACATACTTGCCAATAATCTATGTTATCAGGAATTGTTGGTATATACTTGACCTTCACTGTGTATTGTTCATTGGCATGAGGTACTTGGCAAGTGTTTGCAGCAAAGGTTGTTTTGAGTTCTTGGGACAGAGGTAAGTTCATATTTTTCAAATGTCTTTAGGAGGTCTAAGGCAGCATTTCTATATTCTCTTAGCCTAGGATTTTTGGCTGAATATTCTCCTTTGATTTGCTTAATGATTAGCTCAAAATCCCCTAGAACATAAATCCTCTTAGCTCCTATACTTTTTAGCACTTGTAACCATAAGAGAAGAGCTTCATACTCTGCAATATTGTTTGTACATTGAAAATACAACTTGTAAGAGTGACCTTGATTAGTGTTGTGTATCCAAACACCTACTCCTGAACCAGCTTTGCCACAAGAGCCATCAAAGCTCATGTTCCAAAGTTTTTCATGTTTAGATTCACCATTATGTTATTGTTCATGGCTGCTAGGTTTTTGGCTGTCATGTTTTTCATTTTGTGTTTGGTTTGAATGTTCTGACAGGTCTTGCTCTTCCTCTTTTTCATTTACTTGCTCACTAATAGAAAGGAATGGTACCATATTGGGAGAGAAGGAAGAATATATAGTGGCCATATGATTAGAGACATTACTAGATCTACTATATACGTTATTTCATCGCTATATTGGATACTATTTGAACGATATAACCCGTATATCTTCCCTGCAACTTGCATCTTAACTCTCTTGATAGGATGATAACAAAAGCACATACCAATCCAAACTCTATGAGGTGTTGTATGTGCTGCTACGTCTAGTGCTCTATGCGAGGATGAAGCAGTAAATAAAGTAAATAACAGATGGAAAGCATGCTCGTAAGTAAAGGGACAGAGTCACTCACTATTCATATGGTGAGGGTTCATAGCATGCCTCCCCTATAGTCATCTTCATTGTACAAGATAAATGAGTCAAGGTCTGAATGGATAGAATAGAGAGGGGTGTTGTTTGGCCTATATTGGTTGTTTACCATGTATTTCATGTGAGATTATCTGTATAGTATTGTTGTTTGGTTAAATACTAGAATGGTAGCATATGTCATGTCCATTTGGAGGTTTTCTTGAAGTTTGGATCCCCATGTTATATATAAAAGCATGCCATACTTTGGGGGAATTTCAACCACTACAATGTCCATGACTAGGCTCTTAGCTAGTATTTGTGTCAGATTGACACACATATATTTGATTAAACCCAGACATTTAACTCTACTTGAATTAAAAGAGTATAAGTCTTTGTATGGCTTGGTTATTTCGAGGCCTAATCTCTCCATCACTTCCTTTGGCATAAGGTTATGTAAGGCACAAGAGTCTAGCATGGCGTTGTGTAGAATTTTGTCAGGGATGTTTAAACTAAAATAGAATGGAGGGACAGCTCCCTCTTGGAATTTTCCCTCTACCTCTGGTCCAAACAATAATTCAGGCTTGTCATCAACGAGATTTAGAGTATAGGTGTCATTTCCTATGTTTAAAGCTTTCAAAACTCGAGATCTATACACATCTTGAGTCGTCGGTTCAGTAAGGGGTATGGCTTTTTTTATTTTGGAAATTTCTCCCTCAATACTGATTGGAGTTTGTGTTCTTGGCATTTTTACATTAATTTTATCATACATGGTCTTTTCAGCAACCTCAGCTTGTTGAGTTTTATTTGGAATCTTAGTTAAAGCAGTTTTTTCAAAGCCACTAGTTGATGTACTAGGGCAGCTTTGGTCACCATTATGTTGGATGATTTTGTTTTTTATTTGATCAGCATTCTTAGCTATGGTGTTTGTATTTTCTTTTGTCTTTCTAGGACTATTTTCAGGGGTCTTCCTAGCAGAAATTTCTGATTTGTTCCTCTTAGGGATGTCTTGTGTTTTCCCACTTCTGAGGTCATACTGCCTATGAACCTCCATGATGGAATTTTCAAACCCTAGTTTTTATTCTTCAGAATCCTCATAAGTTATTTCAGTTTGGTTTGAGGAAAACAAACCTTGTTCCTCTTCTGTGAGAAAAAAAACCTCCTCATTATTGGAGTCTATTATATTGACATGATTTTCTTCCAGCTCCTCAATCTCTCTCTCCTCTTCATCTACATAGTTTTCTTGGAAATGAGGCTTGATTTTTTGGTCATTTTCTCTTTGTCTTATTTGGGGAGGGTCCCTTCTGAAGTTTTGGTTTCTGTTTCTATTTGGAGGGTTTTTTTCATTTTCCCTAGGCTGTGCTCTTTCAGTCAAGTTTATTCTCTCCATCATCCTTTCCATTGTCCTAACTAGACTGTCAATTTTAGCATCAGATGTGGAGGCCATAGTTTCCTCTTTGTATGTAACCTTCTTCTCTGTTCTTAATCTAGCCCTTTTAGCATTTAGGTTGGCTTCTACACTTATTGCTCCCCTTTGCATTCCTTCTAAGGTAAGGATATCTCTTTCTCTTAATTGATAAGACATGTCTGGATCAAATCCATCCGCAAGTTTTACTAAGGCTAGGCCTTGTGGGGGTTTCATGTGGGGAGGGAGTGCATTGTATACACTATTGAACCTAGTGTAGTAGTCTTGGACACTTTCCCCAACATTCCTCTTAAGTTTATCATACTATGATAGGATTTGAAGAGGATTTTTCTTACTCTCCCATTTGTTTATGAATGTTTGATAAAGGGAAGGGAGGTCATGAATGTTGTTAGGAGTTATGTTTTTGAACCATTTCTTTGCTTCTCCTCCTAAAATTTGGGCAAACATTCTCATTTTTATAGTCTCCTCTTCTATTTATTGGTATTCAAATGCATCATTCATCTTGTCTACATGTTGTTGGGCAGTTGCAGAATCAACTCCAGTAAAGTGAGGGGTTTTAGATTGGTAGTCATGTGGCATAGGCAGTAAAGGTTGTTGTAGTACCAGGGGGGCATACCATGCTACTATGATAGGAGGTAATGGAACCCAAGGAGGATTTACAAGAGGAGGGTTTATGAGCGGGGGTGGAGGATGAAATGGAGTGGTTTGCAGCGTGGGTGTATCAGTGGGGGTATCAGATGTACTTGGACTAGCTAGTTGATATTGAGCAGACTTGGATTGAAACGAGTCAAAGTGTTGGAGAAGCTGAAAATCAGGAGGAGTGGAAGGAGAGGCTTCTCTACTAGGACTTTGATGTAAGTTTGTAGGCTCAAGGTCTATCTAGTCTATCCAATTTTGAGACTTAGTTCTGAATAGGTTTCTTCTATGGTGTAAGTCAAATTGGGTATCTTGCAAGGATGTAAGGTTTTCAGGGGCAGAGCTTTCTTTGTGAATTGGTCTAACAATAGTTGAGTCTTCAGTCTTAGAAGTTTTTCTTAGGATTCTTTCTAGGTCATCAACTATAGTAGGAGGGTTTGGGTCAAGGTGAGATCTGGTGCTAATTCCTTGTGAAGCCCAATTTCAGACCCACAACATAGAGAGGTTGAAATTTTATAATAATTTGAAAGCAAAACCAATCTGTATGAATACTGAATTTACAGAGTGAGTGATTGGGCTTTCTTCTATTAGGTTTGGTTAGTACATTCCCAGGGGAGTCTGTGAGAAACAATGGATTCACTAGGTCTACTAGAGAGACAGTGGAGTCACCAGGTGGATGATGCTAATTGTTTTGAAGATTTGTTTGTTGTCCACCATCAACAATTGAATACCAATCTGGAGATATTTTTCAGTTTTCTGAGTTCTTTATGTAACACTAAGATTTTAATGGGTGTTCCCTAGTATGTTCACCATGGTGCTAGTATGGAAAATCAACCAGATAGATTTTTTGGCTAACAATTGATTTATGTATGTTTGACAAGGGATTTTTGAGTTATGAAGAAATATTCAAGATGTTACTTAGTCCCCACCGAAGTTTCCATTATTTTAGGTCCGTGTAATTTGGCAAATTGGAAATGGCCAAATAGACAAGGGTAACATCAAACCAAATTTGGAGTCCTAGGACCTAGCCTTCCTGGACTCAGAGAGGGATCTCTCTATATTTGTATAAAGGTGTGAATTGTATGTGTTTTAGGATGTTGATTTTAGGCTAGTTAAATTGATAGGGTTTCTTTATTTTGTTTGGTTTGGTTGGGTATGTTGTCAAGTAGAACAAATAGAGTAAGAGAGGTTCAAATCA
This sequence comes from Pinus albicaulis, assembly GCA_034641835.2. Classification (NCBI taxonomy): domain Eukaryota; kingdom Viridiplantae; phylum Streptophyta; class Pinopsida; order Pinales; family Pinaceae; genus Pinus; species Pinus albicaulis. The sequence continues at coordinate 720,648,436 of CM076582.1, forward strand.
TTGGGCTATGGGGTCCGTGAAAGGCTTGAAAATACAACAATGAATCAAGGGTGTTTCATAGGGCAAGTTAACAAAGCCAAATGGATATTAGTAGCTTATGTGAGTGAAATGAAATTAAATTTGTGAACATAGTAGGTTTAAAGGGAAATTAAGAATCCTTTAACAAATAACATAATAAGAAGGGCCTTAAAGATCACTATGCTTAAGAAATAACCAAAGGACAGGGCACACCATAAGCTTCTCTGGTAAAACTTCACCAAGTAAACCTAAAAATCAACAATCCAATAAACCCTAGAGAGCAGGGAACTCCTAAATTATCTAGTTATTCATCTTCAGAGAAATAAAAAATGTAAGATAACACATTAGTAATGATTAAAGAGCGGGGTACTCCTAAATTCCTTAATTGAACTATAAAATACCTTCAAAGAGACTATTTAAGATGGACTAAAGGACAAGGCAAACCATAAACCTCTTCAGCAATGACCTAATTTGTAAAATTCAAAGAAAAGGCCTTAAGAACAATTATTAAGCCACACCAAAGGATAGGGCATACCATAAACTTCTTGGGCTTGAATCCATTAAATAATTCTTAAGACAACAAGCTAAGTGGAACTAGAGAGCAATCAAGAATTCTCCAATTAGACCTAGCAAAGGAAAACATCTAAACAATAGAAGAAAAATAGACTTAAGGTGCCTATAACATCATATCTTAACCTAAAATTCCCGCTCTATTGAATGAGAAAAGATGAAACAATATGAAAAAATAAGAAGAAAAGTTCTAAATTAGAAAAACATCACCATTAACCATGTTCATGAATCCTGCAAATGTGCTTGCTCCATTGCCATTCAAATCAAAACATTCTCACAACTCCTAAGCCAATTTCTTCTCAACTCCAAGTCTATGATATTGAACTCAACAATCAACCAACAATCACAATGAGGCTTGCATGTAGTATTTAACTGCAAAAATGGTGAAGAAAACCCTATCTAGGGTTTTAGAAGTCACTAATTACATCATAAATGCATTTGACCATTGAGACCATGCAAGGCCAAAGGCACAAATATCCCAATCTCAATAAATGAAAAAATAACTTCTAACATAACTCCTCAGCTAATTTTAGAGATATTTGTCCTTTAAAACCTCAAAACATATTTTTTAATAACTTCTTGTGTATTTTTTTGAATTTTTGGCAAGGGCGCAGTGCCAGGCCAAGGGCGTAGTGCCAAAACTGGAAACATTTCTCTTTTTATGGCTGAGATTTGGAGGCCTTCTCGATGTCCAAATGAGCTCCATAATAGCTCATTGGAAAGCCTGTCCTGTTTGGTTTCCAAATCTGCCTTTATTTTTTAGAATGGAGTCCATTTAACTTCTCAACAATCCATTCTCCCAATACTGCTAAGGGCACATTGCCAGTGCTAAAAATATGGCAGAAAGGTGTTTTTTTGATGGTTTTTTTCCCTTTTGAGGGACCAATTCTATTCCAAAGGAGCTGAAATTTTATGTGGATGATGTGCTAGGCATGAGAAACATGAAAATGTAAACCTTTCCTCAATTGAGAGCCCCAAAAAAGAGCACAGTGCTAGTGGCATTGTTCGTTTGGCCCTTTTTTCTGCTGGCCAAATAGTCAAAAACTCAAAAATGCAAAAAGATGCTAAAAATGACTTTTACCTTGTTGATAATTTTTGAGAGGATTGGAGGGATACATCAGCAAGGATTTCAAGTTTCTCATTCTCCTTTGTGTCACTTAGGGCTTGATTCTTTGCAACGACTCTTTTGAGCTTGGCCCTTGCAATCTTGTTTCTTAAGGCATAATACCTTGCCATATTTTTCTAAAGATCAATATTTCTTTTTTCCTTCTCAAGCTGATCCTCTAGGTGTATATTGGCTCTTTCTAGCCAACATTCTCTATCATAATTGATTTTTATGGCAAGCAGCTCACTTGGAGTGAGTCTGCTCTGCCAACTCTGTCTCTTTCTCTCTTTCCCGGGACTAAGGCCTTCTTCAACCCAATTTTCCTTGGCCTCTTCTTAGGAAGTTGTTCTTCCTCATCTTCATTGTCATTAAGAATTCCCAAGGTCTCATATAACTTAGCCTTGGCTTTTTCCAGACCTCTTTCCGAGTGTTAGTATGAATCTTTCGTCGGAAAAAAGACCACTTTAGCTATGCATAACAAATAGCCCTAACATCAATTATGGTTTCCAATATCTTTAAATCTATAGTTAGTTGATCCAAATAAAGTCTGCACAAATCCGGATCTATGCATAAAAAGACATTAAGCGGTGAAAAATGAAATGTTGCTCCATGCATCCAATAGATAAGACAAGAACAATATATTTGAAAGAATTTTTTGTATTAAAGGGGCACTCGAGAGGAAAACAAGAAAGGTGTTTCCAATTCTCCTCAATGGGATGGGTTCTTGAAAGTCCTCGACATTTCGGATCTAAAACTTCTCTCTCTTGTTGGTGTAGAAAACCCTAGACAAACATAGAACTCAAAGGGAGCTCACAAAGCAAATGATGGAGAATGTGACAATGATAATGGCTCAAATTCAGACCAAAAGTATAGATCCAGAGTGATCTAATGCAACGAAAAGGTGACCAATGAATGGGAAAAACCCTTCTATTTATAACAAAATATTAAGGCGGTCTAGAACTTGGTGCATGAATAAAATATTATTAATCAAATTCTAGAACCTCTTTTTAGGAATATTTTATTATATTTGTTGGAGGGAAAAGGATTTTTGACTTGGGTCAATTCCTTTATTTATAAATAATAAATAAATAAATGATTTATTTTTTTTATTTTAAGGAAATGGTGGAAATATAATTAAATAAATAATGATTTATTTAACTATTTATAAATGATTTAGTCAAATTTAACTAGGAATATTATTTAAATAAGGATTAAATAACTTATTCGTAGGAAATAATCAAATAAATAAGGATTTATTTAATTGATTTCCTTGTTTTGGGTTCAAATATGACCAGGGAATAATAATTAAATTGATGTTTAACTAATTACAAATATAGATTTGCTTTATTATTTCCTTTTGGGGGTTTCCTGTTTAGACCATAAACAACTTAATAAAGGCGTTTTACTAAGTTATTTCACATAATGAAAGAAATTTTACTTAGGGTAAAATTGGTCTTACATGGTGTACTTGGGTCCATCTAATGATAATAGGTTAGATGACCAAAAAATGGTGTAACACCAAGCTCGATAGCTCGACCTCACCGATGGCCTTCTCTGTGTCTAACTGCTGGTTTTCTATCTCAAGGAAGTTGATCACATTTTTTTCCCTACCAAATTTTTTTTGTAGCTCCCTAATTTGGGCATCCTTTCTCTTGAGCAGCATTTTTGTGATCCTCTACTCATCCTCATTCTCACTGTCAAGGTGAATTAGCTGAAACTCTTGCTCAGTTTCATGCTTGTCTTCCTCTTCTTCAACAATGACCTTTTCCTTACCTTTGTCAAGTTATTTTGTTGTTGATGAAGATAGGGCCCCTTCCATAATTTGTGGAGAAAACAACTGCCTATGACATCTTTGATAGGTCAAAGGAAAAGGCTCTATTGCAACCATCTTAGTGTCATCTGTCTCATTGCCCTCGTCATTATTTTTTGTGGTGTCATGAGATGAGGGTGAAGGTTTGTGGGAAGGTGATGAAGGAGGATCATCATGAGGTGAAGGAATGTGAGTGGATGGGGATGTGGGAGTGTCATCATGGGGGTGAAAGAGTGTGAGTCGAGTAGAGATGTAGGGATAATATGAAGTGATGGAGAAGTAGGAATGGGAGGATGAGACGAGGAAGGTATATCTTGTTGATGATGGCCTTGTGGAGTAGTGAAAACCTCATTGGAAATGAATGTCTCCCATGGATTGACTTTCTATTGTAGTTGATGCATAACCACCATTTTGATAAGTGAGAGATGGAAAAGGCTTTGCATCTACTGAGGGTAGTTTCTCTTTTGCACTATGTATGTCATTTTATCAATGCTTCGGTAAAGGTAATAGGATATATGCAACATCATTACTCTAGTAAAATGCATAAGAAACTTGATGTGGTATGAGTAAAGATGGGAGAACCTTCCCTCACATGTGAAATACTTCATGATAATATTCATCATAGGTGCATATCTATCAAGCAAGTGAGAGAAAGGAAATATGGATTTGTTGTGGTCTTTATACACGGGCTTAAGATATGGCTCAAAGTAACTCATGTCAAGGTTAGATTTCTTGAACCATTTCTCCCCTACGCTAGGTATGCATGTGGCATTGGAAATGGCATCCGTAGACAATTTAAAGGTGACCCCCTGCAATATTAAATTTTTTGTCATGCAAGTTAATGATAAATAGTCTAGTTAGCTCAGGGGTGGTTTTGCACCTTCCGCAACTTTTCACAAAATTCATAGCAACCTACGTGTTTGAAACAAGAAATAGTAAGGGGAGATGCCATGAGCTCTCGTGTACGGAGGGGTTCAAATATATTTATCTTGCCTCCTTTATGATCATGCCTCCTTGGAATTTTGGCTTCACCACCACTGTCTTCACCCTCGAAACATTGTGAACGCTCGCTTTTACAAAATCCCTGGAGTGTAAATGGAAATGAGATGAAGGGATGGTAATGAAAAGGTAGCTTTGCAAGTGAATGGGATGAGTGAGTGAGGGTATAGGTGTATGAGAATGAGTGAGAGGTTAAAACAACTCAATGAAAACCCTCCAACTGTGCAATTACCTTTCTATCACTGAAACTCTTTCTAGGAAGATGAAATGAGGTTTAAGTAGTGATCTCCAAATTGAAACTCAAGTTTTAATTAGGGTTTCATTCCATTCATCGAGAAATCACCAAAATATCCTAAAGATGAGCGTATATCAATTACTTACCTCTTTGCAGTTCTTTAGATGACTTTGGAGGAAACTTGAAAGGGTTTTGAAGTGGGTTGGAGGGTTGGAGGGTTGGAGGGTTTAGAAACCCTTCTTGGCCAAGGGCGCAATGCCAATGCTAAGGGCGCAGCGCCAAGGGTTTTATTCATAGGCTTGTTGGGCAAGAGCACAATGCCTTCCCCAGTGTGCAGTGCCACCTTCCAGGGCACACAGTGGCTTCAGAAATTTAACTGAGGGGAAAAGGCAAGCACGCAGCGCCAAAAGACTTTGCCCAAATTCACTTAGGAAAATCACATATTTTTTCTCTTGAGTGTTCTTGATTTTTTGAAAGGTGATAATGAATCTATTGAAGTGTTAGATGGGCTTTATAGGAAAATGAAAGTTTTGATTTATCTTTATAAACTCACTTTCTAATGTTTTAAAGTCATTTTTCCTTTCTTCACCGATATTCTTTACACTTTTGCTTGCAAGTTTTCTTAAGTCATTAAATTGACTCTTCTTGGCTCCTTTTGACTTGACATGTTCATTTTGACACTTTGGGATTCAAACATATAGTAGCATCTTCAAAATCCTCTTTTGCTTCCACCATGGAGTTCAACTTATCATTTTACCTTCTCCGGCCACTTTCCCCAAAACCCTAGGTGTCTAGAGTGCTTTTACAACAATCATCGATGTTGTCTTCTAAGTTATCTATAGCCCTTTCATGTCCATTAATTTATGTCCAGTTCACCTCACCTATTTCCTTATTTCATCAATCTTTTCCGATAGACTTTCTTCATGTTTAGCTTTGTGTGTCTCCTCCAGGTCATTTCTGCAAGTGGTCATCTGCTTTGGCACTCAACTTGGACCATCAAGTGTATAAATCCTAATTATTTACAGGACCAAGTTATTTTCCCCTTCCTTTGTTGTAAGTTGTTTTTCATTCGAGGGAATAGACAATCCACCTCATCAATACCTTTTGTTGACAAATCCTTCAACACTCCTGCTCAAGTGCTAAACTCTATTCATTTTTTCTCATTTGCAAACTTTGAGCTCGACAAGGTAATCTTCTTTGGAAATATTTTAGGTCCCTGCTTGAATAACCATGTCTTGACATTCTATTACATCCGAGCTAGATTCTAGCAAAGGAAAAGCGAGTGCCTAAAACATCCAAGGACAACCTTAAGCAATGTAAACCCCGATGACCTAGTGGGAGGGTCTTTTGACTTGACTTTGATTGGGATTTGACTTGGAGGGTTTTTAAGTCAAAAAACAAAGTGTTGTATTGAAGATCCAAAATCCAATGTACTTGATTTATCTAAAGAGCCCATAGAGATAGTTTTGAGACCATCAATGCTTGAGGAACTTGAGGAAAAAAAGGGAATGAATTAGCTATAGGAAAACCCTATATGGAGGATGGAGTCTATTGACAAGGAAAAATGAGGCAATGAGGTTATAGGAAGGAAAGGAGGGTGAAAATGAGAGGTATAAGATTAATAATGAGCTTTTTAGGAGTGACAGAGTAACCATGAAATGTCGAATCGATAGAGTAGTGAAAAAAGTTTCTATAAAGATAATGAGGCAATGAGATTTCGAAACTCAGAATATTCAAGGAATGTTTTTTTTTCAGAAATCTATAAACACCCTTTAGTCATCCAAAGATAGTGAAAAATATTTATGACTAACAGACTACTACCTTGAAAATCATGGAGCCTTTAATTGTTGTACAGACTTGCTGAAATAGTGTTGACTCCTTCAAATTTGCTTACAAATTGGTCACCTTCAAAACACGTGGCCACAAGATAAAACAGATCTAAAAAAGAAAAAGTGACAAGATTCAAAATTGAAAGGATGGAAAAAACAATTTCCCCATGAGGTTGAAGCGGAGGAGGTAGAAATCCCAGAAAAAAACTACCAACAACAATGTCCAGAAGCCTCAATAATCCATGCCGAAGAATGACGAAGAACATATTTTTTCAATAGTCCCCATGCCTTCCATACAACATAAGCAGGTAGTGCAAATCCCCTCTGAAAAATAAATTAGTGGTACAAAAATCATTCATACATGAGAAAGTTCAGATTCTGATAAAGAATCTCCTCCAAATGTAACAAAAACTAAAATGTATATTGTATCTTCCACTCCCAACTCTAATGATTGGAGGAAAGTGGAAAAATAGAAAGGTAGAAGGGAGTAGTGTTTTATTAATGCATTGATGAGTTGTATTTTATATAGGATTCCAAGATCGATTATTTTTCGCATATACTTTTTAGCATCTACAATATGTAATTTTTTTCATTATGAATGGTCTAAGTGGATATTGATGGCCACCCACCTATTCCACGTAGACCTACATTCAGTTTCATCATATTCCTTGCTTATAGCAACATTTACTATTTTTAGCATTTTTTCGAGTACTGAACCTTCAAACAACATCTTTTTTAGGTCCTCAGTGGGCCCATAGCCATAGGCAAGGGTCTTCGAAAAATATTTTAGTACTTGGATATATCTTTTCGATGATGGCCAAAATACAAGGCCAAAATATCATTGTTGCTTAACAAGTGATGGAAAAGCACATCATCACTTTTACATAAAGAAATGAAACACATGATTTACAAAGAAGGCCATGACACACTACCACAGCTAGAAAAACCATCCATCACTTATCAAAGAAAATGTGTCATCTCCCTGGGGCACACTTTCTTATCGAACAATTGTTTCAACTAGCTCATGCACCGACGCTTCGTCCTTAAGGTGTTGCTCTGGATGGAGCCTTGAACATGTGGCTCTTTGATGACCACTTTGGTTGTAATGGGTGCAAAATGTCTTCTTCCTCTAGACCTACTTGACCAATTTCTTTCCCTGCTGTGGGAAAGAATTTTCACGCCTCATCCTCCTTTGTGCTACCATTCTTTCCCAACACTCAACAATGACATGGTTATGTAAACTGCAAAACGACAAGTTTTATTATGCCATGATTTGCGTTCATGATTAGAAACATGCTTATAATCAAAATGAACTTCTAAATATCGAGACTCGTTATACCTTTCCTGGTTGTCTCTGGTTCAATCATGTTGATGAGAGCATGTCTCAGCTCTTCTATTGCTACATGCACTTCCATGGGGTGATGGCGAAGTGTTCCCATCAATCCTTTCTCCTGACGAGTTCAACAATGTATGTTTGCCTCTGATTTAATCATGGTGATGAGAGATTTCCTATGCTTTCTCCCTGCAATATGTGTTGTCATAAGATGATGGGGAAGTGTTCCCATTATTATATTTCCTCGATGGTTTCATTAATGTTGTGGGAGCTTCTAAGACATTTGAGAATTCTCCTTCAGTGTATCCCAAACTTGTGTAGCGAGGTCTCTGCACAACCTCTAATGGCTAAGTTATGCCTTGGCCATGAATGCCAAGTCCTCCTCCTTTGTACCCCATCCTAGTAAGGAGCCTCATGCCGGTTCCTATAACGGGGATCTCCACATTTCCAACAAAAATAATAGCATGTGAAGATGAAACTGAAGAATGATCACAATTTTTTACCTCAGAAATTGATTTGGAAACAGATGAAGAGGGCTTCTCTGAGACTTCATTATGCTTCACTTCCTCCAAGGCCTCTTTCGTGGCTTGTATTTAAAGCTGTAATCACTAATTCTCCTCCTTCTCTTCTCATAGAAGCATATTTAATGCATCATGATCTGTTTGAAGATTTTGATCGCTGTGCTTCAATTCTTCCAATGCCTCTGTCATGGCTTGCAATTGAAGCTACAATCGTTGCTTCTCCTCCTTATATTCTCGTGGAAGTGTCTTTAATGCATCATTATTTAGTTGAAGACTTTGATCATTAAGCTTCAATTCTTCCAATGCCTCTACGTGGCTTGCAATTGAAGCTGCAATCGATGCTTGTCCTCCTTCTCCTCTTATAGAAGTGTTTTCAACTCAGTGTTATTTGCTGCCTGTTTCTGATAATTTTCGTACAACATATCCACCCTTTCGAACATCCTGAGCATGACCTTGTACATGTCTTTGACATCCTCCATTGTTTCACAATCAATGGTTCACGCTTGCAGTTCACACCAACAAGAAGACCTGCTCTGATACCACTTGATCCGGGTAAATTTTTTATACCATTTTAACCAAGACCTTTTTCTCCGTCTGATGTGTTTGAAATACATTTTTTCAAAGCATTAATGAACACATATGCATATATAATCACGATGAGAACATGTCAACAATCACACAAAAAAATGTAATATGTTTAATAACGGAGTTTGTCCAGTGTGGACTACGTCTCCGGGCCTCGGTGTCTCGACGATGTTGGCCGCTTCATTTGGTGTTGTAAATGGTTATGGTTTACATGGATGTTGTTTAATCGTGATACAAAGAAATTCCCACAACATTAGTGGAAAATTCTCTCCACGAGACGTTATGTTACAAGGAACTCTCACTCATCGCAAACCTCCTATCAGCATGACAACTTCACACATGGTGACAAATATTATCTTTCCATCAAGGCAACAAAGGGATCTCACAACACAAATCACCACCCATGACAAATACATACCACATCAAATACACATAAAGATTTGTTGCATACATCTAGCAAGAATCGACATGACATCAAGCATCCTACAACAATAATGAAGGAAGTACATCAAAAAAACACTTCATATACCTCAACTTTGATGTTGGTTGAAGAATAGGTTGATCAATCGTTAGATCTGAATGCACCATCGAAAATGTGGCATCGAATAGCATGAAATCGACTGTCCACATGCTAAAATATGACACCGTCAAACCATTATGGAAAAATGGCTGAAAATTTGAGACCTTTTTTGGAGAAACTAACACCACCATCACGTTCGTGTCGCTGAGAGGTGTAAAATCCATATAAAATTTTTCCAATTTGGACACTGGGAAAATTTGGCCCCTCTGGAAATGAGGCTCAATCATGGTTCCACTACCTTTACACACTGGCTCTTAGTTCCACACCTCGAACTGCATGTCGCTCCTCTGACCTCCCCTGGGCACGATGGCGAGTGACTGAGATTTTATATAATTGATGGGCGGACTTCACAATAGGAGTCATTGTGGTGTGCTAGCAAAGTCGTTGAATTGGCTAAAGGGTGGTCGGGGGATAAATCCTGACCCCTATAGCCGGAACCTGCATTTTTTTGTTTATAACCATCGCATTAAACATTTTTTATGATTGGTGGGCAGGTCCGCTCCACGTAGCCTGACCCGACCTGACCCTGTTCGACGGTTACACATATATGTATGTATGGTGTGGGTTTCGCGGGGGTGGCGGGTGTTAAATGTTTGGATGGCGTGGGTGGAGGGTGTGGCTGACCCAGGTGGATATTGGTGGTCACCTGCCTATTCCACTTGGGTCCCCACCATTGTCTCTTTCAGTTTTTCAGTTTCGACACAACTTACTATTTTTAGCAGTTTTTCGGGTCCTGAACTTCCAGAGCCGTTTTGAGGCCCTAAATGACGTTTTTTGGGAAAATGGAGAGCAACATGTGTCCATGGACCAATGTTGCTAGTTCAAAATTTTTATTCCTCGGATAGATCTTTCTAACGAGGTATGGTACACGTCAAACGGAGATAGTATGCCAAAGCTACGCCCCTGGGAAGTTGAAACACCAATTTACCCAAACGGGGCCCATAGTTTTGGCGCTTCATCTCCTAGGGTTAGGGTTTTGGTTGTTTATGATTTCCTATTGTTTCTAAATAATAAATAGGCCCTTAAGCCTCATTGTAACTCAGTTCAAAGGCTGGTAGCCACCACATCTCTTCTCAGAGATAGCTACCAGCACCCTAGCTAGTTTTATTTCCATTCTGTCTGTAAGCAAATTTCAGTTCTTTGATATTAATGAATTGAAGTGTTATTTCCACTGCATCTCTGTATTTATGGTTATGTGTTTATTCTATTGCGTTCATGCATAAATCCAGATCATAAGTATCAGAGCAGTCTGCTTTTTCTCGATCCTTCTTTGCATGTCCCCAACGAGGTCAGGGTATAAGGAGTTAGGGCTCGATCTGGTGGAACCTTTGCAAGATCAGCGTCGCAAACCCTGATGGATGCCCATGGGGGATGAAAATAAAGATGAGGGAGTAGGAGATCCTATCAAAATATTTCTCGAGGAGGCCCTCGAAAAACAAAGGAATGCGATGATGGATAACTTTTCCCAGATCCTTCAACGGCTGCCCACCGGCGGCGCATCTGCATCCAGCAGCCACTCTGGAGGTGCGACTCCTTTTAAGGTACAAGTAAATTTTGACATTAACATATTTGAGGGACAAATAGATGCAGATGTCGTCAATAGATGGTTGAATCTATTAGAAGGATATTTCTCGATTCATGACTTTTTCGATAGGGAGAAGATTATTTTTGGACTCCTTAAAGCTGCCCCCCATGTCAAGGACTGGTGGGAAACCCACTCTGAGAGAAAGTACGAGACAGAACCCTCTCTGTTCTCAGCTGTACCCACTTGGAATTCTTTCTGAGACGCCATCAAGGAACAATACTATCCCGTGGGGAGCTATGAGGACAAGTACATACAATGGACCATGCTGCGACAACAAAGGGATCCAGATGTGCATGAGCTAACGAATCTGTTCCATACCCTACGCACCAAGTTGGGTATCAAAGATTCAGAGAAACATCTGGTGTTAAAGTATCGCAGTTGTCTTCACAGATACATTTAGGAGGAAATGGAGTTCCTCGACATCTCCTCGCTTGGTACGACATACCGGTATGCTGCCAAGATTGAGCAGAAATTCAAACAGAAGAAGCGAGACTTTGGATCTGCGAATCAAAAGCAAGGGAAAGGTGCTCCCAAACTACAAAACAAAGGATAGAGCCAAGGCATGGCAACTCAAGAGAACCTGTTGAAGCCACAAGCAAAGAACAACACCACAAGGCCAAAGAAGGACACGGGAAAATGGCGTGAGTTCCATAAGAGCTCCACTCACAACACAAGTGAGTGTCGGGCCAAGTAGTTGCTGGTGGCCGAGATGCAGGCTTCTGAGTTAGATGCATGCTCCAACTCTGAATCAGAACCTGATAAGGGGAATGACAAAGGGAAACAAATTATTGATGTAGAGCCCAATGCCACTGTTGCCACTACGAAGATCCAGAAGGAGGAACCGGAAGATCCAAAGGAGGAGGAACGTCTCTTCCACTCCCAGATGTGGGTAAAGGGCTCCCTGGTATAGTTCATTGTCGACAATGGGATCCAAAATAACCTCATTTCAGTAGATGCCGTGAAGCGATTGGGCTTGCCGACCACAGCTCACCCACATCCATACACCATCGGGTGGCTTCACCAAGGACGAGATCTTCGCGTCAGCCAGCAGTGTCGCCTTCCCTATAGCATCAAGCCCTTCACAGATGATGTATTATGTGACGTTGCTCCTATTGATGTTTCTGATGTATTATTAGGACAACCATACTTGTGGAAGCATCATGCTATGTATGAGTCTCGTCCTCTCGTTGTACAGGATACCAGAGGTACCACCTCCTGCCGCTATCTCCTTGGTTATTGCAAAACAATGCAGCAAGCTCATTTCCCAAACCAGGAAATTTGTTTTCCTGATGATCCGCCCCCAGGGCAAGAAGAATATTGTGGCCATGACCTCTAGACAGGGCTCCTCTGCACGAAAACAACAAATGGATAAGGTTGTGGAGGAGTATGGGGACATCTTCACCTCACCCACAGGGGTTCCTCTGCACTATCAGGTCAAGCACCCGATTGATCTGACCCCAGGTGTGCTGCTACCCAATGGACCAATCTATCAGCACTCTATTATGGAAAATGATGAAATCAAGAGGTAGATTCAGGAGCTGCTGCAGAAAGGTCACATCTGACCAAGTTCATCGCCCTGTGGGAGCCTGATCGTGTTGGTACAGAAGAAGGATGGGACGTGGAGACTCTATACTGACTATCGGGCGCTGAACAAGATCACTGTCCGGAATAGGTACCCAATCCCACGGATTGATGACATTCTGGACCAACTCAAAGGTGCAAAATATTGCAGCAAGATTGACCTGAAGTCGGGGTATCACCAAGTACCGTTTGAACCCTCCGATGTGTGGAAGACTACCTTCAAAGCCAAGGAAGGCCTTTTCGAATAGCTGGTCATGCCTTTTGGGTTGAAGAATGCTCCCGCAACCTTCATGAGGATGATGGACAACATCTTGCAGCCATTCACCAACTCATTTTTAGTGGTGTACTTGGATGACATTATGATCTTATGCCAGACTTGGGAAGAGCACCTTCACCACATCCGACAAGTCCTCCAAACATTGTGGGAATACAAGTTGTGTGCAAATTTGGATAAATGCACTTTTGGCATGACCTAGGTTCAATATCTGGGATACATTATTGATGAAAGGGGGGTGCGTGTGGATCTAGCCAAGATCCAAGTCATTCGGGATTGGCCAACCCCAACCACTATAACAGAGCTTCGCAGCTTTCTGGGTCTTGCTAATTTCTACCGAAGGTTCGTGTTGGGATTCTCTCATATCACTTGGCCCTTGACTCAAGTCACCAAGCGAGGAGCGAGAGAAAAATTCTTTTGGTCGGAACCTCAACAGAAGGCGTTCACATAATTGAAAAATCACCTCTGTTCTGCCCTAGTGCTCACTTTACCAGACTTGCAACAACCATTTGAGATCGAGATAGATGCCTCTGACAATGCTATTGGGGCAGTTATTATTGAACAGGGACATCCAGTGGCATATCACAGTGAGACAGTGTCTGACACAGTTCGCAAGTATCCCACTTATGACAAAGAAATGTATTCCATTGTGCAAGATTGTCGACAATGGAAGCATTACATTTTGGGGAAGGAAACAATCATCCACACAGACCACCGGCCCCTGTAGTTCATATAGACACAAGGGAAATTGCAGAATGATCGCCATCAGAAGTGGTCCACATATCTACAACAGTTTCATTTGAACATCAAGTAAAAGAAGGGTAACACCAATAATGCTGTAGACTGCCTCAGCCGACCACCGATCGTGGCGCTCACCACCGTGCTCAACTCTTGTGGGCATGAAACTTCTGATTGGTCGCTTCTCTATGAGAGTGACCTAGAGTTCGGCCACACTTACAAGGCACTCTTGGGGGGTACGCAAGTTCTAGAATTTCACCTCCAAGATGCACTTTTATGTCACCTGGGACACCTTTGTGTTCCTTCAAGTGAGCGTGCCAAGATGATATGGGAAGCACACTACAGTCAAGTCTCTAGGCATTTCGGGGTCGAGAAAACAGTAGCAATCCTGTAGAAGTATTTCTATTGGCTAAACCTTCGAAAGGATGTCGAGAAGCACATCAGATCCTGCACTACTTGTGCCATTGCCAAACTGACCATCAAGAAGCAAGGCCTATATACTCTGCTACCTACCCCTAGTCGACCTTGGGAATCCATTTCCATGGATTACATGTCGGGCCTGCCTTCTACTAAGTAGGGAAATGACTGTGTTTACGTGGTCATCGACAGATTCTCGAAGATGGCCATTATGGCGGCCTACAAGAAGAATATCACAGCAGAAGCCACTGCTAAACTCTTCTTTGAACGAGTGTGGGTGCATTTTGGGATCCCACAGTCTATCATATCAGATTGGGATAGCAGGTTCCTCTGCACATTTTGGTCCAGCCTTTGGTCAATGTTGGATACCAAGATCACCAAGTCCACAGCTTTCCATCACCAAACAGATGGCCAGACAGAGGTCGTCAACAAAATTATTGTACACATTCTGCGCATGTACAATTCAAAGCATCCATGCACATGGGACGAGAGCCTCCCCTATGTACAACATAGTTATAATCAGGCTCTCCACAGTTCAATAGGCCATAGCGCCTTTCAGGTGGGCTTCGGATTCCAGCCACTATGTCCCATTAACGTAGCCATGTCATTTGCAGCTGCTCAGGCCGATTCAGCTCATGTCCAATCTCAAGTTGGTGGGTGGGTTTGCTCCATGTGGCCCGACCCGACCCGAACATGTTCAACAATGTATGTATATATGGTGTGGGCTCTATGGGGGTGGCGGGATTGACCACCTGCCCCCTCAACACTTTTTTAAATGTGTGGTTGGGGTGGGTAGAGGGTGTAGCGGGGTTCATGGCTTGCCACCCAATTTTAATTTATTTTTTATATTAAATTTCGACGTGGATGGCGGGGGTCATGGCCTGCCACCATAATTTTTTTAAAATTTTTCATTTTAATAATAATAAGCCCATTTTAAACTGACCAAAGGAGACAAATAAATGAGGCCACATTTTTTCTCGGAATCCGGCCACTCGAAAACTTCCAAATTTTTGCCTCCTTAACCTGCCACATCATCAAGTCAACCCAAAAAATTTTACCAGCTCTAACTTTTACATACGAACTTGGTTTGATGAATCGTTCACACCGTTGTGATCATGACGAAGAGTTCTATGCTCTGGTCAAAGAAGGCCATGACACATTACCACAGCTAGAAAAACCATCCCTCACTTATCAAAGTGAATGTGTCATCTCCTTGGGGCACACTTTCTTATCGAACAATCGTTTCAACTAGCTCATGCACCGACGCTTCATCCTTAAGGTGTTGCTCTAGATGGAGCCTTGAACATGTGGCTCTTTGATGACCACTTTGGTTGTAATGGGTGCAATATGTCTTCTTCCTCTAGACCTACTTGACCAATTTCTTTCCCTGCTGTGGAAAAGAATTTTCACGCCTCATCCTCCTTTGTCATGCCATTCTTTCCCATCTCTCAACAATGAGATGGTTATGTAAACTGCAAAACGACAAGTTTTATTATGCCATGATTTGCGTTCATGATTAGAAACATGCTTATAATCAAAATGAACTTCTGAATATCGAGACTCGTTATACCTTTCCTGGTGGTCTCTCGTGCGATCATGGTGATGAGAGCTTGTCTCAGCTCTTCTATTGCTATATGCACTTCCATGGGGTGATGGTGAAGTGTTCCCATCAATCCTTTCTCCTGACGAGTTCAACAATGTATTTTTGCCTCTGATTTCATCATGGTGATGAGAGATTTCCTATGCTTTCTCTCTGCAATATGTGTTGTCATAATATGATGGGGAAGTGTTCCCATTATTATTTTTCCTCGATGGTTTCATTAATGTTGTGGGCACTTCTAAGACATTTGAGACTTATCCTTCAGTGTATCCCAAACTTGCATAACGAGGTCTCTCCACAACCTCTAATAGCTGATTTATGCCTTGGCCATGAATGCCAAGTCCGCCTCCTTTGTACCCCATCCTGATAAGGAGCCTCATGCCGGTTCCTATAATGGGTATCTCCACATTTCCAACAAAAATAATAGCATGTGAAGATGAAACTGAAGAATGATCACAATTTTTTACCTCAGAAATTGATTTGGAAACAGATGAAGAGGGCTTCTCTGAGCCTTCGTTATGCTTCACTTCCTCCAAGGCCTCTATCGTGGCTTGTATTTGAAGCTATAATCACTACTTCTCCTCCTTCTCTTCTCGTAGAATCATCTTTAATGCATCATGATCTGTCTGAAGATTTTGATCGTTGTGCTTCAATTCTTCCAATGCCTCTGTCATGGCTTGCAATTGAAGCTACAATCGTTGCTTCTCCTCCTTCTATTCTTGTGGAAATGTCTTTAATGCATCATGATTTAGTTGAAGACTTTTATCATTAGGCTTCAATTCTTCCAATGCCTCTATGTGGCTTGTAATTGAAGCTGCAATCGATGCTTGTCCTGCTTCTCCTCTTGTAGAAGTGTTTTCAACTCAGCGTTATTTGCTGCTTGTTTCTCATAATTTTCGTACAACATGTCCACCCTTTAGAACATCCTGAGAATGAACTTGTACATGTCTTTTATATCCTCCATTGTTTCACGTTCAATGGTTCATGCTTGCGGTTCACACCAACAAGGAGACCTGCTATGATACCACTTGATCCGGGTAAATTTTTTATACCATTTGAACCAAGAAAATTTTCTCCGTCTGATGTGTTTGAATTACATTTTTCAAAGAATTAATGAACACATATGCATATATAATCACGATGAAAACATGTCAACAATCACACAAAAAAATGTAAGACGTTTAATAATGGAGTTTGTCCAGTGTGGACTACGTCTCCAGGCCTTGGTGTCTCGATGATATTGGCCGCTTCATTTGGTGTTGTAAATGGTTATGGTTTACATGGACGTTGTTGAATTGTGATACAAATAAATTCCCACAACATTAGTGGAAAATTCTCTCCACGAGACGTTATGTTACAAGGAACTCTCACTCATCGCAAACCTATTATTAGCATGACAACTTCACACATGGTGACAAATATTATCTCGCCATCAAGGCAACAAAGGGATCTCACAACACAAGTCACCACCCATGACAAATACATACCACGTCAAATACACATAAAGATTTGTTGCATAAATATAGCAAGAATCGACATGACATAAAGCATCTTACAGCACTAATGAAGTAAGTACATGGAAAAAACACTTCATATGCCTCAAATTTGATGTTGGTTGAAGAATATGTTGCTCAATCGTTATATCTGAATGCACCATCGAAAATGTGGCATCAAATAGCACGAAATCGACTATCCACATGCTGAAATCTGACACCGTCATCCCATTATGGAAAATGGCTAAAAAATCAAGATGTTTTTTGCAGAAACTAACATCGCCATCATGTTCGTGTCGGCGAGAGGTGTAAAATCCATATAAAATTTTTCCAATTTGGACACTGGGAAAATTTGGCCCCTCTGGAAATGAGGCTCAATCATGGTTCCACTGCCTTTGCACACTGGCTCTTAGTTCCGCACCTCGAAATACATGTCACTCCTCCGACCTCCCCTGGGCACGATGGCGAGTGATTGAGATTTTATATAATTGATGGGCAAACTTCACAATAGGAGTCATTGTGGTGTGCTAGAAGAGTCGTTGAATTGGCTAAAGGGTGCTCGGGGGATCAATCCTAACCCCTATATCTGGAACCTGCATTATTTTGTTTATAACCATCACATTAAAAATTTGTTATGATTGGTGGGTGGGTCCGCTCCATGCAGCCTGACCCGACCTGACCCTGTTCAATGGTTACACATATAGGTATGTATGGTGTGGCTTCTGTGGGGGTGGCGGCGTTGAGCACCCGCCCCCTCAACGCTCTGTTATATGTTTGGTTGGCATGGGTGGAGGGTGCAGTTGATCTAGGTGGATATTGGTTGTCACCCACCTATTCCACTTGGGGCCCCACCATTGTCTCTTTCATTTTTTCAGTTTCGGCACAACTTACTATTTTTAGCAGTTTTTCGGGTCCTGAACTTCCGGAGCCGTTTTGAGAAAACGGAGAGCAACATGGGGCCATGGACAGATTTTTCTCATTCAAAATTTTTAGTCCTCAGATAGATCTTTCTAATGAGGTATGGTACACATCAAACAGAGATCGTATGCCAAAGTTACGCCCCTGGGAAGTTGAAATACCAATTTACCTAAACAGGGCCTATAGTTTTGGCGCTTTATCTCCTAGGGTTAGGGTTTTGGCTGTTTAGGATTTCCCATTATTTCTAAATAATAAATAGGCCCTTAAGCCTCATTGTAACTCATTTCAGAGGCCGGTAGCCACCACATCTCTTCTCAGAGATAGCTACCAGCGCCCTAGCTAGTTTTATTTCCATTATGTCTGTAAGCAAATTTCAGTTCTTTGATATTAATGAAATGAAGTGTTATTTCCACTGCATCTCTATATTTATGGTTATGTGTTTATGCTGTTACGTTCCTGCATAAATCCGGATCAATGGTATCATAGCGGTTTTCTTTTTCTCGATCCTTCTTTGGATGTCCCCAACAAGGTCAGGGTATAAGGAGTTAGGGCTCGATCTGGTGGAACCTTTGCAAGATCAGCCTCGCAAACCCCGACGGACGCCCATGTGGGATGAAAATAAATATGAGGGAGCAGGATATCCTATCAAAATATTGCTCGAGGAGGCCCTCAAAAAACAAAGGAACGCGATGATGGATAACTTTTCCCAGATCCTTCAACGGTTGCCCACCGACAGTGCATCTGCATCTAGCAGCCACTCTAGAGGTGCGACTCCTTTTAAGGTACAAGTAAATTTTGACATTCCCATATTTGAGGGAAAAACAGATGCAGATGCCGTGGATAGATGGTTGAATCTATTAGAAGGATATTTCTCGGTTCATGACTTTTCCAACAGGGAGAAGATTATTTTTGGACTCCTCAAAGATGCCCCCCATGTCAAGGACTGGTGGGAAACCCACTGTGAGAGAAAGGACGAGACAGAACCCTCTATGTTCTCAGTCGTACCCACTTGGAATTATTTCTGAGATGCCATCAAGGAACAATACTATCTCGTGGGGAGCTATGAGGACAAGTACATACAATGGACCACGCTGCGACAACAAAGGGATCAAGATGTGCATGAGCTAATGAATCTGTTCCATACCCTGCGCACCAAGTTGGGTATCAAAGATTTAGAGAAACATATGGTGCTAAAGTATCGCATTTGTCTTCACAGATACATTCAGGAGGAAATGGAGTTCCTCGACATCTCCTCACTTGGTACGACATACCGATATGCTGCCAAGATTGAGCAGAAATTCAAACAGAAGAAGCGAGACTTTGGATCTACGAATCAAAATCAAGGGAAAGTTGCTCCCATGTTGGAAATGTTGTCATTGATGGCAAAGGAATTGGCAGAGAGTTGTTTATAAGTCCCGTGTAAATATCATATGTGACTGAGGAATGGTCTCAGTGTCATTGTGCATTTGTTGTTCAAATCTGTGTGAAGGATTGTTGGGTTATCGGTGTAAATAATCCCGTGTAAATCCCGTGTGTGACTGAGGAATGGTCTCAGTGTCATTGTGCATTTGTTGTTCAAATCTGTGTGGAGGATTGTTGGGTTATCGGTGTAAATTATCCCGTATGTTCTTGATGAGAGTATCGAATTCTATAGCAATTAAGAATCCGTGATTGATCATGTCCGTCTCGATCGATTGAAGTTCTTATGGATCTGTGGTTAATTATCCAATGCTTGTGAGCATTGTAAAACATAGCCGCAAGGGTTATGTATGGTGGAGCGATGCGTCGAAGTAGATGGATGAAAGGAACGCTGAAGAACGAGGCTGTAATGTGAAGAAACATCGTGACTGCGTGAAGAGGAGAACCTCTTCCAATAGAACAGGCGAAACCGTGTAGCGGAAGCTGGGTGGAACCCTGCGTGGAAGAGCAGAACCATGACCAAGTGAAAAGTGAAGGCGGTTTCCGGGTTTCATCGCACCACCTTTCGGTGATAGGCGATATTTCCTAGTTGGGGAGCGATTCCATAGAAACATTGACACGTAGCAAAGATGGACCCACGAAAATCACTATCAAAATGCGCCATCGCACGTTAACGTTCGACCAAAGATGCCGAGTGATATTATTGAACGCCGTTGATCTGGGAAGGGGTCATCGGACGGTGTTCATTTGCTTTAGATGCGTGAAAGTTACCCAAGGTACGGCGCGCCATCATGCGTTATCATCCGTGCATCTTCAACGAATGATATCCGTCGGATCATCTGAAGCCGAGCGATGTGCTCTCCGCCGTCGGATGGAAATGATTGTTAGCGATGGGCCCCAGTTTTTTAAATTATATTGATTGGGACTTTTCAAATTAACGTTTGCAGGTTTAACCAAGGTTTGACGAAAGTGATTGGACCATCATTTTTTAATGTTATTCCAAAGTTGGTGGAACGAATAAACCTGGGGTCGAATTATAAAGGTCCATTTAAAAGCGCTAGTTATTAATATAAATTTCTATTGCCAAAGGTTGTGAATAATATTTATTTATCAAATTCCACGAATTTGATAAATAAAATTCCAATAAAAGAAAGAAAACCATCAGCGGCACGTCAATGTTACTTAACCTTGGCTATAGTATTATTTGGCGGAGATAAATATTACCTTTGGGACAATTCGTGCATGGAAGAACAAAGATCGAGATTTCAATTTGGATTGGTTCAACTTTTAATATGAATACCATTATCGGTTGAGTGGTTTTCTACTCATGGTATTGATAAAGGCTAAACTATATAAGGAGAAGAGGATTACACTACAGAGTGTGAAGGGGTGTTAACAAATAAATCTCTTTAAGATATATCTGCATATATGATGCACCTATGGATATGATCCAGAAATGATAAATCTTTACGATGATCAGCAAAAGAAATAGACCTAACAGAAGTCTGATGAAGAAATAGAAGAAATCTGGTGTATCTGAGGATTGAGGTCTTCTGTATGGAAGAGGAAGTATCCTGCCAGTAGAAGCTGGTGTTAAAATCAGGGGGTTGGAGCTCCCTTCCAGCAGTGGCTGGAGAACGAGAGAAGGTTGTAGCCTTTCTGCAGGTGGGTGCCTGCGTGCTGGTATAAGTCTGCACCAGCATAAAATTGTAAGAAGTTTTCTCTATAATATATATTGAAGACTGAGATAACAGCAGCGGTGGTTTTCTCCCAAATTGGGTTTCCACCTTAAATAATGGTGTTCATATGTGTTGCTTATGATTGATGGTTTGTTCTATTATTTCTGTTCATACTTACTGCTTACTAAACATCTTATGAATGAATGATGGTCTAAATAAAGACATAATAAGATCTCTGACATATAAGTTGGATTCAGTAAAGTAGCATATGGTTTTAAGAGAAGGAAAAGGTAAAAGTTTTTAGTCAGCTCTAAATACTGATTCACCCCCCCCCCTCTCAGTATTTTTCCCAACAATTGGTATCGGAGCAGGTCCTTCTGAAAAAGCTTAGCCGCTAGAAGGAAGATCAATCAAGATGAACAATCAAGAAGGAACAACATCTATCAGGCCTCCACTCTTCAACGGAAACAACTTAATCTTCTCGAAAACAAGGATGAGATCCTATCTTCAGTCTCTGGGAGCATATTTATGGGCTATAGTTGAAGGAGGATATCAATATCCAGCTGCAGTACCAACAGATCCAACAGAAAGAAAGAATTACGAAACGAATGCAAAAGCGGTCAATGCTCTATTGGGAAGTCTAACTGAATCAGAATTTGTCAAAGTTATGCAGCTGAATACAGAAAAGGAAATATGGGACAAAATCATTCTAAGTTATGAAGGTGATGCAAAGGTAAAAAGTGCTAAACTCCAAACTCTCAGAATTCAATATGAGAATCTAAAAATGCATAATGAGGAGAGCATTGCTAATTTATTTTTACGTCTTGATGATATTGTAAATCGTATGAGAAATCTGGGAGAAACAATAACCGAATCTACTTTGGTTGAGAAAGTTTTAAGATCACTAACGACAAAATTTGAGTCAAAATTTTCTGCTCTTGAAGAAAAACAGGATCTTCAAAATCTTACTGTGGTACAACTTCATGGCATACTAACTGAATATGAAATGACAAGAGGAGGACCATCTGAAGTCAAAGAAGCCGTATTTAGAGCTTCTACAAAAGGGAAAGAAGTACAAGAGACAGAAGGATCAGGGTATATCTCAGAAGAAGATGAGTTAAATTTTGTAAAGAAACTCCAACTTGGTACAGGACGGTTCAAAGGTAAGCTTCCTTTCAAATGTTTTTCTTGTGGAAGAATGGGTCATTATGCTGCTAAGTGTCCTCACAAAGAAACACATGAAAAAGGAATAGAAGTAGCAAGAAGGAATAAGAGTCAGTTTAGCACTAGAAAAATTTACTATACTCATGAAGACAGTGATGGGTTATCTGACAGTGAGGAAGAGTGTGAACAATATCTTAGACTTCTCATGGCATTTGAAAAAGAATCTAAAGAAGAAAAAGATACCTTTATGGATGCTTTGGAGGATAATGATTTTCTTGATGAATTCAATCAACTCAAGATATGCTTAGAAGAAACTAAAATATGCTTAGAAGAAAGTAAAATATCCATAGAAACTCTGAAAAATCAGCTTGAAGGAAAGGAGAAACACAATGAGAAATTAGCATGTGAAATAGTAAGTCTAAGAAAAGAAATTGAGAAAATGAAGATTTTGAATCTTAGATTTGCTAAAGGATCTGAAACCTTAGATGAGATTATCAAGGTACAACGTTCTCCTCTTATAAAGACAGGTCTTGGATATATCGGAGAATCTTCTCAGGCTTCAGCACCAAATTATCTAAAAGCAGCTAAATCTAGCATACAACATTCTACCACTCAGAAAGGGAATAAATAATATTTACAGGTAAAGCATGACCATTTCAAATCAAAGAACACTAACAGGAAGACATTTCAAAGAAACTCCAATCAACAGGTAAATTCGAGTAGAAGATTTCATGATCGCAGAAATTTCTTATTCAATGGACAATGTTTCTCATGTCACAATTTTGGTCATAAAGCTACTCAATGTATTGCATATAAAACCATGATGACAAGAGAAGCAAGAAAGAAAAGGATTGATATTGGAACAAAGAAGAATACTTATAACAACTTTTCTCCTCTTCAGAATGAAGTTGAATGTACGTATTGCAATAACTTTGGTCATGAAGAATCTGAATGCAGAAGAAAAATCCAGCCAAAAGAGAAATGTCCTTCAAGCTCCAAAGTGTGGAAAAAGAAGGAATTACAGGTTGAAAATTGTGGCATAGCCTTATTTGCAGAAGGTGAAGAAAATCAATGGTACATTGATAGTGGATGCTCTAAACACATGACAGGTGACAAAAACAAACTTCTTGCATATAGTTCTCTAGAAAAAGAGAATAATGTTACATTTGGAAATGATACTCCTACTGTCATTAAGGGAAAAGGGTCTGTTTTTCTAAAAGAAAAGGTGAAAGCTAATAATGTCATGTATGTGGATGGATTAAAGCATAACCTGTTAAGTGTAAGTCAAATGTGTGATCAAGGAACTGAAGTTATCTTTAGTTCAAAAGAATGTGTGGTACGTGATCTTGATACAGGTAAAACAATTATAAAAGGAAAAAGAACTCCAAGCAACCTGTATGTATTGAATAACTGCAAAGAACAATGTTACTTGAGTAAATCTTCAGAAAACTAGCTATGGAATAGAAGGTTGGGGCATCTGAGCTTCTCTCAAATAAACAAATCAAGCAGACTTAAAGTTGTTCTTGATCTTCCCAATATTACTCTACCTGAAAATATCATATGAAAATCTTGCCAATTCGGTAAGAAAACCAGAGTACAATTTAATGCCAAGGAAGGATCATCAAGTAAGCCTCTTGAACTCATTCATACTGACATATGTGGACCTGTGAGGAAACATTCACCACGTGGTGAACAATACTATATCTTATTTATTGATGATTTCTCTAGAATGTGTTGGATTGGGCTGCTTAAACACAAAGATGAAGCATTTGAGAAATTTCAAATCTTCAAAGGACTAGTTGAGAATGAATTAGATCTAAAAATCAAGTGTCTCAGATCTGATCGAGGAGGAGAATATACATAATATGAATTCCTTGAATTTTGTGAACAACATGGCTTAAAAAGACAGTTTTTTGTAGCTGACACTCCACAACAAAATGGTGTTGCAGAAAGAATGAATAGAACAGTTCAAAAAATGGCTAGAGCTATGCTTGATGATTCCGGAACACCTGACACTTTTTGCGGAGAAGCAGCACATACAGTAGTAAACATTCTCAACAAGGCACATGTTTGTGTAAATAGTGATAAAACTCCATATGAAATCTGGTATGGTAATCCTCCTACTGTAAATCATTTTAGAATTTTTGGAAGCAAATGCTTTATCAAAAATAATGATGAAAAACTTGGCATGTTTGAATCCAGAGCAGATGAAGGAATACTTCTTGGTTACTCCTCTAGGAGTAGAGCATATAAATGTTACAATAAAATACTTTGGAAGATTGTTGAATGTATTGATGTTGTTATTGATGAGTCTCCTGCACCTCCAAAAGAAGAAAAACAAACAATAGACGAAGATGATGATGACATATATCCTTCTACATCAAATAGGAATGATATAGACAGTGAACCCAATGAAGAACCCGTAGATGATTTATCTGAAAAAGCTCCATCCAGATATGTTCAAAAGAATCATCCAGAATCTCAAATTTTGGGAGAAAAGGGATCAGGTGTACAAACAAGAAGGAATCTTGTGGGATCTTCTAGAAATCTGGCATTTCTGTCCACTATTGAACCACACAATGTCAATCAAGCTAGCAAAGATGAATGTTGGATTCAAGCCATGAATGAAGAGCTTGATCAAATTGAAAAGAATCACACTCGGGAATTAGTACCAAGACCTCATGACAAGAATGTCATTGGAACTAAATGGATATTCAAAAACAAGTTAAATGAGAATGGGGATGTTATTAGAAATAAAGCTAGACTTGTTTGCAAGGGGTATGCTCAACAAGAAGGTATAGAATTTGAAGAAAATTTTGCTCCTGTAGCCAGACTTGAAGCCATAAGAATGTTTCTTGCTTTTTCGAGCTTCCAACAAATCAAAGTTGATCAAATGGATGTTAAATCTACTTTTCTCAATGGTGATCTAGAAGAAGAAGTGTATATAGAACAACCAGAAGGATTCATTTTGGGAAATGATGAAAAACTTGTTTGTAGACTTAAAAAGGCTCTATATGGTCTCAAACAAGCTCCAAGGGCATGGTACTATCGTCTTGACAAATATCTTCATCAAAAAGGATTTTCAAAGGGGTCTGTTGGTAGCAACTTATACACAAAAACTGAAAAATGACAAACTATTGATTGTGGTTGTATATGTTGATGATATCATTTTTGGAAGTAATGAAGAGTTTGTGAGTCAGAAATTTGCTTCTGATATGCAGCAAGAATTTGAAATGTCTTTACTTGGGGAACTAACATTCTTTCTTGGCTTGCAAGTGCAACAAGCAATAGATGGCATATTATTATCACAAGCAAAATATCTTAAGCAAATATTGAAGAAGTATGGCATGGAAAATTGCAAACCTGTAAGTACACCAATGATAACCGGATGTAATCTCAGTTCTAATGACGGTGAATCAACCAGAATACAGATCTATGATAGGCATTCTACTTTATCTCACTGGGACAAGACCAGACATTATGCATGCAGTTGGTATTGTTGGACGATTCCAAGTTAATCCAAAAGAGTCTCACCTTCAGGATGTGAAAAGAATATTCAAATATCTACAAGGAACTCAAGACTTTGGACTATGGTATCCAAAGAATGCTAATCTTACTCTTCATGCATACACTGATGCAGATTGGGCTGGAAATGTTGATGATCGGAAAAGCACTAGTGGTGGTGCATTCTATATGGGGCCCCAATTAGTATCTTGGTTCATCAAGAAGCAAAGCTCTATTGCCTTATCTACAATAGAAGCAAAATATGTGGCTGTTGCATCATGTTGCACTCAAATTCTCTGGATGATGCAAACCTTACAAGACTTTCAAATCAAATGTTCACCTCCTATATCCATTATGTGTGATAACACAAGTGCCATCAGTATCTCAAAGAATCCCGTTATGCATTCCAAGACCAAGCACATTCCCATCAAGTATCACTTCTTACGTGAACAAGTGCTTGAACAAAAGGTGAAGTTGGAATATGTGCCCTCCAAAGAACAAGTTGCTGATATATTTACCAAACCATTACCCAGGGAAGTGTTCGAATATCTCAGATAGAAGTTGGGAGTAGTCTCTGCCATGCAGAAGATCATAACTACTTAAATACAAAAGATTAATTGGATACGCGGTTTTCTTGAAGGATAGAAAACCGCGTATGGGTAGTTGCTGACAAATTTTTGCTAGGTCAGCATTCTTCAGCACAACTGCGGTACTGTTGGGTATCTCTGGATGCACAGGTTCAAGGGGAGCATTGGTCTTGTGGAAAGAATGCATTGTTGGCATTTTAATTATGTTAGAAGATGCAGCATGATCTCAGGGGGAGCATGGTATTATCGGTACATAGGATCTTGGTATTATTGGCCCCACAATATGTATGGCACCGGACCTCAACAGGAACTTGAATTATTATCAACGTTAACCACACAGTTTTTAACATGAACTC
Source organism: Pinus albicaulis (assembly GCA_034641835.2). Taxonomy (NCBI): domain Eukaryota; kingdom Viridiplantae; phylum Streptophyta; class Pinopsida; order Pinales; family Pinaceae; genus Pinus; species Pinus albicaulis. Next base: position 720,675,336 of record CM076582.1, read on the forward strand.
CTATTAGATCTGCTCAACCCTTTTCCATTGATGTCAAAGGGGGAGGAAAAGCAAATAAAGGGGCTTCTATAAGACAAACAGAGGAAGAGTATTGCCATCAATGCCAAAGGGAGAGATTGTTGGAAATGTTGTCATTGATGGCAAAGGAATTGGCAGAGAATTTTTTATAAATCCCGTGTAAATCCCGTATGTGACTGAGGAATGGTCTCAGTGTCATTGTGCATTTGTTGTGCAAATATGTGTGGAGGATTGTTGGGTTATCGGTGTAAATAATCCTGTGTAAATCTCGTGTGTGACTGAGGAATGGTCTCAGTGTCATTGTTCATTTGTTGTTCAAATCTGTGTGGAGGATTGTTGGGTTATCAGTGTAAATAATCCCGTATGTTATTGATGAGAGTATCGAATTCTATAGCAATTAAGAATCCGTGATTGATCATGTGCGTCTCGATCGATTGAAGTTATTATGGTTCTGTGGTTAATTATCCAATGCTTGTGAACACTGTAAAACATAGCCGCAAGGGTTATGTATGGCGGAGCGATGCGTCAGAGTAGATGGATGAAAGGAACACCGAAGAACGAGGCTGTAATGTGAAGAAACATCGTGACTGCGTGAAGAGGAGAACCTCTTCCAATAGAACAGGCGGAACCGTGTAGCGGAAGCTAGGTAGAACCCTGCGTGGAAGAGCAGAACCGTGACCGAGTGAACAGTGAAGGCGGTTTCCGGGTTTCATCGCACCACCTTTCGGCGATAGGCAGTATTTCCTGGTTGGGGAGCGATTCCATAGAAATGTTGACACGTAGCAAAGATGGACCCACGAAAACCGCTATCAAAACGCGCCATCACACGTTAACGTTCGACCAAAGATGCCGAGTGATATTATTGAACGTCATTGATCTGGGAAGGGGTCATCAGACGGTGTTCATTTGCTTTAGATGCACGAAAGTTACCCAAGGTATGGCGCGCCATCACATGTTATCATCCGTGCATCTTCAATGAACGATATCCGTCGGATCATCTGAAGCCGAGCGATGTGCTCTCCGCCGTCGGATGGAAATGATCATTAGCGATGGGCCCCAGTTTTTTAAATTATATTGATTGGGACTTTTCAAATTAACGTTTGCAGGTTTAACCAAGGTTTGACGAAAGTGATTGGACCATCATTTTTGAATGTTATTCCAAAGTTGGTGGAACAAATAAACCTGGGGTCAACTTATAAAGGTCCATTTAAAAGCACTGGTTATTAATATAAAGTTATATTGCCAAAGGTTGTGAATAATATTTATTTATCAAATTCCACGAATTTGATAAATAAAATTCCAATAAAAGAAAGAAAACCATCAGCGGAACGTCAATGTTACTTAACCTTGGCTATAGTATTATTTGGCGGAGATAAAGATTACCTTTGGGACAATTCGTGCATGGAAGAATGAAGATCGGGATTTCAATTTGGATTGGTTTGACTTTTAATATGAATACCATTAGTGGTTGAGTGGTTTTCTACTCATGGTATTGATAAAGGATAAACTATATAAGGAGAAGAGGATTACACTACAGAGTGTGAAGGGGTGTTAACAAATAAATCTCTTTAAGAGATATCTGCATATATGATGCACCTATGGATATGATCTAGAAATGATAAATAATTACGATGATCAGCAAAAGAAATAGACCTGACGGAAGTCTGATGAAGAAATAGAAGAAATCTAGTGTATCTGAGGATTGAGGTCTTTTGTGTGGAAGAGGAAGTATCTTTCCAGTAGAAGCTGTGTTAAAATCAGGGGGTTGGAGCTCCCTTCCAGCAGTGGCTGGAGAATGAGAGAAGGTTGTAGCCTTTCTGCAGGTGGGTGCTTGCGTGCTGGTATAAGTCTGCACCAGCATAAAATTGTAAGAATTTTTCTCTATAATATATATTGAAGACTGAGATAACAGCAGAGGTGGTTTTCTCCCGAATTGGGTTTCCACCTTAAATACTAGTGTTCATATGTGTTGCTTATGATTGATGGTTTGTTCTGTTATTTCTGTTCATACTTACTGCTTACTAAAAATCTGATGAATGAATGATGGTCTAAATAAAGACATAATAAGATCTCTGACATATAATTTGGATTCAGTAAAGTAGCATATGGTTTTAAGAGAAGGAAAAGGTAAAAGTTTTCAGTCAGCTCTAAATACTGATTCACCCCCCCTCTCAGTATTTTTCCCAACAAAAACACCACTGAGAATGTGGTGGATTTTGCTGAAATTATTGTTTCTTCCCATTTTCTAAGTCAATATGAGCATTTCGCTTAGAAAATAGGATTACAAAATAATTCTCAAGTTGAAATGCTGAAAGATCAAGATATGGAAATCATTCCTGAGCATCCTACAGAAGAAATTGTGTTGAAAGTAGAAGAAATTCCTCCTCTAGATATCTTTTATAATCCTAAACATAGAGCTATTTTTAGGAAACATAGGAAGAGAAGAAGAATAGATCAAGAATCACTTTCAACCTCACAAGCTAAATTTATGAACATTGTCTGGAAAAATACTGAGGTGAATCCTTCAGAGGATCTCACCAAATTGTCACAATATGCAGGCGCCTATAGTGCAGCCACTATAGAAAAAGCATCAGAAGTCACCCAAATGATGAAACAAAAGGAAGTACAGATAGCTATGCTGGAGTAACAAGCAACAGAAAATCAGCAAAAGATTATGCAATTGAAAGAACAATTGCAAGATGAAGAGGTCAGATCTAAATAGTTGGAAGAGCAACTTAGCATTGAAAAGAAAAATATTTATCAACAAGATTTGAATAAGCAACAACAGTTAATTCAAGAAGTGGCAAAGTTACAAACTCTATTGCAAAATGAAAAAACTGCTAAGGTTGAGCAAGAAAAAATATTCCAAGCAAGATTGGACAAATTTAGGGATTATCTTAAATTGGATCAATTCAAAACTGAAGCTCTTGAAATAAATAAACTACTATCTCAGCAGTTGAATGAATTCTGTCAAAATATGGCATAAGCTGAGCCCTTGTGTGAAATAACATCATCTTTAGTAGATGAATCAGTCAGCCTCAGGCTCGAATTTGATGATGCAGATGACAAAATTTCTGAATTTATTTCATGGCAAGACTTAGAGCAAGGAAGGAATGCAAACCTTCCCAGAATTGAGGAAAGGCACAAAGAAATTCTATTTCCTGAATGGGAAAAACAATTGATCAAAGGAGAAAGAGCCACATCAAGATCCAAAACTATGATGAATAATATAGCATAGCTGGTTAATGATAGTTTATATGCCACCAATTTAATTTCAGATTGTATTTCAGGAAAATTACCAAGGGTAAAAGAGACTAATACTAGGTGGAAGCAAGAATTAGTTAATAAGAATTACCAAATCAACAAACTTCAAGGAATTTTATGGGATATCATGTGGACATTTCTAATCAAGCCACACAGTCAACAAATGGCAATCAAGTTCCTTTCCAATGCCATTAATTGCATCATTCCAGAGTTTACTGATGCGACGTACATTGGTCAGTTACATTCGAGGCTAAGTCATCCAGTAGAGGTCAAAGATATGCTCAAAATTTGCCACCTTGGCACATTGAATGCAGGAGAAAATCAATGAATCTATTTCATTTTAATATCGCAAGTCTATTTCTAGATTTCCGATGATAGATTGTAGCAATAGTTTTAGTTATTTTGTTTTATTAAGATCCTATTTAAACCCCTTTCATGCATTTAGAAAGGAGTCCTGAATTTGTAATATTTTGGCTTGGATGTTACATTTTTGTACTCCATCGACTACTTTAATTTTTATAAAGGATCGCATCCTGTGGTTTATGGCAAATTATCTCTAAGAATTTCATTTTTGTACCTTGGAGTTGTTTTACATTGAAGCACTGGATCTGAATATTGAATTGCATCAGCAAAAGTATCGAGATGAATCTGGTATTTCTATCAATTTACTGTTATTTTTCTTATGTTATGAGATATTCGCTTTGAATTTGCTATCATTTATATATATTTGCTTTACAAATATTTCTTTATACATATCATTTCTGAGTGTATAGAAATAATTATCTCTTACAGTATGTGCAAATGATATATTAAATGATGAATGCAATGTGTTATTATAACTCTGTTTAATTTTTTAAATATAGTTATAATTATTTGATATTGCATATTTCAATTAAATTATAATACATTTTCATGGTTATTGGTTTGATTGAAACAATATTGAAGTTGTATTCATATTTGACACCTAGGTTAGTTTTAGAATTTTTTATAACTTATAGATTAAATTAAATAGATTATATCAGTAATTTTATCCACTCACACAATCATTCCATTACCAACCCATTAGTTATTTGGAAACTGGTCCTATAAATCTAGTCAGAGCCACCACACCAAACGGAAAAGGAGCTGTCCTAAGGTCCTGACCGGGTGGTTTTCCCCCAATGTTTGAAGCAACGATTTTCGAGGCTATCAACATTTTTGGTGCTAGAAGGAGGGCCTAAGCTATGAATGGCAAGTAATTCCAAATATACAGGCCATTCTATGAGCAATTCACCCTCATCACCTTCTTCAATTTCTTATACATCTCAAATCACCAGGGAAGAAATTGATAGAGATATTCAAACACCCACTACTAAAGTCTCAAATCAATCAGATAATCAACCTCTTGAGTCCCCTGAAATACACGATTTAGTTCATAAACTCCAAGGGTTATCATTATCGTTAGAAGAGTCTGAAATATTTGAAGGTAGTGTTACTTCATAAATTGTTTCTTTCAGACCTCTTACTAGGTCACAAAGTGAAAAACTTGGTATTCATCCAAAGGAATTTGCTTTACCTAGTAGGGTTAAAACAAGAAAAAAACCATTGGAATCAGGAGTGATATTAGTTCTTCATCACAAATTCAATCATCTATTTCCCAAACCTCAACTCAGAAAAGTGCAGTTATTCAAACATCAGCTGCTCAAACGTCATCTGTTTCAACAACATCTGTTCAAACACCTGTTGTCTCTCCTACTCCTTCAAACGTATCACAAAAATGGCACAAGTAGCACCAAGACCATGGGCTAGACCAGGAGCTGTTAATATGCCTGCACCTTTACATGATTTACCAGATCATGCTGAAAAATGGCTACCAAAATTCAGTCTTGGCCTGAACATACAAGCTGAAGAACACATCAACAATTTTATGCTTGCTATAAATTTGAATGGAGTTGAACATGAAGATGTTGTAGTCAGGTTATTCCCCTATACTTTACAAGGAGCAGCAGGATCCTGGTATTTCATTACCTTCAGGATCTATTACAAGTTGGGATATTTTCTCAGATCATTTCTTGACCAAATTTGGAGATGACAGATCAATAGCTACCCTAATCAACGATCTCTCCAATATGAAGATAGAACCCAAGGAACCCATTAAATATTTTAACTCTCGATTCAACAAAATTTTGAATAAAATCCCTACAGATTCAAAGCCTAGGGAGTAGGTTAGAAGTGAATGGTATATAAATGCTTTTCCCTCAAACATAGCAATTTTTGTAGATAGAGATGCGAAACCTACTTTAGCTGAAAATATCAAAGAAGATATTGCAGTTGAAAAAAAGGATTATTGCTCTAGATAAAAAAAATTCTATTGAGGAAAGAAAATCCAAGAAAGTCAGCTTTAAAGATGATTCAAAGAAAAAGAAACCTAGAGACCCATATGACATGGAAGGTTTACAGAAAGTTCTCAAAACCATGTCTAATGATATGGTTGATATTAAAAAGCAAGTGACAGAGACTTCCACCAAAAGATCATTCAGGAACTTCAAAATAAATCAAGCTGAATCTAAACCTCCCAATTCAATTTCCAATGCAGAATTAGAAGAGGATGAAGAAGGAGATACTCCTATAGTATCATATGAAGAAGAAGAAAGAGAGGAAATAACTGAATTGCATGGGATGTGGGATTTCATTGTCCCTAACTCAGAAAGTGAACAAGAAGCCATGCCTGTAAGTACAAGGAGTAAATTTGTAGCAGAACCTGCTCAATCTGCTCCTAAGAAGAAAAGTACAACTCCAATTACTAAAGACAAATCCCCTGTAAATAAAACTTCTCCCTTACCCACTCAAAATCAACCATCATATTCTAATTCTCCTACATTAACATCTAAGACTCTAGTGGTATCAGATCCTATGGATTATAGCATTGTTGAAGACATGAAGAAGACTAGAGTGAAAATTTCCTTACATGAACTCAACAAACTTAAACATCAATAGAAACTACTATTGGAAGAATTAAATGCAACACCTATTGCTCCTCTACCAAGCGGTGTAGTTGCCAAAGCAGCTAAAGGAACAGGTAAGCCACCAGATAAAGTATATGCCACTGATACTGTTCTTATTGGAGAAATATCAAATTCTCAGACACCTCCTTTTCTTTTGACTTATGAAATCTACAACAAGAATTTGCATAATTTTTTGATAGATTTAGGAGCATCCTCTAATATCATGCCTACTTCAGTCTATGCGAAATTGAATATTGAACCACAAAAGACTGTAGTTCACATTGTTCAATTGGATCACTCTAAAGTTCAAGTTGTAGGAGAAATTAATTCAGTTACTATTTGATTAGCTTATGATCCTAGGATTGTCCAAAGAATTGATATTTTGGTCGCAGATATCCCTGAATTCTATGGATTAGTCTTAAGTAGGGATTGGTCTGCAAAGCTTAATGGTTATATCGCAACTGATTATTCACATGTGTGGCTTCCCTACAAAGGGAAACCAAATCAAATCAAATTTGAGTGAGAAAAACACATGATGCATACTGTAACAGAATTTGAACAAGTAAATGAACCTATAGCTTTTAATAACAATATCCTTGGAGGTTATTCTGCTGAATCATTCCTTGGGAATTTCATAGCACCACAATCACCCTTTTCTGTAAATACTTTTATTTCGCAAATTGAAAATTTTTCACAATCTGATTCTTCTAGAATTATTAATGTTTGTGATACATCTGTAGATAAAACTGTAGATAAATATTTATTTTGGTCATTATATTTTGATGGATCAAAATGTAGCGATGGTGCAGGAGCAGGATGCATTTTAATTGATCTAGATGGAGAGAAAACTATGCTGATTTGAGTGCACAAATAATACCGCAGAATATGAAGCCTTGATCCAAAGGCTTTATAAAGCAATAGGGTTAAATTTCAAATACTTGAAAGTATATGGTGATTCTAAAATTGTCATAAGACAAGTAAGGAATACCATCCATTGTCTTTTAGGTCATCTCAAACATTATCAATCCCTTGTGCAAGACCTTAGCACTCAATTTTTAGCATTTAATATCTCTTCCATTCCCAGAAATCAAAACACATCAGCTGATTTGTTAGCTAATGTTTCATCCAAACTCTTCCCTATTGAAGATTACAGTCCTAATAGATTTTCAGTCGAATTAATCTTTTGACCATATGTTCCCAATAATATCACAAACTAGAGAGTATTCTATCATGATGAAGATATCTTGAATTTCTTGACTTCAGAGAAATCCTATGATGAACAAATAATTGATGAAAATGATCATGATCTTCAAAATACCTCAAAAAGTAATGAAATCCTATTCCTAAATATGTAGTTAAACTTGAGGACCTATATGATATAAAAGATAGATTCAAGAAAGTTACTAATGCTAAACTTCAACGTTCTACTTTGAAGTTTGAATTTGTAAATCTTGGCTCTGAGTCTAAACCTCCAAATGTTAATTTAGGACTCGAGTTAACTTCAAAAGAAAGAAATGCTTTCATCAAACTTCTGAGTAGGTATAAAGATATTTTTGCTTGGAATTATGAAGACTTGAAAACTTATGATACTTCTGTTATTCAACATACAATTCCAATGCTTTCTGATGTCAAACATGTTCAATAGAAGTTAAGAAAAATTCATCCAAATCTTGAAAGTCAAATCAAGGCAGAACTCAATAAAATTTTAAAGGCCAAAATCATTTTTCCTATAAGGCATTCTAATTGGCTTTCCAACATGGTACCTGTTAGGAAGAAGAATGGAGATATTGGAATCTACATTGATTTTAGAAATTTAAACAATGCATGTCAAAAGGACAATTTCCCATTTCCAACAATGGAACAAATACTGCAAAAGGTAGTTGGTTCTGAGTTCATGTCTTTTCTTGATGGTTTTTCAGGCTATATCCAAATATTAGTACATCCAGATGATAGACTGAAAACCACTTTCAAAGCCAAATGGAGAACCTATGCTTATCAGAAAATGCCTTTTGGTTTAATAAATGCAAGAGCTACTTTCCAGAGAGCCATGGATATAGCATTTAAGGGTCTGATTAATAGATCAATTGTTATTTATCTTAATGACATAACAATATTTTCAAAGAAAAGAGCCAATCATATGCATGATCTGAAACAGATATTTGAAAGATGTAGAAGATTTGGTATTTCTTTAAATCCAAAGAAATCCTTCTTTGCTCTCAATGAAGGAAAACTATTAGGGTTTTTTTTGTTAAAAGATGGTATATATATTGACTCTAACAGAGTGAAAGAAATTTCTAATATTTATTTACCTCATAACAAAAAATCCATGCAATCATTTCTAGGGAAAATCAATTTTGTAAAAAGATTCATTCCTGATTTTTCTCAAATTGTTTTACCTATGCAGAATATGATGAAGAAAAAATCGGTATTCAAATGGGGGTATAAAGAGAAGGAAGCCTTTGATACAATCAAACAAGTAATCATTAATGCACCTGCATTGAATACTCCTGATTTTTCTAAATATTTTATTCTGTATACCTTAGCTACTGAAACATCCTATGCTGTTGTTTTAACACAAATCAATGATCAACAAATAGAAGCACCAATTTCTTTCTTTAGATCAAATCTGCAAGGAGCTAAGCTTAATTATTCTGATGTAGAAAAACAAGCCTTCGCTGTGTTTAAATCAATTAAACATTTTATACCTTTTCTCCTAAAGACACACAAAAAAATTATTGTCCCATTCTCTGCAGTGAGACAATTGTTAATTCAAAAAGAAGTAGGAGAAAAGAGAGCTAATTGGGTAACAGCTTTGCAAGAGTATGATATTGATATTAAGCCATCCAAGATTGTTAGAGGACAAGGTTTTTGCAGATTGTTAGCAGGAGCTTCCAACATACCAGAAAATCAAGATCAAGATAATGTTGTTCAAGCAAATCATAAGTGTTATTGTTTCTGAATCTCAATATACTGATTTGATCTTCTACTTTAAGAATGGGTATGCTCCTTTTAATATCAGCTACAAGAACAAACGTGCTCTAAGATTAAAAGCTAAAAATTACGAAATCATTGATGATGTGTTATTTAGAAGAAATTGTGATTCAATTCTATTAAGATGTCTTGAAAAGACTGAAGCAAAAAAGGTATTGCATGAATTACATGATAGACCAACAGGTGGACATTTTGGAGGTGATACCATGGCTCACAAAATAATCCATGCTGCACATTATTGGCCTACCCTTTTCAAGGATACACATGAGTATGTGGGGAAGTGCGAAATTTGTCAAACTGCTAGTGGAAGACAAAGGAAGCCAGCTTTTCCTTTGAAACCAGTAAGCATTGAGCAACCATTCGAGCAATGGGGGCTTGATATTCTTGGTGAAATAGTACCTCATTCTTCCAAACAACACAGATACATCCTTACAACAACAGACTACTTCACAAAGTGGGTAGAAGAAATTCCTTTAAAGGTGGCCAATTCTTATGCAATTATTGATTTCATCGATCAATTCATCATTACCAGGTTTGGTGTACCTAACGCTCTTGTCTTTGACAATGCATATTATTTTTCTGGAAATAGTATAATGGAATTTGCAATCAAAAGAGGTTTCAAATTGAAATATTCAGCAAATTATTATCCACAAGGTAATGGTTTAGCTGAATCTACTAACAAAAATCTCATCAAAATCATTAAAAAGATCATTGATTAGAATCAAAAGAATTGGCACAAGTCTTTAATCTTTGCACTATGGGCTGATCGTATTACTCATAAACCTTCAATAGGAACTTCACATTTCAATCTAGTTTATGGAAAATAAGCTGTGATACCATCAAAGCTAGCTCTCCCATCATTAGCTCTAGTGCAATTTATTGAAGAAAATCCTTCATCATCTATTCAGTTGAGATTTGATCAAATTCTTAAATTAGAAGAAGATAGAGAAAAAGCAAAAACTATTCATAAAAAACATCAACAACTTGTAAAATCTTCTTTTGATTCAAATTCCACTGGATCCAAAACTTTGCAAATTGGTGATCTTGTTCTGAAATGGGATAAAGCACATGAAGATAAAGGTAAGCATACCAAATTTCAAAAAACGGGGCTTGGACCATTTTTGATTGCTGAAAAGATAGGCTCATATACATTCATTCTGCAAGATTTAACAGGAAAGAGAGAATCTCTTCCTATAAATGGGCTTATTTTAAAGAAATTCTTCTCTTAAGGAGGTAACCCCTTCTTACATGTACATATTCCTTTATGCAATTTTTGTTTATTTTGTAAATAAAGGTTGTTAATAGTCCTTAATTGACTTTTTTCTATTTGAAAATATTTTCAGAAAATACTATAAATACTTATTTTATGTAAATAAGAATTTTTATAGAAATGATTACAGTTTTAGATAGTTTAAAATAAAATGTTAAACTTTGAAAATTTTGTCAAAATATTTGCATAATCTTTTGAAACCTTGAGAAAAATGTAAATCATTATAATTTTATTAAGCAGAGAAAGGTTATCCATAAAAAGTAAAGACTTTTCCAAGCTTTGGCATTCAAAAAACTCTGAAAATTGTCATCCATTGATTCTTAAGGATAAAATAATTTCACCCCATCCATTAAGGTTGTGATTTTTTAGAATGTAAGTCTAAGAAATTATATATCAAAATTAAGAGACAAGAGGTCTCATCACGAGCCTGCTTACCATGATCATAAGAAGTAATAAAACTGACATTACCAACACTGCATACCAAAACAAGGTAATGGCTTATAATTATAAGACAAGGGGTTTCATCATGAGCCAGCTAGTTCAGTTTGATTACAACTACTGAATGGCATTGTTATCAACTGGCTACCAAACCAGAACAATGACTTTTAATTTAAAAAATAAATAAAAAGAAGAAAAACATAAGATACAATGTCTTATGATTTTTTTTTTAAAGAATTATGATCTTAGTTGGATGGGACAATGAATGGTTAATGGTTAAAAGGTAACCCTGTCAAAAATATGAACGTTTGCAGGTAGCAGAGACAATGCCTATGACAATAGAGTAAAACACAAAAGCTAAAATTGGAGGAGCCCCCTACTTCTTTATTATCAACCAAACAAGGCTTAAGAAAACCCAAAAATTGTTTTTATTTTTGAGGTATTAGAAAGAAATTGTAAGTGATTTTTTATTCTTTTTCAGAGTTAGATTTTATTTAAAATTTCTCCAAGATAGTTTTCTTTATCTTTAAAATTTTTTTACTTACTAGAAATATAGTATTCATTTTATTTTTCAGAGATAACTGTTTCTTTCAGTGAATCGCCAATTATTGTACAACACAACAACCCTCCCCATTTCAAAATTTTACAATAAATTTCATTTAGAAATAGGTCCCCTTTCTTTTTTAAATAGGAATAAAAGACTTAGAGGAAATCCGATCATTTTGAATAAAATAATAAGAAGTTCATTGATTAGAAAAGAATATATCGCATATCACAAAACAAAAGTGCATATAGACAAATGCAACATTGAAAATCTCTAATCCGATGAAATAAAAAGTCTTTTATCGCATCAACATAATACATAAAAGTATTCGTATTAAACAAAGCCTGATGTGATAAAGTAATCGCAATCGCAAATCGGAAAGTATATTAAAGTTTTACATTTGTTTTGAAAAACTCCAATGCGATGTTATGCATCGCAAATCGCATTTCAGAGAAGCAATGTTACCTGGAATTGTTTTAAAGACTTCGATGCGATGGACCCCATCGCAAATCGCAAATCGCAAAACGAAAAAAGCAAAATTTTCATTCGGTCAATTGCAAAACTCCGATGCGATACGATTTGTCACAATCGCATTTCAGAGGAACAAACATCATATTCACTCATGTTACAAAATCTCGATGCAATGGACCCCACCATAATTACAATCGCTAATCGGTGAATGTCATTTGCAACTTAGTTCCTTTGGAAAGAGCTGATGCGATATACCATAACCGCAATCGCAAATCAACAGACATCATGAAAAGTTATTTTTTGTCCCTTTTGAAAAACCCCGACGCGATCAATATTTAGTCTTTATTTTTATTTTTTTTATTGCGCATATGTTATTTATTCATCACAATCGCAATATTCAAAAGGGAAGTTTTATATTTTCATTTCAAAGTGACCGATATCTGATTGTACGTCATTATTAAATAAAAAAATTAAATGAATGATTGTGATTGATTCTATTTTGAATGTGTGAGTGTGACTCTTATAGAGGGCATTTAAGTTTAAAACAGAGTTAATAAAAGGAAATAAACGAATAGATATTTTCATACAACTGTTCTCCTTACTTCATTTTTACCGCGTCTAAAAGATTTTCTCATTTGCAAAACAAGAAAATTCCTAATCCTCTCATTCGCCGAGCAAGTGAAATCTTACCAGACAACAAAATGTCTAAAAGATCTAAGAAAGCAAAGGCTGTTTCCGCTGCAAAGATAACTGATATTCCCATAATACCAAAAGAAAAACCAGCCAAATTCAAACTGGTAACAGATACTTCATGCCAGGGTCTTGGAAAAATGTCTTGGGAAGATGTATATAACTTGATTGAAAAATAAAACCCTAAACTCACTGAAGTGAAGGTGACAATTCCCAATGAAGATGACTTAAATTCAGATTCTAAGACTCCTCTTAAAGCGCTTGGAAATTCATTCCTTCATATAATTGTAGCTCGAGCAAACATTTTCCCTTACTATGATGTAATTCGGTGGGTGATAGATAATGTCACCATCCAAAATAGGACATTTGTTTCAGCTGCGGGAACAATATTTGGGTCTTTCAGAGAAAATGACATAAAGGCAATGTACCATCTGCCAGACCCACAAAAGGTCTACAACAAAGCCTTCATTAAGGATTTTTCTGCAAGAAATGAGACTTAGTCGGAACCAATCAGAGACTGGAGAAGAGCTCTAGAGAAACATAAAAATGAATCATCAGGTATGTATTATGTAGAATCTCTTTCACCCCCATATTGTTATGCTCCCGCGATGATGTGTAGGATTTTTGGAAACGATAATTCTGCAATATTTTCAATCCAAATGGTACCCTTAATCCATTCTGTTGTAAATTCTGAAATAATGGACAGGTCAGTTATCCTTTCAAACAAGATAGCCAATAGAATCCTAGACTAGCAGAAAAACAAATGAACTTGTTGGGAAAGGAACTACAGTTCAAACAAAAAAGGAAAGCACAGATATTAAGACTAATGTGCATATTGAGAAAGAGAATACAGGCAGTGAAGCTAATGTACAGACATAAAAGGAAGATATTGGTAATAAGCCAAATAATCAACTTGAAAGAGAAAAGACCACTGAGAATATGGTGGATTCTGCTGAAATTATTGTTTCTTCCCATTTGCTAAGTCAATATGAGAAATTCACTCAACAAATAGGATTACAAAATAATCCTCAAGTTGAAATGTTGAAAGATCAAGATATGGAAATAATTCCTGAGCATCCTACAGAAGAAATTGTGTTGAAAGTAGAAGAAATTCCTCCTCTACATATATTTTACAGTCCTAAACATAGAGTTGTTGTCAGGAAACATAGGAAGAGAAGAAGAACAGATCAAGAATCACTTTCAACCTCACAAGTTGAATTTATGAACATTGTCTGGAAAAATACTGAGGTGAATCCTTCAGAGGATCTCACCAAATTGTCACAATATGCAGGCGCCTATAGTGTAGCCACTATAGACAAAGCTTCATAAGTCACCCAAATGATGAAACAAAAGGAAGTACAGATAGCTATGCTGGAGGAACAAGTAACAGAAAATCAACAAAATATTATGCAATTGAAGCAACAGTTGCAAGATGAAGAGCTCAGATCTAAACAGTTGGAAGAGCAACTGAAAATTGAAAAGAAAAAGATTGATCAACAACAGTTAAGTCAAGAAGTGGCAAAGTTACAAACTCTATTGCAAAATGAAAAAACTGCTAAGGTTGAGTAAGAAAAAATATTCCAAGAAAGATTGGACAAATTTAGGGATTATCCTAAATTGGATCAATTCAAAACTAAAGCTCTTGAAATAAATAAACTACTGTCTCAGCAGTTGAATGAATTCTGTCAAAATATGGCACAAGCTGAGCCCTTGTGTGAAATAACATCATCTTTAATAGATGAATCAGTCAGCCTTAAGCTCGAATTTGATGATGCAGATGACAATATTTCTGAATTTCTTTCATGGCAAGACTCAGAGAAAGGAAGGAATGCAAACCTTCCTAGAATTGAGGAAAGGCACAAAGAAATTATGTTTGTTGAATGGGAAAAACAATTGATCAAAGGAGAAAGAGCCACATCAAGAGCCAAAACTATGCAGAATAATATAACACAACTGGCTAATGACAGTTTATATGCCACCAATTTAATTTCAGATTGTATTCCAGGAAAATTACCAAGGGTAAAAGAGACTGATACCAGGTGGAAGCAAGAATTAGTTAATAAGAATCAACAAATCAACAAACTTCAAGGAATTTCATGCGATATCATGTGGACATTTCTAATCAAGCCACATAGTCAAAAAATGGCAATCAAGTTCCTTTCCAATGCCATTAATTGCATCATTCCAGAATTTACTAATGCCACGTACACTGGTCAGTTACATTCGAGGCTAAGTCATCCAGCAGAGGTCAAAGATATGCTCAAAATTTTCTGCCTTGGCACATTGAATGCAGGAGAAAATTGATGAATCTGTTTCATTTTAATATCACAAGTCTATTTCTAGATTTCCGTTGATAGATTGTAGCAATAGTTTTAGTTATTTTGTTTTATTAAGATCTTATTTAAACCCCTTTCATGCATTTAGAAAGGAGTCCTGAATTGTAATATTTTGGCTTGGATGTTACATTTTTGTACTCCATCAACTACTTTATTTTTTATAAAGGATCACATCCTGTGGTTTATAGAAAATTATCTCTAAGAATTGCATTTCTGTACCTTGGAGTTGTTTTACATTGAAGCACTGGATCTGAATATTGAATGGCATCAGGAAAAGTATCGAGATGAATCTGGTATTTCTATCAATTTACTGTTATTTTTCTTATGTTATGAGATATTCGCTTTAAATTTGCTATCATTTATACATACTTGCTTTACATATATTTCTTTATACATATCATTTCTAAGTGTATAGAAATAATTATCTCTTACAGTATGTGAAAATGATATATTAAATGATGAATGCAATGTGTTATTATAAATCTGTTTAATTTTTTAAACAGAGTTATCATTATTTGATACTCATATTTCAATTAAATTATAATACATTTTCATGGTTATTGGTTTGATTGAAACAATCTTGAAGTTATATTCATATTTGACACCCAGGTTAATTTTAGAATTAGTTATAAGTTATAGATCAAATTAAATATATTATTTCAGTCATTTTATCCACTCACACAATCATTCCATTACCAACCCATTAGTTATTAGGAAACTGGTCCTATAAATCCAGTTGGAGCCACCACACCAAATGGAAAAGGAGTTGTCCTAAGGTCCCGACCGGGTGGTTTTCCCCCAATGTTTGAAGTAGCGATTTTTGAGGCTATCAGCACCTACCTCCAGATTGCTACTTCTTTGTTTGAACTGTCTTGGAATGTTAATTACAACCTGTTCCAAGACACTAGCCTAAGCTATGTTGGTGGAAAAGGGCCATAGAAAATGTAAAATATCTAGATTGATTTTATTAAAGCATTATTTTTAATTTGGCTGTTCGTTAAGGCAGAAGGAATGGAAGTGAAACTTCAATGATGTTTTAAGACCCCTGTTGGTGTCCCGTGTTTTGATAGTTTGGAAAATCAAAAGACAAGGCAACATCAGAACCAATCTTTAGAGTCCCAAGATCTAGTCCTCCTGTTCGGGATCTCTCGAATGTTTATTTGCAAAGGTTTATCTTGTGTGCTTAGAATATGGATTTTAGACTAGTTATTAAGTGCAGGTGTTTGTTTGTTTGTTTGGTCGGATTGATACAGCAGAACATGAAAGGCCTAGGAAAGACATATAGAATGAAGGAACATTTGGTTCGTTGGGCAATGGAGTCAAGAAGAGGTCATAACATACTCATCAATGGATATGGGATATCAGAGGGCAAATCTAACTTGGCCACATGATCCTTTAGTTTTGGAATGAGATAGACATCAATGATTTGGAAAGAGAAGTTTAATTCTCAACGAAGGGAACTTGAAAACATAACTTGAAAAATAAATAAATATTTGATAGACAGGGCTAACCATAAATTCTACAAACACTCTTTAAGAAAATAATGACTTCAAGACAACTTTTAAAATGAAATCTAAGATTCGGGGAACACCCTATTTCCTCAAATATTTTATTTCAAATGATTTAGAAAACATAAAAGATTCACTCATAACTGCAGTCATAGAAGAGGGAACACCTAACACATCTATGATTACAACTATAAAGACCTTCAATGCAACCGTTTAAGCAAGGACAACGGGCAAGATCGGAACAGACCTCCTTGATTCACTATAAACAAGAAACTTCAAAGGGAGACTTCAATAACAGTTTTTAAGTGGCAGCAGACAAGCAGGGAAAACCATAAATCATGCTGAAACCAACTATTCGAACTATTAAGGAAATGAATGAGCATGAAGAATAAAGAGAGAGATTAAAGAAACTAAAATACTTCAGCAGAAGAAAACATAAAACAGTGAAGGATGAACAGGTCTAAGGTGCTTCCAGGAGTCATTTCTTAGCCTAAAACTTTCAACCTACTGTAGTAAGAATTTATGGAACATAATGAAAACAGGGGAAAAACATTAAACAGTTCAGAATAATTCACCAACAGCCAAGCTCATGGATCCAATGATAGAGCCTTCTTAGTCACAAGCATGCAACAACATCATCAAGGCTTCCAAGACTTCAATTTGTTCTTCAACTTCAACAAACTATGTATTATTTCAAAGAGTTCCAATATTACAACTAGTGATCAACCAACAACACTCACTCATCTACTGCAGTAGTATATATAGAAGAATGAGGAGGTGAGATCTGATAAAATATCTCTCAAGATAATTAATACAAACTTAATGGTTTCTTCAGCCTTTGAGGGGCTCGATGAAGAAACTTACATAGGTGTCCTCTGTATTAAATGATTTACATAAAGATTTAAGCTTGGTGGGAGCTCTTTTTGAACTTTGAGGCTCTGTGTGATGTCAAAGTAACTCTGCTGATATTTTTACATTAAGTTCCTTGGCAGAATTTACTCTCTGGCTGTGCTTGAGACAAATGTCTGATCCCGATCAATAACTTCAGCCTTGCATTATAAATTCTTTGAGGCACAGGTGGCATCGTGGTAGATAGAGGGATCAATTTGCCTCAGTTATGGCGGTGGAAGCTTTCTGTCTGATGAACCTTGATGATTTTTTCTTTATCTGCATTTTAATTGGGGATTAGGCTTTTACTAATCAATTGTTGGCCATAATCCTCATAAAACTGTCTTCAATCTTCCATGCTGGTGCATGTTGTTTTCGACACTGATATCCTTTGATTTGTGATTGACTTGTTGTGTTTGTTGGTATGCAGGGCTCCACAGGGATTGAATGGAATCAATGCCTTATGAACCATTGATAAAACATGGATTTGATACCTGCGAATGATTCCTTTTGATGAAACGAAGGCAGGAGGATCATCACCCTTTGCCTCTGAATTTCTTTCAGACATAGCAGAGAAATCATTGGAACCCTGCAAAATACGAAAAATATTAGGAAATCCTGCATGTATAGGTTAACTACTTCAAAAGGTGCGTGGAGAGAGCATGGGCGTTGGATGGTGTCATTCAATGGTCGAGATTGATTTAGGAGGAGTCAAAGGCAAGGCAGAAGAAAATTTAAATCGGGGTATTTGATCGCGCAGAGATTGACGGTCAGGAGCGAAGGTGAATAAATAACGTGAAGGGGTCACGTTATTTAGAAAAATAAAATAAAAACGGGAAAAAAGGTTTAAAACCTTTGTTTCGGTGGAAAAATGATCAAAAATCATGTTCGGGGTTCGGGACAATCGTGGGCGGTCGGATGAGATCGGCCCATGCGATCAACGGTGGAAAAACAGGTGCCAAGAACCTTATAAAATGCGCCCGGACATCAAAACTTTAATAAAACCAAGCCAAATAAAATTTCCCGGGTCCAGATTTGCTGACTGGATGAGGAATAAGGGTGATGAATGGTGGGCCGTTGATCTGCAGATCAGATCGATGACGGAGATGCTTTAAACGTCGTGCCGTAGCCCGGTTACCGCATGTGCATCTTCGGAGAGCAATCACCATCCGATGAGTGGCCTCAGATTGGACGGTGGATGTCCATATCGCGTTGGGTCCATGTCCAATCTTTAACGTGCGATGGACGGCGGTTTTGTGAACAGTGCCTAGGCCACGTGTCAATCGGTGTATGGAATCACTGCGAAATGAAAAATACTGCCTCCCTCTCAAAGGCAGTGCGATGGATACCGCGTGGTTTTGCAACAATGAGTGGATGGCGGGGACCACCGGGCGATGGATTGCGCGTCGTCGATCTGCAGATCAGATCGACAGTGGAGATCGACTTGAACTTTGGACTGGCGGAAAACCTTAGGACATAATAAAAATGTCAAATTAATATAAATGAATTTTTTTTTTTTTGAAATATTAATTTACAATGCGGCTTGGTGCCCGACTGTGGGACTTTGGGTATATAGAGGATAATATGACCGGGGTTTGAAAAGGAGGGGCTAATTGCAATCGGGCAGCACGATAAGTGCTTGGAAGGCTGGCGCTCGGTTTTGGCACTAGGTTGTATGGAGGGGAGGGTTAAGGACTTAGCCCAAGGGGGCTTAAGTCTATAGTATATAAAAAATATGATTTTTATAGATTTTCAATGGTTTTCAAAGGAATTTGAGGGTTTCTATAAGGCAAGAAAAGGGTCTTAAACCTTAACAAAAGGGTTTTGATGAAGGGGAAAGGGGAGAAACATGAAAATGAGGGTTTTTCATGGAAGATGAAGGGGTTAAAATGAGGTTAGTTTTGGAAGTGGAAGGAGGGGAAAAAATGGTGTTTGCAGCAGTAATCTGTCTTGGAAATCTGCAGGATTTCTGAGTGAAGAATGGGCACAACAGTGAAGATTGGGACAGAGGCATGAGGCCTTCAAGAGTCTTCAAGAGCCAACAATTTTTAGTAATAAAATTTGTTCCTTGAAGGCTCAAAAAGTTTTAGCCACCTTTTTCTATAACAAATTTTATATGTGGCTAACAATGGCTCCACTTGGGGATTGTGCCTTCTTGAAGACATCAAGAATTTCAGACTTGCATTCTCTGGGAGGCTGACTTGTGCCACATCCATTATGTTCTCTGGGAGGTTGACCTGTGCCTCATCCATTGGGCTGCCCTTCCTTTGCTGGGATGATCTTGCTTTGAAAACATATTAGCAGTCATAAAAACAATGGATCTTCATCAATACAAGATTTCTACCTACCTAATCCTACTGATCTAACATTTTTTCTTCATTAGAGTGCACTTGGATTGGAAAAATATTTTCACAACATTTTATTCTTTTGAAAGTAGAAAATATAATCTACTTCTAATCCTTATTTCTTCATGGACTCAGATTAAACAGTTGAGCCCATATGATTCTCTACCTAATCTACTGTCTGTTGGGATTAAGCTGTCCAACAGACTTTATTCTGTAAATTCTACAACAAAAATTTAAAAAGCAGTTAAGTCAGGATTGCATAGTCTAACTTGATGCTGGTCTATGGCATAAAAACAAGCTGCACATAGACATTATTTTGCACAAAATTTAAAACAAAATGGAAGGTTTGAGATCTGGAATTTCAAAGAATTTCCTTTCTTTTTCTGCAGCTTTGTTTTGACATCTTACTGGAGCTGTCTTTTCTTTGCTAACTGGCTCAGATTTTAAGCAATTTAGAACCAGATTTTTACATCTTTTGACTCAGAATTTGAAACAGATTTGAGTCATTCTCTCTTAGAAACTTTAGGTTCATATTTTGAGCATGTTTGAACCTTTAATTTCTATCCTAAACTATCTACTGATAAGCCAAGATTAAACAATTTGGAAAATCGAATTCACTATCCTATCAGCAGAAAATTTAAAGCTAATTAGTCAAGATTAAGATATTTGACTAACTAGAAGTGTGTTCTTCAGGAGTGGCATTTGAGCTTGCACACTTTCAGATCTTGTTTCTCTTTTTGGTATGGGGCTGTACCTTTATTTTTTTTGACCATCTGCCCTCTTTTCTTTCTCCTATTGTTTTAGATTTTTCTTTTTCTTTTAAGACAAAAAATCAACAACTAACTAAATGCTCAAAGCTGAGCTTTATTGACATTCCTATCTAACCTACTCTAACTTGGAATATTTACATATTTAGCTAATGAACTCTCTTTTCCAATACAACCAATCCAGTAAATGATTCCATGATTGGTCCTTCTTCATCTCTTTGGGCAGGCTAGAAAAACATGGCCACTCCCATTCCTTTTGTTTTTTAGCAGCAGTGCTAAATAATCTTCTTGCTTTTGGTAATACAATGCTCCTAATAACATTTCTTTAAATGTCTTCAATAAGTGAGCATAGGGATATTGAAATAATGCCTGGCTGAGAGTATTTGGAAGACATGGTTCTATCAGGATCATTTCTTCTTTCTTCACTGGATCAAGGCAATGATTCTCTTGAGAAAGGACCTTTTCTTCATCTTCATTATTATCTGAACTGGAGGAGTCATCATATATTGCAGTGTTGTCCTCTTGTAGTCTTGGTATGCTCTGATTCAGTGGACTATGCTCTGTGAAGAGATCATCATGTTCTTGAGCAGGGGTATCTCTTGTTACCTCAATCTTTTCAGGAGAAGGCTCTTTATGCTCATCCTGCTCAAGAAATTCCTCTTCCTTTTTAATCTCAACCTTACAACTAATAGATTGCTGATTCCAAATTATGTGAAAGCTATTTCTGATGGATTGGATGGGATGATTGCTACTTTCAAGCTGATGATAATGAAATTCATGACACCAATCCACTGTTGGTTGCCCTACATGATTAGTTTATGTTTGGAGCTGATCATCATCATCAAATTGATCAAAAGTTAAAAAATCATTAGTATACACAATTTCACCAATCAAACATATTGGGTTATCATTTTGTTCCTCTTTGAGCTTTTCTATAACTGTATTTTCTGATTCAAGACAACAAGGTTCAGTAAGTAGATGAATAGAAGTGTTTTGTTCTAATGGAGGTTTGGAGGTTGGCTTTCTGTTTAATATTAGATCAATCTCTTCTTCTGTTAAGAGAGAAGGAATTGCCTTTTTTCTTAGGACAAATGTACAACAGTCTTCTTGAGCCTCTTCTAATGGATCTCCATTTGAGTTTGCAGGGGAACTTTGAGGTTTCTCTTGTTTTTCCTGGTCTATCTCAGTTCTGAACAACTCCTCATGATTTTTGTGATAGTTATTCAAAATATGGGATTCGGGAGTTGTTTCTAATAGATTATCAGGATGCCATTCTTCTTTAATCATCTGAAATGAGTCATGACATAAAGGCAGAGACTCTGGTTGTGTTGTCTCTTCTCCTATTTCAAATTTTGTGGGTTCAAAATGGCTTATGTTTTCCTCAAGGCACTGCTCACTATTAGTATTTCTAATTTGATCATGAAGTTCTCTTAATAGCCTTGTACAAGATATAGGTAGGTAATCAGGAATTTCCTGACAACCTTCTTCATTGCTTTCTTTGTAATCTTGTTCATCATACATATCTGGTAGGTTTTGGGTTTGTTCTTGATTTGAAAGGAGCATGGGCTGCTCTAGATTATCAATTTTTAAATTGGCCTCATACCTTTCAAATCTTTTCCCAAGTATGTACACCATTTTCTCCATCATGATCAGTAATTTTTCTTTATTGTTTTCTCTATAATCTTTCTCACCTTCTTCTATAAAGTCTTTATCATCATCTATATGTTGCTCATTGTCTAGGTCTTGTAATGGTTGAGTTTGTGTTTGATCTGGGAAAAACATAGGTTGCTCTGGATAATCAACATCTATATCATCCTCATGCTTTCCCAATATTTTATCAAGTATGTACACTATTTTTCCAATTAGGTCCAATAATGTGTTTAGTTTAGCTTCTTTGTCCATACTTGGATCCATGTTTATAATAAGAGGTCACTGTATCTTTTTAACCAGTTCTGAGTCTTCTACCAGTGGAGTTATTAGGTCTTTTGTGATTGTGGAGTCGCCAGGTGGAAAATTTTTAGCTTTTATAAAGGTAAAATGTTTTATGGTTCCACCACCATGTTTATTATGAATCCAAACTAAATATTTTGGGTTTCTATGGTTTTTTGAAAGACTAATGAGTTTATGAGAGCTTACTAGGCAACTATGAACTCAGTAGTCCCACCGTGATCGCCATTATGTTGGTGGCGATGAGGTGGCTAAGAATCACTGGATATTCTTGAAAATAAGGGATTTCTAGAGTCCTAAGGGGTACTTAGATTATTACTAACTCAGAAGGGTCCCACTGTGATCGCCATTATGTTGGTGTCCCGTGCTTTGATAGTTTGGCAAATCAAAAGACAAGGCAACATCAGAACCAATCTTTAGAGTCCCAGGATCTAGTCCTCCTGTTCTCAGAGAGGGATCTCTCGAATGTTTGTTTTCAAAGGTTTATCTTGTGTGCTTAGAATATGGATTTTAGACTAGTTATTAAGTGTAGGTGTTTGTTTGTTTGTTTGGTTGGATTGATACAACAGAACATGAAAGGCCTAGGAAAGACATATAGAATGAAGGAACATCTGGTTCGTTGGGCAATGGAGTCAAGAAGAGATCATAAAATACTCATCAATGGATATGGGATATCAGAGGACAAATCTAACTTGGCCACAGGATCCTTTAGTTTTGGAATGAGATGGACATCAATGATTTGGAAAGAGAAGTTTAATTCTCAACGAAGGGAACTTGAAAACATAACTTGAACAATAAAGAAATATTTGATAGACAGGGCTAACCATAAATTCTACAAACACTCTTTAAGAAAATAATGACTTCAAGACAACTTTTAAAATGAAATCTAAGATTCGGGGAACACCCTATTTCCTCAAATATTTTATTTCAAATGATTTAGAAAACATAAAATATTCACTCATAACTGCAGTCATAGAAGAGGGAACACCTAACACATCTATGATTACAACTATAAAGACCTTCAAGGCAACTATTTAAGCAAGGACAAAGGGAAAGATCAGAACATACCTCCTTGATTCACTATAAACAAGAAACTTCAAAGGGAGACTTCAATAACAATTTTTAAGTGGCAGCAGACGAGCAGGGAAAACCATAAATCATGCTGAAACCAACTATTCGAACTATTAAGGAAATGAACGAACATGAAGACTAAATAGAGAGATTAAAGACTCTAAAATACTTCAGCAGAAGAAAACATAAAATAGTGAAGGATGAACAGGTCTAAGGTGCTTCCAGGAGTCATTTCTTAGCCTAAAACTTTCAACCTAATGTAGTAAGAATTTATGGAACATAATGAAAACAGGGGAAAAACATTAAACAGTTCAGAATACTTCACTAACAACCAAGCTCCTGGATGCAATGATAGAGCCTTCTCAGTCACAAGCATGCAACAACATCATCAGGGCTTCCACGACTTCAATTTGTTCTTCAACTTCAACAGACTATGTATTATTTCAAAGAGTTCCAATATTACAACTAGTGATCAACCAACAACACTCACTCATCTATTGCAGTAGTATATATAGAAGAATGAGGAGGTGAGATCTGATAAAAGATCTCTCAAGATAATTAATACAGACTTAATGGTTTCTTCGGCCTTTGGGGGGTTCGATGAAGAAACTTACATAGGTGTCCTCTGTATTAAATGATTTACATAAAGATTTAAGCTTAGTGGGAGCTCTTTTTGACCTTTGAGGCTCTGTGTGATGTCAAAGTAACTCTGCTGATATTTTTACATTAAGTTCCTTGGCAGAATTTACTCTTTGGCTGCGCTTGAGACAAATGTCTGATCCCGATCAATAACTTCGGCCTTGGATTATAAATTCTTTGAGGCACAGGTGGCATCGTGGTAGATAGAGGGATCAATTTGCCTCAGTTGTGGCAGTGGAAGCTTTCTGTTTGATGAACCTTGATGATTTTTCCTTTATCTGCGTTTTAATTGGGGATTAGGCTTTTAATAATCAATTATTGGCTGTAATCCTCATAAAACTATCTTCAATCTTCCATGCTGGTGCGTGTTGTTTTCGACACTGATATCCTTTGATTTGTGATTGACTTGCTGTGTTTTCTGGTATGCAGGGCTGCAAGGGATTGAATGGCATCAATGCCTTATGAACCATTGATAAAACATGGATTTGATACCTGCGAATGATTCCTTTTGATGAAACGAAGGCAGGAGGATCATCACCCTCTGCCTCTGAATTTTCTTCAGACATAGCAGAGAAATCATTGGAACCCTACAAAATACGAAAAATATTAGGAAATCCTGCATGTATAGGTTAACTGCTTCAGAAGGCGCATGGAGAGAGCATGGCCGTTGGATGGCGTCATTCAATGGTCAACATTGATTTAGGAGGAGTCAAAGGCAAGGCAGAAGGAAATTTAAATCGGAGCCGTTGATCGCGCAGAGATCAACGGTCAGGAGCGAAGGTGAATAAATAACGTGAAGGGGTCATGTTATTTAGAAAATTAAAATAAAAATGGGAAAAAATGTTTAAAACCTTTGTTTCAGCAGAAAAATGATCAAAAATCATGTTCGGGGTTTGGGACGATCATGGGCCGTCAGATGAGATCGGCCCATGCGATCAACGGTGGAAAAACAGGTGCTAAGAACCTTAGAAAATGAGCCCGGACATCAAAACTTTAATAAAACCAAGCCAATTAAAATTTCCCGGGTCCAAATTTGCTGACTAGACGAGGAATAAGGGCAATGAATGGTGGGCCATCGATTTGCAGATCAGATCGACGACGGAGATGCTTTAAACGCCGTACCGTAGCCTGGTTATCGCATGGGCATCTTCGGAGAGTGATCATCGTCCTATGAGCGGCCTCAGATCAAACGGTGGACGTCCATATCGCGTTGGGTCCACATCCGATCTTTAATGCACGATGGACGACGGTTTTGTGAACAGTGCCCAGGTGACGCGTCAACCGGTGTATTGAATCGCTGCGAAATGAAAAATACCGCCTCCCTCTCAAAGGCGGTGCGATGGATACCGCGTGGTTTTGAAACGATGAGTGGATGGCGAGGACCACCGGGCGATGGACTGCTCGTCGTCGATCTGCAGATCAGATCAACGGTGGAGATCGACTTGAACTTTGGACTGGCAGAAAAACTTAGGACATAATAAAAATGTCAAATTAATATAAAAGAAGTTTTTTATTTTTTATTTTTTAAAATATTAATTTACAATGCGGCTTGGCACCTGACTACGGGCCTTTGGGCATATAGAGGATAATATGACCGGGGTTTGAAAAGGAGGGGATAATTGCAATCAGGCAATGCGATAAGCGCTTGGAAGGTTGGTGCTCGGTTCTGGCACCAGGGTGTATGGAGGGGAGGGTTAAGGACTTAGCCCAAGGGGGCTTAAGTCTATAGTATATAAAAAATATGATTTTGATAGATTTTCAATGGTTTTCAAAGGAATTTGAGGGTTTCTATAAGGCAAGAAAAGGGTCTTAAACCTTACCAAAAGGGTTTTGATGAAGGGGAATGGGGAGAAACATGAAAATAAGGGTTTTTCATGGAAGATGAAGGGGTTAAAATGAGGTTAGTTTTGGAAGTGGAAGGAGGGGAAAAAATGGTGTTTGCAGCAGTAATTTGTCTTGGAAATATGCAGGATTTCTGAGTGAAGAATGGGAACAACAGTGAAGATTGGGACAGAGGTATGAGGCCTTCAAGAGTCTTCAAGAGCCAACAGTTTTTAGTAATAAAATTTTTTCCTTGAAGGCTCAAAAAGTTTTAGCCACCTTTTGCTATAACAAATTTTATAGGTGGCTAACAACCCCACTCAAAAATACGCTAAATGCATCTAAATAAAAAGTGCAACTCTTTTCTTTTCAATGAATCTTATTTAAGGGAAATATTGAGAGATTTAACAATTTTCAAAACACTAATTCTTTCATTCATAAACAAAATCTTTGAAAACAAGATGATTTCTTTGAGAACTCAATTTCGCAAAAAATGATCTATTACTCGTTCGAAATGAAATTCCTTTATCAATCAGATCAGAAACTACAAATTAATAAACAAACTATTGCAAAAAAGAAAACAATATTTAAAACTCTTAAAAACATAAAATTCAAAATCAAAAGAAAACTCTAATTTTGAAGTCTATCTAGAAAGTTTAAGGATGCTTTCTCCTAGTTTGTGATTGAACCAAGAATAATTTCTACTTATCTCAGTAGAAATGAAAACATCCAAAAATGGTTTGGTGTGAAAATTAGGCTTTAGTAAGCTAAAATTTCTTCCAATTTGCAAATTAAAATGAAATCACTTTTCAGAAAAGTAAGGTTTGTTATGGGTTTAATGGCTCAGAAAGAGAACATCATCATACCAGTAAGCTAAGGTATATGAAGGTTTCTTATATGGAGCAACAAGAAAGTAGGGCAAACACTTACTCATAAAATGAAAATTAGATGAAAAATCACACAAAACATAGTTACCGATGAAATGGGAACTATTACCTCAAAACGGGAACTCTAGCCCAAAAAGAATAAAAAAACAGGAAAAAACACCCCAAAAACAAAAAGTGTGTATTCCAGAACGCACTTGGTTTTTTTTGAAGGTCAAATTTCAACATTTAATAAAATTATGCTAAAAAAAAAATTGTTTCTTGAAAAAAGGAATTAAAAAACACCCTCAAAACAAAACCAGTTGATGTTGGAATATCAAAAAAAATAATTGTGTCATACTTTTTACACTTGTAACAATGGAATTAAAGACAACATATTAGGACATTTTTTAAAATTGTAAATTTCTAAAAATTTTGATAGATGATGTTAAAGATAAACAAAAACATGTCTGAAGGGCTTATCATTTCGAACAATTTCCATCCATGTTGTTAAACATAAAATATCTTGATTCTAAACCCTAAAATTGTAATTATTGTCAACCATAACATTAAAGATAAAATTTGGTAGCGCATAAAAACCTTAATGACAAGTTGTAAATCTAAAGTTTTCAATCTTTAGTTTTCAACATACTTGAACAATGAAATTATGGAGAAATTATAAGACTTAAACAATTTTAAAAAATGAACAAGTAAATGAAAAAATTATCATTGAACAGAAACAAGTAAGAATAATTTTGATTTTAAAGGATTAAAACTTATCTTTTTTCAAATATTAGCATAAGAAAAATTTAAATCTAATTTCAACCAAACCCTAAAAATCAAGCATCAAAACAAAGTGTCCACTTTGAATGATGCATATAATTATTAAAATTTTTAAAAGTATCTTATACCAAATGGTAACAATACATAATATCATGATAATATCACTGCATAATCTAAAAAATCAACATTAGTTTCTATTTTCTATTTTATTTATAATCAAAATATCAACATTGGTACATTGAATATAACATAAATTATTTTTGTAATTCATTTTTGCGTTGTCGATATTCTAAAGAGATGAATTCTTCATAATTAAAACATATAATCCAACAAACATAGAAATGCCTCATAACTTCATGAAAAATGAGATGGAAGTCAAATTTTTTATTTCAAGTTACCATGCAAACATAAATTACATAAAAGTGTCTTGGATAGTTATTCAAAATCAACCATAGGTTCTGGCACACCATCAGAACCTACATCTTCAGATGAATGGCTCGTTGCAGATGAAGATGATCCATATTCTTCTCTTTCATCAACTAGTGCTCCATCTGAGTCAACATGCATGCCCACCATTTCAGAGTTCAAAAGTCTTGTAGATCTACGACTACATTCTGCAGAGTCCCATCTCAACAATAATTGTTCTGGTAGCAATTTCTTCAAAATATTTATGGTCCGCAACTGAAGAGTTCCTCTCTTTGTCAAATTGAAGTCATACACAAGTATGTCAACATCCTCCAATTTTAATACATCTATGTGGCGATGATTTATATTTGTGCCCTTTCTTTTTCTCTTTCTTCCAATTGTTTTTTCAACTACCATCTCTGGCTTGTACACACCATTGAAAGGGTGGGTACTTGTGGCATAACAATGTACATCAACAGCTGTAATATCTTCATTTTCATTAATGACCTTTATAACCTTGGCAATCCAAAATGGATAGCCAAGTGGATATTCATCTGCTAACACTGCTATCATGCAAACCTCCTTAACATCCTGCATAGAACCCCTGTAAAGGTCTTCCATGGCTTCACGTTGTACACGTGATCTTCTAGAACCAATATAGATTTCTCTTCCCTCTACCTGTGGGGAATCAATAATAGCTTGAGGCTGTTGTTGTTCAACAATGTGTGTTTCCTTATGTTCATTTGGCATATTTTGTGGCCAAAAAAAAGGAGTCTTTAAAAGTGTATCCACATTTATTGATCTTGAAATCATATCACTTTGATTACTGAAAAAAGACTCCCACCAAACTGAATCAGCAACATCGAAGTACTCATATGTATCTCTAATACATATTTTTATTTCCTCTAGACATTCATAATAATTTAAGTCTCTCTTATGCCTTCGTGCATTATGGAGTTCAACAACTGACTGTAATAACAACATCTTTGATGAAAATATTGGATGCTCTGGAATGAACTTCAAAAATGATAAACCTGACGATGGCCCCCATTCCTCAATAGTTGAATACTTCTTGCCCCATATAAGTGTTATCCCATCAATTTTTTTGATACGAAATTGATGCTGGAAGCTAATGTCGTTAAGTTCTTCAATGTATTTCTTCTCACCATGCGATCCAAAAATAAACCTTCACATGTCAATAGTTTCTCCCAACACATGAAAAACAGGCCCTGGAATGTACGATTTCTTAATACATTCAATTAATGATGGCAGGCTCCCAACACCTTTCCTCCTCAATGTTACTTAAAAACAACTAAACGTTTGATCAATATGATCATGAGTATGCCAAAAAAGAAGGAAACCAACCTTTATCTTTTTAAAAATCCCCAATTCAACGAGCATGTTTAGATACCCAAAAAGAACTTGATTTTTGTTTTCATGACTTGTGTTGTCTAATTGTAAATACAAAACTTCGGGAAGAATACCAGACCAATGAGTAACCACATCATGGATTATAGTTATGGTCATATTTGCATCATTGTGAATATTTGGAGTTGTGATGAAAAATCTTGGAAACATCTTCTCATTAAATACCATACAACCAACGAAGTGAAACTGAATGAAATTTTCCTCCTATAATTTTTTTGGCGTGCGGACAAAATGTGGAAGAAGTGTTTTCTTTTGGTCCATACCATCAATTATCAATCCCAGATATTTATTTGGATGACCATAACACTTCTTTCGATGTTTATACAACTTTTTCCTTTCACTTGTTTGCTGATTGCGATGGTCTTGAAGTTCTTTGACAACAGAATCTATACATAAAATAAAAGAAACATATGAATAAATATATTTTCATAGTTGATAAGTATCCAATTTTAAAAAACAATGTTTTGAACACATACCTCTTTCTGCCCCTTGACATTTATCTCTTTTTG
The DNA here is from genome assembly GCA_034641835.2 of Pinus albicaulis. NCBI lineage: Eukaryota > Viridiplantae > Streptophyta > Pinopsida > Pinales > Pinaceae > Pinus > Pinus albicaulis. The sequence continues at coordinate 720,705,316 of CM076582.1, forward strand.
CTTTAAGAGAAGCACATGTGCTGCAAACCCCCATCCTTGTCTTCTTAGGAATACGAACATGGTTGAATTCAGTTTTCCATAATATTTTAAAATAAGAATTTGTAATAAAATTACCAATTCCTTCAACAGGTTCTGCATAATCTTTGTATAACATGAATATTTCTCATCTCGAGAAATTATCTGGAATATGTATTGTGTATTTATTTGGAATACACTCTCCATGATTTGAAAAGAAGTCTTTCATCCATGTCTTAGCAGTATTTGCAAATGGCCCCACCTCCCGTTTATAACGTACTTGTGACTAATATGTGGGATCCTTTTCCAATCTTTCCTGGATTCTTGACAAATGACAATTACCAATTGAATGCAACATTTTGAACGCCTTTCTGCAGAGCAATACATTCCCAATATGATAATCATAACCTGCTAGTGTAGATTGCTTGCAACCCACTAAATATGAATTTTTCATGTTTTTATTCATTGACATATATGTTTTCCTTTTCTCCAAAAGAAAGTTGAAATCCATATGTTTAAAGCAATCCCTTCGACAACATTCACTTGAAATCAAATGAACGACAAAACTTTTTTTTGTGAGATATTTTGTCCTCACCCTTGTATAAGTGGAATGTTTTGGATTGATATGAAAAGGTCTACTCCTACTCCTAGTTGCAATATTTGCTTGCAACGGCTTCATCATTCCATCATCATTTGTAATAGCAGTTTCATCACCATTAGGAGGAATATTATCCCCACTATCATCATCCTCAACATATTTAAGAAATTCATCAACATCATTGCCTGGAAAATTTTCTTTACCATTATCACTCGAAGAAAGCATTTCACAAGAATCATCGGCACCTTTGTAACCTCAACTTAGAAGAAATTCTTCACCATCTTGATCCATGCTTTCAAATTCTTCCCTGGGAGGATTCAATTCTTCATCACCATGAGTGTCTTTGAAATGATCACTTAGAGAAAATGCAATATTCAGATCTGTGCCTCTAAAATTATCATTTGCAAGAAACTCTTCATCCTCCCCTTTCTCAGTGGTGCTCTCATAATCCTTGGGATTAGGCATAAGTGGAAGCTTTGAATTTGTATTCACTATAATTTCTTCATCCCGCCCCTCCCCTTCCTCACTGATGCTCTCATAATAGTTAGGATTAGGAATAAGTGAATGCCTTGAATCTATATTTATTGGAAATTATTCATCCCCCCCTTCATCAGTGGTGAACTTATAATCGTTATGATTAGGATGAAGTGAAAATTTTAGCTTTGGAAATTCATCCCCGTCTTTATTAGTGGTGCTGGCATAATCCTTAGGATTAGGATGAAGTGGATATTTTGACGCTACAAATTCTTCATTCCCCTCTCATCAGTGGTGCTGGCATAATCCTTAGGATTAGGACGAATTGCATATTTTGACTCTGCAAATTCTTCATTCCCCTCTTCATCTGTGGTGCTCGCATAATCCTTAGGATTAAGATGAAGTGGATATTTTGACTCTGGAATTTTTTCATCCCCCTCTTCATCAGTGGTGCTCGCATAATCCTTAGGATTAGGACAGAGTGGATATTTTGACGCTGAAAATTTTTCATTTCCCTCTTCATCAGTGGTGTTGGCATAATCCTTAGGATTGGGATGAAGTGGATGTTTTGACTCTGAGAACTTATCATTCCCCTCTTCATCAGTGGTGCTCGCATAATCCTTACGATTGAATCTGGAAATTTTACATCCCCCTCTTCATCAGTGGTGCTCGCATAATCCTCAGGATTAGGACAGAGTGGATATTTTGACTCTGCAAATTCTTCATTCCCCTCTTCATCTGTTCTTCTCGCATAATCCCTAGGATTAAGCTGAAGTGGATATTCTTCATCTCCGTCTTCATCAATGGTGTCCTCATAATCCTTGGGATTAGGACGAAGTGAAACTTTTGACTCTGGAAATTCTTCATCATGCCCTTCATCACTGGTTCTTTCATAATCCTTAGGATTAAGAGTAAGTGGTATAACTGGCTCTCGATTTACAGAAATTTCATTTTGTTGCACCTCATCAATTTTGTTCTCATCATCTTTAGGATTAAGACCAAGTCGATTTTTTGACTCTTTATTCATGGTGAACGGACTCCTGTTATATTCATCACTCTGAATAGAGTTGTTGCATGACGAAGATGTTGATGTTGTACAAAGAAAAACTTCGCTATCAGAAGAAACCATGGCTTTCAACAAGAATAGGTTGAATGATACAAATGCCTCTCCCAGTTACAATATATAGCTTTAAGACTAAAAAATTCCCTCCAAATTTTGCCCCCAAAAAAATTCGCGAAAAACTTTGCCTCCAAATCCCCCCCCCCCAAAAAATTTCGCGAAAAACTTTCCCTCCATAATTTTCATTTCAAATATTTCGTACAAAATATTAGTCAAAAAATGTATTTAATTTTTTTTTAATAAACTGTTAGTGTTGAAATATTTTACCGATATTTATATTCAAAATATCCACAAAATATTTCTATCATGCATGCCTTCCAAACTATGATGTCTTTATTTCAATGATTTAACATTGACTAGATGTAAGTATTAACTATAATATTACTATAATAACTACATGCAAATATTGACTATTTTAATTATAATGAGTACATGTAGATATTTTAAATTTTAAATTTTAAATTTTAAACCTACATTATATTCATCTAAAATATATTTCAAAATTTCTTAATAAAATGTTGGTCTTCAAATATTTCACCATACTTTCTATTCAAAATACCACAAAATATTCCTTTCATGCATGCCTTCAAAACTAAAATAATTTTCTTATTTGAATGATTTAAGATTGACTACATGTAAATATTAACAAAAATAACAACATGCAAATATTAACTATTTTAACTATAATATTAACTATAGTTAACTCCATGTAAATATTTTAAATTTTAAAATTTAATCCCATGATTTTAAACATTGAGTACATGTAAATATTAACTAAAATATTAACTATGATAACTAAATGCAAATATTAACTATTTTATCTATAATATTAACTATAATTAACTACATGTAAGTATTTTATATTTTAAATTTTTATCTGAGATTATATTTTAATTATTCAACATTCAGTACATGTAAATATTAAATAAAATATTAACTATGATAACTACATGCAAATATTAAGTATTTTAACTATAATATGAACTATAATAAACTAAATGTAAATATTTTAAATTTTAATCCCACATTCGTTAAACAGTAAACCAATCAGAAAATATTTGGTATATAATAAGAATGATTGTTTCTATTCATCACATCACATCAAGTTTTCTGGTATTTGTTAGAGCAATTTTCTGGAGGTGTTACGTTAGCATTGGTAACTTCGTGGAGGCATTGCATTGGCATTGGAGGCATTGTGTTGCTATTGGTAATTTTGTGGAGACGTTGTGTTGGCATTGGTAACAACAGTTTTTTGCATTTCAAAGGTTAGTTTTCCTTCTATTCTATCCATTTCTATAGTTTGTGTGTTCAAAAACTATTTTTTTAAGGTTTTTAGGTTCGAAAACCATAATTTTTTATATTTTTTTAGTGAAGAAAATGCAAAAAGAAAACTAAATTTTTTAGGGTTTTAAGGACAAAAATTTAGAATTTTTTTTTTTTAGGGCTTATAGGTTCTTCTAGACAGAAAAATCCATAAAATGACCATGCACATAAAAAGAAATAGTTAGATTATTATATTTTTATTTGTTTTTTTATCATAAATATATTAGTGGTTTCATTATTTAAATTGTTTTTTTTTGTTTTTATTTGAAATTTTTTTGATTTTGTATTCTATTTTTATTTTTATTTTAAATTTAAATCTTATTTTTATTGTTTTTAATTTTAAATCTTGATTTTTTATTGCTTTGTTATATATTATATTTTTTAATTTTTTTAATTGTATTGTTATATAGTTTTTTTTTTTTAAATTTAATTTATTGTATTGTTTTTTTTTTTTCTGAATTAGTTTAAATCTATTAAAAAAACAAAAATAATTTGCCCAGAAGAGTGGCATATTCAACATATAAAGCATAAAAATGACTACCCTCTAGGGGAAACCAATCCAAACCAAACATAGTTCTACCAAACTACCCGCGCAGGGGTGTCAATATTGATGTCCACTGTAATGTGGAAGTTTGATAAACTGTAAGACTAAGACTACTAGGTATTATAACCGGAAAAACAAGAACAATCCCATCCAAGTGGGGATCATGAAACAAAAACCAGACACTAATGGAATGAATAAGCATCATGTTGAGGAGAAGGTTCCTCCAGGATAAAGCACCTGTAAGCCTCCATATCATCATCTTCCTTTTGCTTGTCCACACCTGAGGCTTCGCATTGCTTGGCGTGCTCACCGCATACCTTCTCCTCATCTTCAAGAGCTTTGCCTTTGTCCTTGGTTACCTGCTATTGCTGCTTGTCCATTTCCTAAGCCGAAGTCGAAGAAGCTCCTGCGTGAAGCACTCTAGGATCAACCTGCTGGGGTTCTTCCTTGAAGACCACCGAAATAGAGGCAATAATACGGGGCCTGTTCAGAGAACAATTGAAGAAAAATTGGGCAGTCTGGGGAGTGTTGGAGGCCAGATTGACAGGGTGGTCGGAACAGGGTTGGCATGGTGAAATCTGCCTCGCCCACTGCGAGTGTTCGGACATCTACCCATAAAGTATTCTGAAGAGGGCGAAGAGGAGTCCGAATTGGAAGTGGAAGGGGTGCGTTGGGAACGGCCTCTTGAGCTGCCCCTTCGACATCTCATGCGATGTCTCAGACGCGGCATGGTGATGGGAAAAGATGAAGGCGACGAGGGAGGTGGAGAGACAGAATTTGGCAGGAGCAGGGTGAAGAGAAAATCTAGAGTGACAGTAGATTGATTGCAGAGGCCTATACGGGAGAGGTGGAGCCCTTACCCTAATTCAATACAAAAACTGAGATGGTTGTGTATACTAGTCATTGTGCGATAGCAGGGATGCATAGCCAAGGGAGAGAAAATTCGTTGCAGCGGAGGAGGGGGGAACTCTGAGCTCCGGCTATTAGCCTCCATATTTAAACACAGAGAATCTCTCCCATCTTTAACTCCTCATTAATGTGATTAGCTGGAGTGTGTAGAGAATACCTTATGGAGGAGTGAGCAAGCATAATGGTCGGATCTCGACCTCGGCTCTGAATAAATGTTGCTTTGATGAGTGCGATGGCTTGAATGTTGCATTGATGGGTGAGTAGGCTAGATCTCATGGCGATGGCTTGGGTGGCCAAGTGACCCCTCCACTTGCCGGACCCAAGTCCCATCATCACCTGAACACTAATTTGCACCCACATCTGGGATAATTTATTGTATTGTTATGTAAAGAAGTGTTTTTTTTTTTTTAATCAAATAATGTTTTTAAAAAAAAAAATTGTATTGTTATATAAACAATTGTTTTTTTTGTTTATATTTATTTTATTGTTATATTAAAACAATTGTTTTTTTTTTAATTAAATAATATTTGAAAAAAAAACCAATTGTATTGTTATATAAAGAAATTTTTTTTATATATATATTTATTGTATTGTTATATTAAAACAATTGAACAATAATTGAATTTTTTAATTGTATTGTTATATAAAGAATTGTTTTTTTTTAATATTTATTGAATTGTTATATATTAAAAAATTATTATTATTATTATTATTATTATTATTTTATGTTTATTGTATTGAATATTAAAACAATTGTAATTATTTTATAATTGAATAATTTTTTTTTGTTTTATTTAAATAATTTTTTCGTGCATTGTGTATTTTTTATTTTAAAAATAAAAATAAAAAAACGTTTCTTGTGGTGCCCTGCGAGGCACCGGAGGCCGGCTGGGCGGCACCACGAGGGGCTGCCTAGCCGACCTTAGGCCCCCGGCTGGGCGGAGGCTGATTGCGGGAATCGGCCTCTGCCCAGCCAGGGGCCTGAGGCCGGCTGGGCAGCCCCCCGTGGCGTCGCCTAGCCGGCCTCAGGCCCCCGGCTGGGCGGAGGCCAATTTGTCGGGTTGCCCAGCTGACCTCAGGCTCCCGGCTGGGCGGAGGCCGATTCACGGGGGGCTGCCCAGCCGGCCTCAGGCCCCCGGCTGGGCGAAGGCCGATTCCGGGAATCGGCCTCCACCCAGCCGGGGGCCTGAGGCCGGCTAGGTAGCCCCCCGTGGTGCCACCCAGCTGGCCTCTGGCACCTCGCGGGCAGCAAAATCATATTTTTTTTAATTTTTTTTTTTTAATTTAATTAGTATAAAAACTTTTAATAAATTTTAATTTTTTTTTAATTTTGTTTAATTATAATATAAATTTTTTTTAATTCAATTATTAAAACAACGTTTTAAAAATTTTAATTTTTTTATATTTTGTTAATGTAATATGTAAATCGTTTTTTTTTTTTTTAATTGAATATATTAAATATGTTTTTAAAATTTAAATATTTTAAATTTTTTTTTTAAATTTAAGTATTAAAAAAACGTTATAAAAATTTATTTATTTTTTTAAATTTTGTTTAATTGCTTTTATTTTATTTTGTTTATTTTTTTTTAATTACTATGTAATGTAAAATAAAATTTTGTAATTATAACATATATTAAAAGATTATATAAATTTATAAATTTTTCTAATTTTAAGTTTATAATTTTTTATTTAATTGCTATGTCAAGTAAAATGAATTTTTGTTTTATTTTATTTTGTTTATTTTTATTTAATTGCTATGTAATGTAAAATAAAATTTTTAATTTTTAAAATATATTAAAAGATTATAAGTTTTTAATTAAAATTTTAATTTTAACATATATGTTTTATTTTTATTCAATATATTTAAAATTCTAAAATATTATTTATTAAGTGTAAATTTAATAAAAAAACATAATTCAAATTAAAACAAAAAATTAACATTATTTTGTTTTTTTAATAAAATCATTACCTTGAAAAAAAATAAATTAATTTTAACATTTGTTATAAATAGATAGTAATTTTTTTTTAAAATATTAAACAAAAACTGAAGTTTGAAAATAATAGTTTATTTTTTTTAATTGTTTTATACAATTTAAAACACATTTTTAATTTTTTTATAAAATGTATTCAAAACATATTATATAGATATATATACATATGATTTATAATATTTTGTTTTTAAATGAAAATTTTCTATAGTTAATTTTACTGCTTTAATTTCAATTTATTTAGTTTTAGAAATAAATTTTGTTTTTTAAATTTATTTTATCGGCATTATTTTCTCATTAACTAATATATATATATATATATATATATTTATTTTTATCAGGAAAATGGCATAAAAAAATATTTCTGTGAATGTTTCTGCACCTACGGCAGCAACTCCCAAATCTAAAGTTGCAGCTCCACGCACTATGGATATAACTCCCAAATATAAAGTTGCAGCGGGACGTAGTATGGACACTGTTAGACGTAATAAGGACATTGTTGCACACACTAATAAAATTCAAGCAAGTGGGGCACCAGGTTCATTAAAGCTTATTTCTGATTGGAAGAACACCGAGGAAATAGATAAAACTAATTTCTCATGGTATCTTGAAGACAGTGAAATGGAGGCTGATATACACATCTATCTGCTTTGTGGTTTGATTCACTTAAATGAGCCATATGATGTGATGGGCAGAGTACGAGACATATGTATGGTCCCAAATACAAACACTATTTATGTTCTTGCAAGGAAGGCTAATAAACGTGAGAAGGTTAGATATCGTCTATCAATCGTCAAGTATGACACAGATGAAATATCTTCAAAATTTTCTGAAGAAATATCAAGCAACATTGCAAATAACATTGTAAGTGTGTTTATTTTTATTTCCGCTATGCATTATTGTAAGGATGATTCAATTTTTTATAAATTATTGATCATTGACATGTTTTATTTTGTTTCATAGGATTTTGTTCCGAGTCTTTCAAGCATGTTTGAAGGTATTTATATGTTGGAGCCAAATGTTATGAATGTGATCCACACTTTCCACACAAACAAAGCAGAGGAAATGAGATTGAAGCAAATATCAATAGCTCGTGACACTGCAATAGCACAAAGAGGGGATCAACCAAGAGTCACTAAGGTGGGTCAATCTAGTAAACTTAAACATGTTTCTTTTGAAGATGTCAAACATGAAACAAAAAATTATGATAGAATTAGTGAGGAGGAGATTAGAACTGTTGTGCAAAAGAAGAAAACAAATCAGACACCAAAAAGAAAAATTGCCAAAGATGTCTCTCTTTTACCTCATGATGGAGAGGTTGTTTATAAAAGAACTGATATGTTATCCAATAAGACTAGGAAATCAAATATTGGTGAACCTGTAAAGGTCGTGAGCAGCAGTGAAGAACAAACTGAAAGCTCTCACGGAAGCAGAGAAATCATAACAGCAGGTGCTGAGTTAGAGGATGGCATTATTAAAACAAAACAAAATGCTATTCGATATGAGTTGAGGAAGAATAAATTAATTCTTGGTGGCCAAACATTTGAGTTTAATGTTAAACAATTTTATAGCCCAGATGAAGGACAATATCAATATCAAATTAGAAAGGCCCATCACCTACATGTACATAATCTGAAAACATTGTTCAGGTTCAATCCATATGCACATGTGGTTGATTATGTGGTTCTTGTCAATCCATGTCAGGTTCCCAACAAAAAAGCATTTGACAAGACAAATGTTTTGATTATAAATATTATGTAATTGGAGGGAACCATTCGGTAGAGGCTAAGAGATAATTGATTGCAGAATATCCCAATAACTATCTTTTTCAAATAGTGAAATGCATTTACGTTGTCTTAACATAAATAGAATCAAAGTTATTGACATGGGATCATAATGCAGATAATGAGTACAGAATGAAAATGACTTTCATCCAAAGGGTCATATTTATTCATAATGAATTCATAGAAAAATGTGATGGGGATAAGACACGAGTTAGTGTAACATTTCAGAATGAATGTTTAATGGAAACTAGTTATCAAATTGATGAAAAAAAAGAAAAAGATGGAAAATTGAATACAAATTTATTCAGAGGCATGGATAACATTTTTCAGTTGGCATTTAGAACTGGGGGGATATGGGATTTGATTGATGATATTTTTGATCGGTGGTGTTAGGGCTTAAATCTACCTCAGGATGAGAAAGGTAGGATCTAGGATAACATCATACCACGCTTAACCTGGTAGCTAGCCCTACCAAGTCGGGAGAGAGCTCTCTCCTTGTCAATCTCACAAAATATGGCCAATGAAAGCTTGATATGACTGATGTGATGACTAATTTTAGGCTAGGTATATGTACAGAGGTGTTTGATTGAATTTGATGATGTTTTGTTGGCTCAAATGTGAAAGGCAGATTTGGGCCTGGGAAATGAGGCTCAGTTTTGCAGAGATCTCTATGGGGAAAGGTAGGCAAGTGATTTGGTACTTAAAATTGAGTGAGACGGAGAGGTTTTAGACAGATGAGGAGTTGAAAAGGGCATGAAGAACTCAAGGATCCTTTTCAATTAGCTGAAAACATAGATAACTAAGTAAACCCTAGGTAGAGTACTGCACTTTCAATGTATTCTACCTTTATCTTTGTTTGATTTAGTTAAGATGAAATAAAGAGAGATATGGCATACATAAAACACATGTAGACTTACAATTACAGAATAAAACACAATACCAAAGCAAGATGCCACATGAATCCCATAAAGTGCTGCAAACAACTGGTCTATTCCTTAGCCAAAATGCTAAAATGAGTATACAATAAGGTCCAAGCTTTCTCAAAAGTCCAACCATGATAATGACTGAAAAAACATAGATATAGGCAAAAAAAAACTCATCCTAGCCTCTAGGGGTTGAGCTCATGAGTTTATGAGTTGTTCCAACAAATTCTAAACTGAGAACTAAAAAGTAGGCAATGGAACAGCTTGCCTCTAAAAACTAGGGAACTGATTCATTCAGTTGTAAACTACCTTTTCATGGATGAATCTACCTATATGAGTGAAAATTCAGCATAATTACATCAAAATCCATCAATTCACATTAAATTACATCATAAGTTTGACAATTAGAAGGAGAAAATTCAAATTGTCAAGAAAATAGGCGAAAAACAGAGTATTTTTGGTCAAACTGAGCAAATTTCCTCCAATGCGCTGCGTTGATTTCCCTATGCATAGCGCCTTTTTGAAGCTGCTTTTGGAGGCCTTCCTAGTGTCCAAATTTTCTCCATGTGGGCTTGTTGGAAAGGTCTACCTATCTACTTTCTAGCACAAGTAGAATTTTTTAATTTTTCCTCCATTTGCCCCTCCAAAAATAAGTTCTCCCAAGACTGCTTCCTGTGTGTCAAAAAGGGGGTAGAAAGGTCATTTTGGGGTGTTTTTGACCTTTTTGGAAGCCCAAAAATTGTCAAAATTTTTTGGCCATTTGTTAGCATACATATTTTTTCATGAAAAATCCAAATATGCTGAGTTTTCCTCAAAAAGATGCCTCCATCAAAAGCGAGCACCAGGTGGCGCGACGCATTGGGCAGAAAAGTCTATTTTTTGAGCCAAAAATTCAAAAATTACAAAAAGTGTCCCAAATTTTTTGAAATTTGGGCTGAGTGTCCTCCCTTAAGAGCTGTGTTGGGCCAAGGAAGCCTCAGCTAATATCTAAAGTCTATCATGCTCTTTTCTCCTCTTTGATGCCTTCTTCAACTTGGCCTTCAAGTTCCTGATTCTTGCTTTGCACACCTTGTTTCTCGCCAAGTAGTGGTAGGCATTGTGCCTTCAACATATTTTTCTCTTTTTTTTCCTTCTCTAACATCTTTTCCAAATGTATTTTTATCCTTTCGAACCAAGATTCATGATCAGCTTCAATTTCTTGTTCAAGTGGTGTCAACTTGGTTTTCCTCCCCTTGGTAGCTTGCTGGTTTTCTCGTATGTTTTGCAGCTCCATAATGGTTTTCTAATCCTCTAGCTACTTGTTTCTTTGCTCCAGATAGTTAATTATCCATTTGGATCTTTCTAGGTTGAGAGAAAAACCATGGATGTCCTCTTTCTGCTCTTGAATGATCTCTTTAAGCTTTGAGCTTTGTGAGCCCAAATCGGTGTCATCATCCTGAATAAGAATGAAGTCTGTCTCCTGCCCTCCTAAAGGCCCCTCATCATGTAATGGATGATTTCCCTTGTCCTGTACCTTCTCTGTTGATGGAGGAAGCGAGACCCCTTCCACCCCGGGTGGAGATAATACTTGTTTTGCTGCTGCAAACAACCTTCTAGTGCCCTTTTAGTAGGTGACAAATACTGGCACACTAGCAGTTTGTGTCTCATGAAGCTCCTGCTGATGTGAAGGCCCACCTGTCTCATGAAAAGCTGCTAGAGATACTTGAGGAGCGGTGAATACCTCATGTGAAATGAAATCCTCCCATGATATGTTCTGTAAACCAAGCAGATGCATGACCACAATCTTGATTAGTGCAAAATGATATATGTTGTTATACTGCTGCTGGGGAGTCTTCTTGTGCACTAAGGTGGTCATCTTCTCAATGTTCCAGCAAATAAAGTAGGGGAGACTCATCATTCTCACCCTTGTAAAGTGCATCAACAATATAATGTGATAATCATATAGGCGAGAAAACCGGCCCTCACAGCTGAAATACTTAATTATGAGTTTCATCAAGGGAGCATATGAGTCTTTCAGATACCGGAAAGGAAAAACTCTACTGAGATGTCTTTGATAACCAACCTTGATGTAAGGCTCATATTGTTCTCTGTCAATCTACTTCCTTTTATTCCACTGCTCACCGACATTTGTAATGGCAGTTGCTAGAGAAATGGACTCCAGTGTCAAGGTAAATGTCACACCTGCTAGAGTGACTTGGCCATTTTGAAGATGGAGCACAAACAACCTGGCCAACTCATGATGGTATTGAACTCTCTCTACCATCTCACAGAAATGATAACAAGATTGGTGTTGAAAGCATGTGACAGCAAGAGGGCAAGCCTACAACTTGGCAAGTGAAGTAGGCTCTTCTCGTATATGTTTACCACCCTTGTGAGGTCTCCTTTGTGCATGCATTTCTGTAGGAGAATCACTATGTATCTCCTCATCTCGGTCATAGGAGGGATCAGACTCCATTTTTGCTAATGTGTGAGTTTTCTTTATGAGTATGAAGAGATTTATGGTGTTTTTAGTTTTCTGCTACCAAGGATGAGAATGTATGAGGGATTTTGAGAATGATATGGACAAGTTTTTTGGGAATAGGGGGTTTAGGGAATAGTATGTAGGCTTAGGGACAACAATTAGGGTTTAGTATTTGTAACTAGGGTTTGGGATGGTGGGAGTTAGGGATATGGGAATTAGGGAATTAGGGAATGAGTGGATGAAAGTGAAAAATGAATGGAGGAGTCAAAGAGTGAGGGAGTGATGTAGTGTACTTGGTAGCAAAAACACAAGTGCAAACCCTAGGCAAATTCTTTTGAGCCAAAATTGCAAAGAGGTAGGGCTTGATTCTTATCACACTAAACCACCATAAATTTTAAGAAAAACTTTTTCACTACAAATGGAAGGAATTTTGCTTACTTGCACACCATGGGATTGAGAAAATTTGGAAATTTGAGGGAGTTTATGGTGAAATCGGGCTTGCAGCTCTATGTACCGCGCCAAAAACCCAACGCACCACGCCTTCTATATGCGTCGCGCCAGTGTATTTTTTACACTATGGAGGGCAGCCCAATGTGCCGCGGCTTCTCTATGCGTCGCGCCCTTGAACTTGCACAGTTTTGTTTCAAACTTGCTCCCTTTCTCCAACACTACCTTCTCTTGCTCAATTTTTCTCTTTTGAATGCAAATGAGCTCTTTGAACATGACCAATGAGTTTATATACAAGATATTTTGATTTTTCACTCATAAAACCCACTTTTATAATGTTCGCATTGTAACTTACTTTTTCAACTCTTTTTTTGGGCAATTTACTTCATTTTTACCTTTAATGAACTGAATGATTTGATTTTTTGGTTTGCCTTGCAGGGGATGGAGTTGCTGAAGCTTAGTAAGGTGACCAGGTTTTCCACTGAAGTTGCTTACATAGGAAAAACTGAAATTACATCAAATTTTATACATGAAAACATAGAATACTCTATTTTTCCTCAAAACAGGGTTTTGAGGAAAAATAAGTCTCTGAGCATGTGATTATGGAATTTACTGACACTGAAACTTTATTCGATCGCCTCATGCGCCTGCTAATTTTTATTGAACATTTTGAAGACCTTTTTGATGAAACCCTAGACCTAATAAAGTAGAAACCCTAAAAATGACTCTTGCAGATGATCTAGATGAATGGAAATGTGCCAGCAGGTAAAGGGCATGAGGGAAAATGTACAACAAGCCACTACAGTCAGATGATCCATGATCCTAATGGAATGCAGCTGACTGAGTGAGAAACCTAACATGCAATGCAACAAGAGAATTTGATCACTCACGGAGGGATGAAGATACCGACACTAACATTGGCTCCAATGGGGATGGTAGCTCCTTGGAGGTGCCAAGAACTACAGATCTCTGGGAAAGCAGGCAGTGCCTTCATCCATTGGGCTATGGAGTCAATAACTTCGAAAAACCAAAACCAAACTCTTGACTCAATTTTAGGACCGAAATCTGACTCAAAACTGACTCAATTTCAAGACTGAAATCAACTGAAAGACCTAACTCAAACAAACCAAAACAAAAGTGACTAAGACCAAACTTAAAATTTGAAGCTTGATGGAAGTACATCACCAAGACCTGAAGGTTTCAAAACCTGATGATAACCACCTGTATTTATTGAGAACCAAAGTACCATCAGGCTATATCAAAATGCCAATGTAACCAATCAAGGAGATGCCCCCTTGATTGATTCTCCTGATCAGATGCTTTGGATAACAATGGATACTTACAACTGGGCATCCAAAAGCATAGTTGACCATGATCTCCTTCATCACTGAATACTGCAATAATTACCTTCACTGCTGACTGCAATAAATTTGCCATTGGATCCTAAAAAACATGAAGATTTACCTCCTATTGAAGAAACAAGGCGTCTTTTTCTTTTGATTCTGATATTTCTTCATAATGTACCTCAGTAAGAGTGTGTTCCTGGTCTTCAAAAATTTCTGAACAAGTAGGTGAGCAGATTTCCTCTTGAAAAAACATTTCAAAACATGAAACATAGGAAGAAGAATCTGAATGGAAGTTCTGAATGCTCTGGTCTTCTGTAGTCTGCATTTTTTGATCATCTTCATATGATGTAACAACCAGATTGCCATGTTTCTTATCACATTCCTCAATCATGAGAAAAGAAACTTTAAAATTTTCTTGAAACCCAAAAATCACATTTCTATCATCTACAAAAGATTCATCCAAAGAAACTTTTTCACATATTTGAACAAATATTTCATCTTGTTTTTTATAAAGGGAGGGGGTTACCTCCTAGTGAGGACATTGTTCTAATAGGATGGGAACACTTGGGTCTATAACTCCGTTTTCTTCATTTGAGGTGACCTCAACAATATAATTCTCCTTTATGGGATCTGGAACAACATGTTCTTCCTCATCACATTTTAACTCTAGATCCAGCTTAACTTTATCACTATGTGAGATTGGAACATCATTTTCCTGCATCTCGTCCTTTATTTCAATCATATCCGAAATAAAACCTCTTCTTTCATCATTTTCATCTGTACCAAGATCTTCAACCTGCTGATCTTGATAAGTATCCTCTAAGATTTCTGTGTGCTGTTGAGACAGATTTTCATATAGGGCTTCCATGATTTCTTCGTCCATGAATTCATCGTCTTCATAAAAATTCTCAAGATTTTCAATGAAACTATTAACATGTTTGCAACAATTCTGCACTAATATTAAGGATGGACAAGATTCTTTATACCTTTCAAAGAATATTGTATGAAAATATTTCAAACAATAAATACAAGCAGGTGGCAAAATTTCATATCAAGACCGAGCTTCATCTTCCAGAGTAGCCATGAACATCTTCATCAAGCAATCTTCAGGAAAATCAATCTTTAATCTACGCACATGTATGTGAAATCTCACCAGATGAAGAGCAGCTTAATTACCTTCCACATTTTTGAACATAGGAAAATTCCTTTGCCAATCTGCCTTAGGCATTTTATTTGGGAAACCTGGAATGTGATCTCGGATCATGGGAGCGTATGTTCTTGCAACACTTACCATCTTGAAAATCTTAAAGCTACTGATCTTCTTGCAGTGGAGTCACCATTAAGTATTTATTTCTGGATTTTTTAGTGAATTGAGTCATCGGGTGAACAATTCAGCTTTTATATATATCCAACTGTTGTTCACCATCAACAATCAGATCTAAACTTTGTCATTCTTTACCAGGGAAGATATTACGGGGGTGATGAATCTTTTATACTAAAACTTCCCCAGTATGGTCGCCACTATGTTAGGGCCTAAATCTACCTCAGGCTGAGAAAGGTAGGATCTAGGATAACATCATACCATGCTTAACCTGGTAGCTAGCCCTACCAAGTCAGGAGAGGGCTCTCTCCTTGTCAATCTCAAAAAATATGGCCAATGAAAGCTTGAGATGACTGATGTGATGACTGATTTTAGGCTAGGTATATGTACATAAGTTTTTGATTGAATTTGATGATGTTTTGTTGGCTCAAATGTGAAAGGAAGATTTGGGCATGGGAAATGAGGCTTAGTTTTGCAAAGATCTCTATGGGGCAAGGTAGGCAAGTGATTTGGTACTTAAAATTGAGTGAGATGGAGAGGTTTTAGACAGATGAGGATTTGAAAAGGGCATGAAGAACTCAGGGATCCTTTTCAATCAGCTGAAAACATAAATAACTAAGCAAACCCTAGGTAGTGCACTGCACTTTCAATGTATTCTACCTTTATCTTTGTTTGATTTAGTTAAGATGGAATAAAGAGAGATATGGCATAAATAAAACACATGTAGACTTACAATTATAGAAGAAAACACAATACCAAATAAATATGCCACATGAATCCCATAAAGTGCTGCAAACCACTAGTCTATTCCTTAGCCAAACTGTTGAAATGAGTATACAAGAAGCTCCAAACTTTCCCAAAAGTCCAACCATGCTAATGACTAAAAAAACATAAGATATAGGAAAACAAAAACTCATACTAGCATCTAGGGGTCAAGCTCATGAGTTTAGGATTTGTTCCAACAAATTCTAAACTGAGAACTAAAAAGTAGGCAGTGGAACAACTTGCCTCTAAAAACTAGGGAACTGATTCATTCAGTTGTAAACTACCTTTTCATGGATGAATCTACCTCTATGAGTGAAAATTCAGCATAATTACATCAAAATACATCAATTCACATTAAATTACATCATAAGTTTGAAAATTAGAAGGAGAAAAGTCAGACTGTCAAGAAACTAGGTGAAAAACAAAGTATTTTTGGTCAAACTGAGCAAATTTCCTCCAATGCGCTGCACTGATTTCCCTATGCATAACGCCTTTTTGCAGCTACTTTTTGAGGCCTTACCGATGTCCAAATTTTCTCCAAGTGGGCTTGTTAGAAAGGTTTGCCTATCTACGTTCTAGCACAAGTGTAATTTTTTAATTTGGCCTCCATTTGCCCCTCCAAAACTAAGTTCTCCCAATACTGCTTCCTGTGTGTCAAAAAAGGGGCAGAAAGGTCGTTTTGGGGTGTTTTTGACCTTTTTGGAAGCCCAAACCCTGTCAAAATTTCTTGGCCATTTGTGAGCATGCATATTTTTTTATGAAAAATCAAAATATGTTGATTTTTCCTCAAAAGGATGCCTCCATCAAAAGCGAGTGCTAGGTGGCATGGCGTATTGGGTAGAAAAGTCTGTTTTTTGAGCCAAAAATTCAAAAATTACAAAAGTGTCCCAAATTTTTTGAAATTTGGGCTGAGTATCCTCCCTTAAGAGCTGTGTTGGGCCAAGGAAGCCTCAACCAAGATCTGAAGTCTATCATTCTCTTTTCGCCTCTTTGATGCCTTATTTAACTTGGCCTTCAAGTTCCTGATTCTTGCTTTGCACACCTTGTTTCTCACCAAGTAGTGGTAGGCCATGTGCCTCAACATGTTTTTCTATTTGTTGGCCTTCTCCAACATCTTTTCAAAATTTATGTTTATCCTTTCGAGCCATGATTCATGATCAACTTCAATTTCTTGTTCAAGTGGTGTCGACTTGGTTTTCCTCCTCTTGGCAGATTGCCATTTTTCTCATATGTTTTGCAGCTCCATAATGGTTTGCTGATCCTCTAACTGCTTTTTTATTTGATCTAGATAGTTAATTATCCATTTGTCTCTTTCTAGGTTGAGAGACAAACCATGGATGTCCTCTTGCTGCTCCTGAATGATCTCTTTAAGCTTTGAGCTTTGTGAGCCCAAATCAGTGTCATCATCCTGAATAAGAATGAAATCTGTCTCTTGCCCTCCTGAAGGCCCCTCATCATGTAATGGCCACTTGCCCTTGTCCTGTACCTTCTCTGCTAATGGAGGAAGTGAGACCCCTTCCACCCTGGGTGGAGATAATACTTGCTTTGCTGCTGCAAACAACCTTCTAGTGCCCTTTTGTTAGGTGACAAGTAATGGCACACTAGCAGTTTGTGTCTCATGAAGCTCCTGCTGATGTGAAGGCCCACCTGTCTCATGAAAAGCTGTTGGAGGTACTTGAGAAGCGGTGAAGACCTCATGTGAAATGAAACCCTCCCATGAGATGTTCTGTAAACCAAGTTGATGCATGACCACAACCTTGATTAGTGAAAAATGATATATGTTGTTATACTGTTGCTGGAGAGCCTTCTTGTGCACTAAGGTGGTCATCTTCTCAATGTTCTGGCAATTAAAGTAGGGGAGATTCATCATTCTCACCCTAGTAAAGTGCATCAACAATCTGATGTGATAAGCATATAGGCGAGAAAACCGGCCCTCACAGCTGAAATACTTAATTATGAGTTTCATCAAGGGAGCATATGAGTCTTTCAGGTACCGGAAAGGAAAAAATCTGCTGAGATGTCTCTAATAACCAACCTTGATGTAAGGCTCATACTATTCTTTGTCAATCTGCTGCCTTTTATTCCACTGTTCACCGACATTTGGAATGCCAGTTGCTAGAGAAATGGACTCCGGTGTCAAGGTAAATGTCACACTTGCTAGAGTGACTTGGCCATTTTGAAGATGGAGCACAAACAACCTAGCCAACTCATGATGGTATTGAACTCTCTCTACCATCTCACAGAACTGATAACAGGATTGGTGTTGAAATCATGTGATAGCAAGAGGGTAGGCCTGCAACTTGGCAAGTGAATTAGGCTCCTCTCGTATATGTTTACCACCCTTGTGAGGTCTCCTTGGTGCATGCATTTCTGTAGGAGAAGCACTGTGTGTCTCCTCATCTCGGTCATAGGAGGGATCAGACTCCATGTTTGCTAATGTGTGAGTTTTCTTTATGAGTATGAAGAGATTTATGGTGTTTTTAGTTTTCTGCTACCAAGGATGAGAATGTATGAGGGATTTTGAGAATGATATGGACAAGTTTTTTGGGAATAGGGGGTTTAGGGAATAGTATGTAGGCTTAGGGAAAACAATTAGGGTTTAGGATTTGTAACTAGGGTTTGTGATAGTGGGAGTTAAGGAATTTTTGGAATATGGGAATTAGGGAATGAGTGGATGAAAGTGAAAAATGAATGGAGGATTCAAAGAGTGAGGGAGTGATGGAGTGGACTTAGTAGCAAAAACACAAATGCAAACCCTAGGCAATTTTTTTTGAGACAAAATTGCAAAGAGGTAGGGTTTGAGTCTTATCCCACTAAACCACCATAAATTTTAAGAAAAACCTTTTCACTAGCAATGGAAGGAATTTTGACTTACTTGCACACCATGGGATTGAGAAAATTTGGAAATTTGAGGGAGCTTATGGTGAAATCGAGCTTGCAGCTCTATGCGACGCGCCACAAACCCAATGCACCGCGCCTTCTATATGCGTCGTGCCAATGTATTTTTTACACTGTGGAGGGTAGCCCAATGCACGGCGGCTTCTCTATGCGCCTCGCCCTTGAACTTGCACAGTTTTGTTTCAAACTTGCTCCCTTTCTCCAACACTACCTTCTCTTGCTCAATTTTTCTCCTTTGAATGAAAATGAGCTCTTTGAACATGACCCATGAGTTTATATACAAGATCCTTTGATTTTTCACTCATAAAACCCACTTTTATAATGTTTGCATTGTAACTTACTTTTTCAACTCTGTTTTTAGGCAGCTTACTTCATTTTTACCTTTGATGAACTGAATGATTTGATTTTTTGGTTTGCCTTACAGGGGATGGAGTTGATGAAGCTTGGTAAGGTGACCAGGGTTTCCACTGAAGTTTCCTACATAGGAAAAACTAAAATTAAATCAAATTTTATACATGAAAACATAGAATACTCTGTTTTTCCTCAAAACATGGTTTTAAGGAAAAATAAGTCTGTGAGCATGTGATTATGGAATTTACTGATAATGAAACTTTATTCGATCGCTTCATGCGCCTGTTGACTGTTATTGAACATTTTGAAGACCTTTTTGATGAAACCCTAGACCTAATAAAGCGAAAACCCTAAAAATAACTCATGCAGTTGATCTAGATGAATGGAAATGTGCCAGCAGGTAAAGGGCATCAGGGAAAATGTACAACAAGCCACTACCGTCAGATGATCCATGATCCTAATGGAATGCAGCTGACTGAGCGAGACAGCTAACATGCAATGAAACAAGAGAATTTGATCACTGATGGAGGGATGAAGATACCGACGCTAACAGGTGGGAGAATATTTCCATAAAAAATCAGAAGGTTAAAAAGAGTAATCCATAATATGTACCAACAGTAAGACGAGTCCTAAAATGAAGTAGCTTCCAGAGGATATGACTATCATACCTTGGAGAACAATGCAAGGTGTGAAGGATGATAAACTAGTCAAATCAGTACTAGCCTGTGGGAAGTCGGGTGAATTATCAATGGAAGAAATGTGTGCAGAATTTCAAAAGTAAGTTTCTTGAATTATTTCTTATTTTTCTTTCATTATAATTTTCTTTTAAATAAAACATAATGATGTTGGTCGAATTTGTTATACATGTCACTATTTTAATGATTTCAACTTGATTTATTCAGTCAGAATTTTTTTATGAAAATACAAGAACACATGGTTAAAATGTTGAATGAAGACATTTGGGATGATGTTGTACGCAACTACCCAGAAGCAAGTTCTACATCAACACTAAAATATTTTTATATTGCATTCAATAAGGTATGTTCATTTATACATTCATTTTATTCATATTTAAACCATTTTTATTTTATTACGTATATCTATATGTGTGTGTGTGTGTGTGTGTGTGTGTGTGTGTGTCATTAAAGATGTCGAAGAAGGATGCAAATGGAGTACCAGATACTTTCAAAAGCTTTATTGAAAAAATTAAGGTGGAAAACATGAGAAAGAAGTGTCTTATGAATGTTGAACTTGATCCTACTCTTAATCATTACATTTGGAATGGGCTTGACAGTATCCAATATCAAATAATACAAGGTGACTGTGAAGACATTGCATCACTAATACCTAAAAGGGAATATGGCCTAGTTATTGTAGATATTCCTCATGTTTTCAATTTCCCATACATTGAATATGATAGAGAACCATATACTTATAAGGCTTTTAGTAAAGTGGTTACGGGTTTCCAAGAAGTGACAACATCACCACTTTGGCGATTTGTGACATTTCATTTAGATACACAGTTTCCAATGTTATTAACAAGCTTCAAGGGTAAAGCAAACTCAAGGATGCAACTTACATGGTAAGACTTTGAAATTGTATGTTTGATTACTCCTAAATTTTTTTATGCATGTAAAATTTAATTGAACTTTTACTATGTTATGTTAAAGGCATAAGTCAAATATTGTTTCTTCTGAAGATCAACCTATTATAAATGATTGTGAGTTCATCCATGTTGAATGTTGGACAAAATATGATAGCTATAAGCATATTCTTATGAATCGAGTAGATGGGAAGAGTCATAGTCAAGTATTGGTTCATGATGCAGTTGTAAGAAAACTAACATATGAGGATAAAGATGCAAAAGGAGATATAATTAACATTTATCAAAAACCACAAGCATTGATTAACTATCTTATAGATCTATGTTCAAATGAAGGAGAATGGGTTTTCGATTTATTCTCAGGTTCAGGAAAGTTTTATTATACAAATTTAAATTTAAATATTTTATTTTTTACTTTTTATGTCTTCATAATAATTTTCTTACTTATTTCTTCCGTGCTTGATGATTAGGTACAACACTAGCATGTTTCCTACTAAAAGGAAGAAATTGCATTTCCATTGAGAAAGACCCAGTTCAATGCAAATTTATTCAACAAAGAATTAACACTCTTTAATTCCTTCCAAATGCGAAGCAAGAAGTTGGTTTGAGGAAAGGAGATTTTAATGAATCGAGTGTGGCAAAAAAAGCAAAGGAACTTCAACCACCATTATATGGAATGATTGGAAAGGGACACTTTGAAATATTTGGAGACATGAAAGATCCATTAGAAGATGACAATGATCAAAATGAAGAAGAAAAGGTTGTGGAAGAAGCCATCAATGTTGTTCTAGACGATGTTGAAGATTGTAACATACACCATTAACTTCACAGGGAAATATAAGGAGTTAAAATTTTTATACAAGTTACTCATCATTACATAGAATGTTTAACAGTTCACAGTGTAACTTTATAAATAAGAATAGTAAACTCCTTAGCCATTAACAACCTCCATTACAGTACATTAACATAATAATGTATGATGTAACCTTCCATTCATTTCATTACTCATATAGTCATCACATACTTGCCATTATGAACATCATAACAAGAAAGGAATCAACATCATCAACTTGACACAATAATCAATCACATCATTGAACACCAATATACGTTGGAAACCCCGTAGGGTGAAAACCAACAAACATTTAATTTTATTATTAAATGCTCGTGAGGGTGTTCAGCCCATCACTCAATGGCTTATAAGGGAGACCATCCCTTAACCATCGTTTATATAATCTTACAAGGAAATATACAAATATCTAGCTTAAATCCATTACAATAAATATGATACCATTTACCCTCTGGTATTCATATCTACATATCTCGATGGCATGGTTGTACCTACAATTGTCCATCGTACAATGGATCATCCGGTAGTTCGCACTCATCTGAATGAACCATAAACATTTACCTACCACCAGGTTAAGCATTTATACATATCACCATCATACCCTGCTAATGTTACCTTCAACATACATTGATGTCAAGATTCATAAAGTGTAATAAATCATTTCACATATCTATGCTATAGTAGTTTCTCCATCTACTCATGTATATTCATGACATGCAAGTAAAGTACCTTGACATTCTCCCTTTAACAACACATACCTCATATGTGTTGGTTATAAGTCATCACATTAACTAATGTTTCCATCACATAAGCACACATTTCTGCAAGACAATAGCTACATCTCCCCAGCATATATTTAAAATAAACTGATACATTAGTTACGATATTCGTGCATGCGATTTATATAAATTTAATCAAAATAGCTAACCCTTAAGCTATTACTTTTAGTGCATGGACTGCAAGCTAACATAGAAAATGTTGCTCCCATGCATGAAAATGCATATAGATTCCAAAAGAGTCTCCCCAAGGAGTGCTTACACAATGAAGCACATGGCTTCCTTCATGAGTCTTCCCAAAGAAAATCTCAACACAAGTGAGCATGTAAAAATATGTTTTCTTTTCTATAAAACTATGCAATTAAGCATACAAATACATGTCTTCTTTTCAAGATTATACTAACAATCATATTCAATCTAGTTTAATACTACAAGCTATCTTTTTACATACAAATATGTATATTCTTTTCCAATAAAAGTTAATACATATATTGCATGCTCATGCATGATCTTCTTCCAAAAGGAATTAACATCATAATCATGATAATATAAAAGTAATCCCACAGTTTGCTCATCTAAAGAAATAAAACTTAATAGTTCCTTTATCCGTGGATTTATTAAATAACCAATATTTACCATCACCATGGTATCTATGCATGGATTTATTGAATAAATAATCTTTACCAATGTAATAACATTAGTTAATAAATCTTATTCGTATCTCACATATTTTAAATATATGCATATGTTTTTCCTATCTATATGGATTAAATGCAATGTATAAAGAATATGAAAGCATGCATATTTATCCATACATGCATCAAATAAATACATACAATAGACACATGCCTAATTTAGATATGCATGCATTTCAAATGTCTCAATATAAGGTTAACAAAACCTTAATCTCAATATGTCCACTAAAACAAATTTTCACCTTAAGAAGGAAAATCTCTACTTATTATATTTTCCCTTGAAATATTTTCTCATATATTTACCCATCTTGATATGAGAATAAATTGTAAAATAAGTGAAGTATATATTTCAACTCACAAATAGGATTATACGAGTGAGAATCAGAAATAATTACTTATCTGGACATAATTACTTATCTTGGAAGTAAATTCTTGCCTTTCCATGGTAGACTTATTTGGTGCACACTCCCATATGCATGTCATTCCATAGCATTACCCATTCGTATTCACAGTGGTTTAGGGCCACAAAGTGTAAAGATCATATTTATGTATTTGCAGACGATTCCTTTCTCATGTATTAAGTCTCTCCACTCTCGTGGATCAAACTTCAACGAACCCACTTAACTTCCTTTGTGTCCAGCCTCCAGGTTTAAAGTGGTCCAATCTCTTCTACCTTAAAACTGGACACTTCAACTATTCTCCTGCATGGTAGGCACAAAAGAATTAAGTATCGACTTCTGTAGGCAGACTAATAGTAAGTTTGCATAAAAAATGGATGAGTTTGAATTCAGGTATCTGCAAAGCTGTCGATGCCATGCCATTCCGCCTCCCCCAATATGCCTAAGATTGAATAGCTTATGTACAATGTCTACATTCAGGTTTCATACTACGGTCTGCCATAGATGGTTATCAAGAATTCTTGAATAAACAGTTACATTATGTAACATTAATTTACCGTGAATAAATACGTAAGAATTCAGTTGAGTACAGATATGTTACATACTCCCCCCTTAAGAGAACACCATCCTCGGTATGCTTCTCTCGCTAAATTTAAAGCTTATACTCATGATATATTAATATAAACAATCCAAATGGGCTTCTTCCCCTTGACAATGAAACACTTTCATTTCCTTATATGCCATTAATTGAAACAATAGTTTTTATCCATATTCATAAGCATGTATGGCGCAAGAATATTTCATTTCCATTTCTAACTGCTTATCCCTTATTCAATTCATAAAAATATAGAAAAAATATCTATACGAACTTGCCAATTACTATTGGAAGAAATGACGGCTTTTACACAAGCTCTCATAGAATGGTTGAACACCCATCAACACTTCCTAGAAAGAGCCTGTAATGTATGACTAACCATTCAATCACATTAGTCACATAGTTTTAAAAATGAAAATACTTGTAACTATCAAACATTATTGCAATATAAAGAGATGTTTTAATCAAAGTACTTCCAAAAGTACTCAGAGATGACCAACCCTCTCACGAATTCATCACGTGCACACTATCTTAGCTCCTGCTAAAGACATCCATACAGTACTTCAAAAAGTACTCAGAGAGCACTTAGCTCTCTAATCGTACCAATGGTCAATCCATGCACCATAGGCATATCCTAGCATCTGCTAAGACATTCAAACAAATTAGTAATAATATAAATGAACTTATACAGTAATTCATTTTCCGAGCGCTAAGCTCATTTTCTCTTAATATCTACATAAGATGTTTACACAATACATATAAAAATTCATTTTGATACAACACAAATTTTTACTTAACTTTTTCCACGATGAGAACCACAATGGAAAACAAAATTCTCCTCCTAATCCATTGGATTGAGTCATTTTTCACATCCAGAAAGTCAATCTTTCCACACTAAAAAGTCTTTATACTTATCTGGAAATTTAGTCTTTCAAGTTGTGGTCCTTCCAACCATCAAGGGAGGCTATTACGTCCTCCACTTGCCCCTAGCTCCAGAATCTGGATAGTGCCATGGGTTAATAGTGGATCTTTCTGTTATGACCTCTGGATGGCCAATCCAGTGACACTCAAAAATTCTGGTTTTACAAGGGTTGTTGTAAGCTATTTTCAACTGGTCCCAACCAGCTCTAGAAAATACTCCCCCTTTACGAATTTCACAGAACGCCTACTCCTCCTCTGGGATTCAGCTTTATCCTCAGAGGAGTAGGTAACTGTCTTTCCAACTGTCCCCAACCACTTCCTATTCTTGGAAACATTTTTACCATCAGCTTAAAAATATTTTCTTTTCATTAATTAATTTTAGCA
Organism: Pinus albicaulis; assembly: GCA_034641835.2. NCBI lineage: Eukaryota > Viridiplantae > Streptophyta > Pinopsida > Pinales > Pinaceae > Pinus > Pinus albicaulis. Next base: position 720,730,805 of record CM076582.1, read on the forward strand.
AATTAAATAATTTGCTTTATCAACAGTGACGATTTAAGTTTTTCTTGCCAGATAAAAGAAAATTAAAAAAATTGTCTTTAACTAGTTAATACTAGTTAACTTTAATGAAGCTGTCACAACTTCCACCCTAGAAGTAACATACATGTGTTGTACATTATTATTTCCGAAATAAAAAGATCATGCCCAACATGATACTTTAAAATTTATTGTTGCAATTCACATTGCAATGTTTGCGATTTTTTATTTTCACAGATTTTCTATTTCCATTAAGCTACCCATGCTTACTATAAGCAATAATGCTAATCATAAATATGCATTTCTCAAGCACATATTATCTTACGCAATCATTTTAAGTTCCTGCATAAAATTTTGTCATGAATACAATTTTGTCATGCATGAGAGTATATACAAATATTCATTAATGTGTATGTGTCAATAACGATTAGGGTATGAGTGCAAATATTTCCAATTCCCATAATGTTCTGTTCCAACAGACTGGCACACGAAGTAATTATTATAATCACTTGTTCACAACTTTCAATTAGCTTTAGTGAAAATCGATTCGTGCATATAACTTTCATTAGTTATTCATTCATAACTAATGAATGTTATTAATAATTTTAATGCATCCATGACGACTCATGCAAACACTAGTCAGTAAACTAGTCATCATAGTTAAGTCTCCTAACTTGACCCATTAAGAGGCTTCATTCAATTTAATTTTAACACTCTATCATATTATATAAAGACTTTCCTCATCTTGTGCATTCATGCTTTAGTTTCACACACCATCACTATACACATTCATCTTTTTAAAGTAGTGCATGGTAACTTTAGAAATTTTATTGCATGCAAAAACAATTACTTCTTTTCAAACTCAAATGAAAGGTAACTATTTTTCTTTCATGCTTTTTATACTTTCTTTCCTAAAAGCATAATACACATATTAATCTCATATGCATATTCTTATCCGGAAAAAGTATATTATAATAGCATGCACTTTTTAAAGAATTCTCTTAAATGGAAGCTAATCTCATGCAATGCCATGTATATAACAATTCATTTTTTAAAGGAAATCAACATGCATATGCATAGAATTCTTAAAATAAAATAAAATAAAATACTTATCTTTATTTCATTTGAAGAAATTCGCTCCCTACTGCAGTACTCATCCTCATCGGGAAATTCACATTTCTCCTCTACAACAATGCTTTCTTTTAGCAGCATTGACAAGATTGTATAGCATGATTAGATAAAACCTTAATCAATAAATAATCAATATTTGAGTGATCCTTTAACACCTATTCATGTGCATATATAAGATGTCAATACAATGTCACAACATGCTTTCTTCTAGCATCTCTACATTAGTGTGAGTAAGTAATTATCATTTCATGTCAAATAACTCCCACATTATTATGACATTTTTCACATATGCACACATTCGTACAAGACAAATCACTATATCTGTTAAGAAATTCCTTTAATGGAATATGACACAATGTGCATTTGCTTTACTTAAACTTTTACAAAAGACCCACCACTTCAAATTTTGCCTTTGGAGCATGCAAATATAATAAAGCTAACACATTGGTTGTTGTTCCTATGCATACAATGCATAAATATTCTAATCTTAATTTCCCAACAGAGTACTTAACATAATCGAGTAGGCAAAATCATGATTCCTCTTCGAGGAAATATAACATAATAGTTATGATAGCATAAAGTACTCACATACTCAATAAATCTTCTATCCATGCAAAGAACCTTGTTGCTCTATGATTCTACATGCAAGTTTCTCATGCTTTGCTTCCAAGAATTTACCATAGATAGCCTCTTTTATACATAAAAACTAACACTAACAAGGTTAACTTAACCTTTAATATACCTAAATCAAGAAGTTGACATAATCCATCTAGCAATGTAGTATATTCAAGAGGTTATTCTCTTTAGCCTATATTTATTTTCAAGAAAAGAACTTGGATTCCTTATCATTTAACACACCGGTACGAAATCCATTTTAAAAGAAAACAGGTTTCCTATCTTTTCTTAAATAAGATATATATAAAGGCAAGCATGTTTACTTTTTTATGTTTTACTACTGCTCACACCTTTCAAGATACATACTAGTAATCTTTGCAAGAAATCACATGGGTTCTTCTCAGCAAAACTACCAGAGTAGTTTGGTCTTTTACCATGGTATATCTCTACGAATAATATATTTCTAAAACATTAACATAATAGAAATCTTTTCAAAACTTACATTGTAAGTTTGTCTTTACGTACATGGAAAAGATATATCCTTTTTAAAGAAACTCTAACTTCATTGCTATTTACTTTGTACGCGTTTTATTTTCCATAAATGCAATAACTATTGTTTCAAGAAAAGAAATATAATATTGCTTATCTCTTGAAACTCTTTATTCAACCTGGATTAGAGATGCGATGCCTTCCTTCACATACACGCATTTCATCTCGGATATCTCAATTTCTTTTTGCTTGAAAAATCCCAAAGGCGCCAGTGCTGCAACCTTTAGCTCTGATACCACTTGTAACATACACCATTAACTTCACAAGGAAATGTAAGAAGTTAAAATTTTTATACAAGTTACTCATCATTACATAGAATGTTTAACAGTTCATAGTGTAACTTTATAAATAAGAATAGTAAACTCCTTAACCATTAACAACCTCCATTACAGTACATTAACATAATACTGTATGATGTAACCTTCCATTCATTTCATTACTCATATAGTCATCACATACTTGCCATTATGAACATCATAACAAGAAAGGAATCAACATCATCAACTTGACACAATAATCAATCACATCATTGAACACCAATATACCCTGGAAACCCCGTAGGGTGAAAACCAACAAATGTTTAATTTTAGTATTAAACGCTCGTGAGGGTGTTAAGCCCATCACTCAAAGGCTTATAAGGGAGACCATCCCTTAACCATCGTTTATATAATCTTACAAGGAAATATACAAATATATAGCTTAAAGCCATTACAATAAATATGATACCATTTACCCTCTGGTCTTCATATCTACATATCTTGATGGCATGGTTGTACCTACAATGGTCCATCGTACACTGGATCATCCGATAGTTCGCACTCATCTGAATGAACCATAAACATTTACCTGCCACCAAGTTAAGCATAATATTTCCTTTATACATATCACCATCATACCCTGCTAATGTTACCTTCAACATACATTGATGTCAAGATTCATAAAGTGCAATAAATCATTTCACATATCTATACTATAGTAGTTTCTCCATCTACTCATGTATATTCATGACATGCAAGTAAAGTACCTTGAAATTCTCCCTTTAACAACACATACCTCATATGTGTTGGTTATAAGTCATCACATTAACTAATGTTTCCATCGCATAAGCATGCATTTCTGCAAGACAATAGCTACATCTCCCCAGCATATATTTAAAATAAACTGATACATTAGTTACGATATTCGTGCATGCGATTTATATAAATTTAATCAAAATCGCTAACCCTTAAACTATTACTTTTAGTGCATGGAATGCAAGCTAACATAGCAAATGTTTCTCCCATGCATGCAAATGCATATAGATTCCAAAAGAGTCTCCCCAAGGAGTGCTTACACAACGAAACACATGGCTTCCTTCACTAGTCTTCCCAAAGAAAATATCAACACAAGTGAGCATGTAAACATATGTTTTCTTTTATATAAAACTATGCAATTAAGCATACAAATACATGTCTTCTTTTCAAGATTATACTAACAATCATATTCAATCTAGTTTAATACCACAAGCTATCTTTCTACATACAAATATGTATATTCTTTTCCAATAAAAGTTAATACATATACTACATGCTCATGCATGATCTTCTTCTAAAAGGAATTAACATCATAATCATGATAATATAAAAGTAATCCCACAGTTTGCTCATCTAAAGAAATAAAACTTAACAGTTCCTTTATCTGTGGATTTATTAAATAACCAATCTTTACCATCACCATGGTATCTTCGCATGGATTTATTGAATAACTAATCTTTACCAATGTAATAACATTAGTTAATAAATCTTATTCGTATCTCACATATTTTAAATATATGCATATGTTTTTCCTATCTATATGCATTAAATACAATGTATAGAGAATATGAAAGCATGCATATTTATCCATACATGCATGAAATAAATACATACAATAGACACATGCCTATTTTAGATATGCATGCATTTCAAATGTCTCAATATAAGGTTAACAAAACCTTAATCTCAATATGTCCACTAAAACAAATTTTCACCTTAAGAAGGAAAATCTCTACTTATTATATTTTCCCTTGAAATATTTTCTCATATATTTACCCATCTTGATATGAGAATAAATTGTAAAATAAGTGAAGTATATATTTCAACTCACAAATAAGATTATACGAATGAAAATCAGAAAGAATTACTTATCTGGACAGAATTACTTATCTTGGAAGTAAATTCTTGCCTTTCCATGGTAGAATTATTTGGTGCGCACTCCCATATGCATGTCATTCCATAGCATTACCCATTCGTATTCCCAGTGGTTTAGGGCCACAAAGTGTAAAGATCAAATTTATGTATTTGCAGCCGATTCCTTTCTCATGTATGAAGTCTCTCCACTCTCATGGATCGAACTTCAACGAACCCACTTAACTTCCTTTGTGTCTAGCCTCCAGGTTTAAAGTGGTCCAATCTCTTCTACCTTAAAACTGGACACTCCAACTATTCGTCTGCATGGTAGGCACAAAAAAATTAAGTATCGGCCTCAGTAGGCGGACTAATAGTAAGTTTGCATAAAAAATGGATGAGTTTGAATTCAGTTATCTACAAAGCTATCGATGCCATGCCATTCCGCCTCCCCCAATATGCCTCAGATCAAACAACTTATGTACAATGTCTGCATTCAGGTCTCATACTACGGTCTGCCATAGATCGTTTTCAAGAATTTTTTTTCCAACGAATTCTTGAATAAACAGTTACATTATGTAACATTAATTTACCGTGAGTAAATATGTAAGAATTCGGTTGAGTACAGATATGTTACAAAGATGTATTAGTTGGTATTGTTGATGATGTTTAAGTTATGCTTGCAAACAAAGCTTATTTTTGAAATCTATTAATCAGTTTTACTTGTAATGTTTAGCCTTTGATATTTTATGAGAAAAACCCTTTTTTTGCAAAAACCATGTGTTTTCTATTATGCTTTGACATAAAATTCAATAAAAATGTTATTTTCTTAAGTTTTTTTGTTAAAATTCTCTCAAAAAATTAGTTTATTTAACATGTTTTTTTCAACAAAAAGTCTCTAAAAGTGTATTTTTTGCATTCTATTTATATTGAAAATTTGTATTTTTTGTCATATTGTTCAAAATATTGGGTTTTTAGCAACAATTATTTGATCTGCATTGAAAAATTATTTAACAATACATTAACATGTAGAAAGTATAAAATTTAGAATATTGACCCTTTTTCTGTCTTTTATCTATGTGAAAAAGTGAAGATATCATTACAAGTTTTTATTTTAAAAAAAATGTTTTTTTGTTTTGTTTTTAAAACACAAGTACATAAATGCACTTAAAAATAAACATCTCATGGAAGAAGAAGATATTAGAAAATCTGTAGTGTCAAAATCAATTCTATAAAAAAACATTGGTGATGATACACCATCACTATTCAAAATCGACATAAAAAACATCACATTAAAAAAAAAAAAAAAAAAACAAAAAACAAAACAAAACAAACAAACAAAATAAAAAAAACTTAAAGTGCCAAAAACATGCTCCAATTTTTTTTTTTGTGTTTCTGCATCACCACTTTTTCAAAATCGGGTGTTTTTCTTACTACCTCAAAAAGTAGGTACCAGTGCAGTTACCTATTTCATCGGTAACAGTGTTACAAATGAAAAAGTTATTGCAAAGAAATTCACACATAAGATTTTGACAGCTAAGGTAGATGGGGGCAAACACAAAGAATCATGTAATCTAGCTCCTAAAAAGAGAATTTTAACTTTTTCAAAAAATTTCCACAGGTCCGCAGGTTCTAATGGAGAACAGAGTGGTACCGCACTATTCTGAACTAAAAAATGTAGAAGCTACCACACTATTTTCAAATAAAAACCACAAAGGAAATGAAAAGTACAGAAAAATAAATATTCGTCTTTTCTTTTCAGGGATTCTTAGAAGTTATCTACCCAACCCAGTCTTAGACTAATCAAAATCAGAACACTCTTAAAATTAAAACTGAAAAATAAAAAAGGAAAACTAAGTTCTATTCCCTAGTGGAGTCACCATTTTGTTATGGAGATTAATCCCTCTTGCAAACAAGAGCGATCTCCCTATTATTCTACGAATATATAGAAACAAACATCTATTTGTAAATCATTTTCTCTAGATTATTTTCAATTCTGAATTATTATAAACAAAGAAAGAGGACATTCCCTTACCTTGAAATCCAACGTTCGGTGCAGTCTTTTATCCAGTCGCTCCAAAGAGTCTTCTTCAGGAAGTAGAACCTGCAATCAAAGATAGACAAAAGAATTAAAAGCCCCTGCAACATATAATAATTAAGAACAATTAATCTAACTTAGTGATCAAGGACTCTAAGTATTGAATTATTCAAATAAGCATAAGAACAACTCAATGAGAAAAGGATATCCATATGTATTATCTTGAATGAAAAGAGTAACTTTACAACCTGATGCCTTGATGTCATACAAGTTTCTCCCGGGGTCCTGAAAAATCATTCCTCCTTCAGTTTGACAAGCCTTCCTCTCTTTGAACCAGCATGGAGTTATGGACATAAGGGTGTGATCATTCTCATGCCACAACAACTAATGTAGAGAGTATGCTCTCTTGAGAATTTCTTCAACAATTACCATATACTAGGTATAATCTAAATCTACCCTTGAGACTGAAACATGAGCTCAATTTATAGGGAAATGGAGGTAGTTTCAGTTCAATGAAGAGGGGGATGGATTCCTCTCATGAAGGGATTTGAGCTCCATAGACCAAGGGACAAGCTCCATTAGTGGAGGGATAGAGCTCCATGAGTGGAGGGATAAAGCTTGAACTAATCGCCCCTCTAGAAGCTTCTAGTTGGGAGAATATTCGACTAGATGGGCTTCTAGAACTTATTTTTTCCTTTATTTGACTTTTTATGGGGGTCCACAGGTTTTATAAGTAGAACGTGTGGGAGCTGCCACAGGCTATAGAAAAAATATCAGCGGACCCGCAGGAAAGGGCTAGGAAAAGTGCGGAGTTAGACTTTGAAGGGTTTTAATGAGATTTTATATAATTCAAAGACTTGGTTTAGGAACATTAGGGTTTTTGACTTCTAAGGGAGCATAATATAGGTAGTGATGGACCTATATGGACAGTCAAATGTCATGGTGACAAAATAACTTATAACAAGAGATTGGCCTCTTTATTGTAATATATCTGGATGATATAATTATGTATACAAAATCTGATGAAGAACAATTGAGACATTTGAAACGAGTCTTTGAGAAACGCAGAAAATTTGGCATATATTTAAATCCTAAGAAAACACTATTTGGCTTAGAAGAAGGAAAACTATTAGGACACATCATATCAAAATATGGAGTTAGAATTGACCCTAAGAGAATTGAAGAAATCCTAAAGATCAATCCCCCAAGAAACATTAAGGAACTTCAATATTTTATAGGTAAAATAAATTTTTTGAGAAGGCTTATTCCTAATCTTGTTGAACTCCTTAGAAACATATCCAATATTCTCTAGAGAGATTTTGAAATCAAATGGAGTATAGAGGCTAGGAAATATTTTGACATGGTAAAACATGCATTAACTAAAGCACCAATGTTAATCAGTCCATATTTTACTAAAGATTTTATAACATTTTCTTTTGCTTCTGAGCACACTCTTGCAATTGTTTTACTGTAGAAAAATAGTGAAGAATTTGAGCAGCCAATATCTTTTTCAACAAATCTTTAAGAGATGCTTCTCTCAAGTACAACATCATGGAAAAACATGCCTTTGCACTAGTCAATGAAATTAAAGATTTTACATTTTACATTTTGCATTCATATGTAATTGCTTATGTACCTAACTCTATGGTAAAGGATGTTTTAACGCTAAATGGACTAGATGGAAAAAGAGAAAAATGCATTTCAGTTATTTTAGAGTATGATCTGGAAATAAAACCTACCAAACTAATTAAAGGGCAACGACTTGCACAGCTTATGGATGAGTTAAATTTTCAAGCTCTGGATATAAACTTGGTGGAAAATTTGGATGATCAAGAGAAGCAAGCGACTCCACAAATCAGTGAAGAATTTTGAAATTCTCCCTGGTATGTAGACCTTATTTATGTATTGTTCAATTTAAATGCTCCTCCTGGTCTTACAAATCTAAAGCTAGATTTTTGAAATTAAAGGCAGTAAAATTTTGCATCATTGATAATGTCCTTTATTGGAAATATTCTAGTGGCCTATTACTCAAATGTTTGTTGAATAATGATGCAAACAAGATTATGTATGATTTTCATGAAGGAGACTATGGTCGCCACCTGTATTGGAGGACTATTGGCAATAAAATTCTCAAGGCTGGTTTTTACTAGCCCGCCCTTTTTTCCGATGTTCATAAGAAAATCACAACCTGCCACAAGTGTCAAAATTTTTAAGGCAAAAAGAAACTTTTACCCTTGCCACTAAAACCCATTTTTGTTGAAAGCCCATTCCAACAATGGGGTTTGGATTTCATAGGTGAAATCCATCCTCCTTCCTCTTCCCAAAAAAGTGGTTTTTAATAGCTACATTACTTCACTAAGTGGATAGAAGCCATCCCTTCGAGAAATGACACTGATGTTTTTATTACAAAGTTCCTTGAGACCAATATCCTGTCCAAATTTGGCTACCCAAGGAAAATCATCACTGACAATGCAGTAGCTTTTAAATCCCGAAAGATGATTGAATTCTGTAATAAATATCATATTTCCTTAGGAAATTTAACAACCTATTATCCTCAAGGTAATGGACTGGCTGAATCATTGAATAAGAGTCTGGTAAACATCATCAAGAAGTTAATAGAACAGAATAAAAAGTCTTGGCATAATAAGTTAATCAGTGCACTTTGGGCTGATAGACTTACTACGAAGAAGTCTATTGGCATGTCACCATACCAACTTGTCTATGTGATGGATGTTGTTTTTCCATCTTCTCTAGCACTGCCAGTGATGAAGATAATGCAAGAGTTACAAGTGGAACCAAATGATGCACTCAGAAGGATTCATCAAACCATTTAGTTTCAGCAAAGAAGAGAAGAGGTGTATAACATAACAAAACTCATCTAGGAAAATATCAAGAAAATATTTGACAAAAGGACCAAGGCAGCTGGTTTTGATATTGGTAAAAAAGTTTTAAAATGGGATGTCGAGACAGAAGACAAAGGGAAGCATCACAATTTTTATAATATATGGATGGGACCATATATTATAAATTCTTTTAGAGGTGACCATGCATTTTTTCTCACAGATATAGATGGAATAGAGTTATTTGGTGGTTCTGTAAATGGCAGGCTGTTGAAACATTATTTCTCCTAGTCTAAAGATTCTTTTACATCATTGTAAATATCATAGTCAACATAGATTGGATTGGATGTTTTGTTGATTAAGGTTGAAGCCTGCACAGAGGGCCCTAGGCCATGGCCAATATACCATCATAATATTTTTGAAGTAGAAAAGGAATCAGATTATAGATTGCTCGAAAGTATAGATGGATAAGGCTACTGATCACATGTTCTTGACACTTCAATGCATTGAAGTGCCATCCCCAATTGGAGCCACTGTTAGAATCCTATATTTCATAGGATCTCAAGGTAATTGAGTTTATTTTATTTGTCAAATTTATTTTGTAAAATTATTTCTAATGTGCAAATAATTTTCAAAAGAAAAAAAGAAATAACATAAAAAATCAAAAGAGGGTATATGTTTTAAATAAAAAAATATAGGACACGAACCCCATCAAAAAGAAGTAAAACAATAAATTATGAAAGTGTTGCACCCCCAAATTCCACTACTCTTAGTTTAGCTTATTTCTAAAAATAAATTGTGTGTAGCTTGTTTAAAATGCCACAATAGTTCAATAAAATTCAATCATATAGTTTAAGCATGATTGAATTAGGTTGAAATTTCTTGCTAATAGGTAGTGAAAAATAATTTTTCAAACTATTTAATCTCGACAGATTAATTAGTTAGGTAGAAAATAAAAATTGGTTCAATAATTTAATCTGAACCAAGGGAGGTGTTGTAACATTATTTGTTTTTGATAAGTTAGCATAAGTAGTTAAATAATTTTCAAAATGATAAGGTAGGATATGGATGCAAAGGAATGAAAAATTAAAAAATGTTAGGAAAATTATTATTTTTGTAGGCATCCATGTCAATAAAATTTTAGGTGTTAGATGCTCTAAATAAAGAAGGAAAAATAAAATGTTAGGGAAGAAAGAAAGAAAAATAAAGCTTCATTCTGTTTTAAAAGATTTGATTGGGTGCTAGTCTAAATGCGCCTATGGAAAAAGTTATTTGTATGGTTTAAATCCTGATTACAATTTCATATCGTAAAGTTTTAAACCATAGCAATATATCCTCGCCATACTTTCATTTCCTTCCATTTCCCCTAAATAATTAAATCATACCATTTATCCCTTTTCATTTTCATTTTCCCTAAGTCATTCCCTTTTTATTTCATTATCGCACATTCAAATTTCTTTTCGCATTGACCAAATCCCAAAATCCTTTAATTGTCGTCTCCTACAAAAATTCTGAAATGCGATTTGTGATGAAGTGGGACCCATTCACCCGCCACGTGAAAACAAACCTTACCCTTTTCCGCCTTTCCAATTTATCTTTCTATTTTACCTTTTTCACATTGCTATACCATTTTTTTCACTTAACTTCACATTTGCAATTCCCCGATTGCGAATAAAGTGGGGCCATTTCTCCCTAACATGCCACCCTTTCCCCCACCATCCATCGCACATCACAAAATATAAACTTCGCAGATCGGTGATTATAACTTTTCGCATTTCGTCGCAAAACCTTAAACTTGCGATGTGCGATATCCATCACATTGCAAGATTGCAAATTTATTTGTTTAACCATGCCATTTCACATCACAAATAAATTTTCATAGCTTGGAAAATATAAATCATCGCATATCGGCAAAAATAACTTATTGTATTCCGCCAAAAGTTAAATCTTGCGATCACCGATTTGTGATACGGTTGGGTGCACCATAATACTCCGCTCACCGCTATACGTCGTTCCTTTGCTACCATTCCATTTTCCACGTTATAACTCCATTGATGCACTGTGCTCCATCTCCATCCTTCCACATCATCCTCTGTCAGTGCAAATCGCACTTCATGGGTTTTAATGCTTACTGCATTTCCCCAAAATCTAAACTCCACAATGTGTGGTAAACTATAAATATTGCAATGTGTGATGTGGGTGGGTCCCAAGCGCATATCACACGTTGCAAGTTTTAGCATTTACCCCCCCACACTCATAAAAAATAATTAATATTTGTGATTTGTGATGCGCTCGGGTGCACCTCCCTGCCACATCACCTCCTTCTCCTTGCACTTCACACTTCGCAAGATTTAGAGTTTACCTCCCCCACACTCATATAAAAACCTAAAGATTTGGAATTTTCAATAGGCGTCAGGTACCACCTTCCCTGCCATGTCGCCTCTACACTTCGCTTTGCATTGCCAATTCCATTTCTCACATCATAAACTGTAAAACATGCGATGTGCAATATTTCTATGGATGCGATAAAGTTCAGAACTAAAGCCTATAGGATTTCAAATCTGGCTCTATGAGTTTTTACGCTGTTTAAAAAAAAAAAAGGTTAAACACAACAGAAAGGACTCAGGTAGCAAATAGACACCAAGGGTCAATTCGGGAAAAGGCGTTTGTGCAAATATAATCATGTTGTAATTGCAAGAGCAGAAAGGGCATTCATACAATAAATTTCGCCAGCACATCACTCAGTTAATTTGTTAGCACAACGGTAAAATGTGGTCCATGTCCTAAATATTCCCACTACATCAGCACATGCTATTGCACAGTGAATTCCACTGAAGCTATAATTTTGTAATGGTTAGAGTTTTAAGTTCAAGTCCAAAAATACCATTTCTGTTAGAGACTATATTATAGGAATTATTTTTTTAAACATTTTTATAAATACTTTAGTTTTGGAAGTATCAAGGGTCTATTGATTGAGATCAGAATCATTACTTTCTTTTGGAGTACTACAAGATTTTTCAAAGCACTATAGCATCGATAATAATCAAACCATTCACATGATTTTTGTGGCTTAAATACTGGTGATTTTTTTCTTCTGTTAGTATGTTTCATTATAATCATCTGAATTCTAATTGTAAAGAAGAAAGCGTGATGAATAGGATTTAATTTTGAGTACCTTATTCTGGTTGCGTTTACAAACATAATTTTTTCCACTAAAGGCCAAACTAAAGAATTCTTAATTGCTCTTTAGTTTTGCTGAATGTTTTCATATTTCTGCCATAATCCATTTATAAATTTGAAAAATCCAATGAATATTCCTAGCTTGCCCTACGTTTACTCTGTGAAAAGTTGATGCAACTATCCAGTTATATTTTGACTCCATTTCCCAATTGACATTAATCAATTGAATACAATCAATTTTTCAAAATCCAAAACAAAACTCAAAACCAAAGTACAACAATAACTAGCCTAAAAAATTATCCAAACAAAGTTAAATCTTAAAGAGAAAGCCCATTCTGAAACTGGCATGCATAGATCCCAATTTCCAAAGTTGGTTTGATGTTGGTCTATGTGATTAGTTATCACAATCTCTAGCAAATTACAGAACGATAGCATTCCCTATAATTTTTAAGTCAAGCACCCTTAGCTCTTCATGCTAAAGCTATGATGAAAATTCCATGAGATAAGCATCCCTTGGATATGAATTTCAACTCTAATTGTAGGGATGTGGAAGGGAAAGGTTTTGTAAGTAAAATTTATATATTTTACCCCTCCCTTTCCTCACTTTCTTGGAATACATCAACAAATTCCTTTGTATTTTATACGCTAAAGCTAACATGTTGATTCACTATTCCTTAAGAAAAAATGTGTACACCTTAGCTGGTTTTGTAATACCCTTGATCAACCCCATTGATGTAAATATATGTACATGTGATATTTAGGCTAGTGAGCTAGATACATATAATTAATAGGTTGTTAAGCTAAAGTTATTTTTGGGGTCTACATGCCCATGTACATATCTATATATATTTTTGGGCCAACATATTTGGGGATATATGGCTTTAATGGTTGTGAGTTTAGAAAGACTGGGATCGTAATCATGATGTAAGATTTGTATTAGAGGAAAACAATTGTATTATGTTGAAGTTTGCAACAAGAAATAGTGAAATTGGCATTCGGAAACAACATGACAACACCTACAATAAGTGTGGGATCATGAGGTCCAAGAAGCACCTACAGAAAGTGTGGGACCAGGAGGTCCAAGTAGCACCTACACTACGGTGGGACCAGGAGGTCCAGGCAACACCTACACTAGTGTGGGACCACAGGTCTTAGCAACACCTACACTAGTGTGGGCTAAATTTGGTGCATGTCTATTTTAGTTATCCCTTAATTAAGATGGACAATAAAATGTAATCTAATATCAAAATAACTTTTAATAGTTAACTGGGTGTGATAAACTAAATTAAATCTTGAATTTCGAGTTGAGGGTAATTGGTGAGGCATGCGGAGTAATTCTAGTTGTAACAAAGTTCGAAGTGCAGTGGTGCATTAGTTAATGCATGTTGTTATTGGAATCACGATTTCCGTTAGACCAAAACCCGCAGGCATTAGTCTCCACTACAATCGCCAGAGTTAAGATCCACGAGAGGTGGTTATTCCATGTCATGAAACACACGAGGAGCATTGAACCCAATTCCCAACAATCTCCGCCGCAATGTGAGTTAGGTGAGTTTCGAACTCGAGACCTGTCGCTCCGATACCACTTTTTGGAATCACGATTTCCATTAGACCAAAACCCGTAGGCATTAGTCTCCGCTACAATCTCTAGAGTTAGGATCCACAAGAGGTGGTTATTCCATGTCGTGAAACACACAGATTGAACCCAATGTCCAATAGTGGTAATCAATTTAACTCAGTTAAGTGAGTTAAAGTCAGTTGTGCTAGTTGTAACTGTTTTATACACTAGTGAGAGATCAAGTGATTGAAATATCATTTAATTCACAATCAATGATCTCACATGCAACTGAGGATTTACTATTGTTAGCTATATGCATGTCAGTTCCAGTGGAGACCCAGTTGAGACAAAGGTTAAAGGGAAGTGTGACTATTAGTTATGATATTAGTAGGCTGCCCAGATGTAGTTAAAATACCATAGAATGCCCATGATACTCAACGCAGTTGAGAAAGGATGAAATTCCTCAAGAATATGGATTTCATTCATCGGGTATTGCATGAGCAAGGCAGGCTGAAGACAGGCTGAGAATTGGCTAAGTGTTGGCCCGATTTTTTCTGGATCAGTGTGAGACGATAGGTAGATTGCAGGAGATTTTTTCATCGTCCCTGCAATCCCTCATCCCATGTATTGGAGGATCATTCCCGTGACCTGTGAACAGTGTCATACTCTACAAACACCTTCTTTTCATCCTTCTGCATAAGGACATCATTTCTCCCGTTGAGGATTTCCTCAAAAAGCACAAAAAACCTATGTTTTAGCCTTGGCGCAGATAGCTAGTTCATCCCTCGTGCTGATGTGGAATATTTGCACTAGATCCCATGCCACCTGGCACTCTGTCTCAGTGTAGTGCCTACGCCAACTTTTTTAGGAATGTTTTTTAACAAATAAAGGTGGAAGTTTCCTTCTGACCACCTCATGGATGAGTCACAGGAAGTGGTTAAGTTGATCAGTGATGAATATCCCTCTTTAGGTACTGGTTTCTTCGTCCCATGGAACAATCCTTGAAGATAGGACTCCTTTCCATGATTATAGAGATCCTAACCTCTCCCTCTCCCTCTATATAAATAGGCCTTCTCCCTTTATGAAAGCTAGTTGAACAGATAGCCAAGGAGCTGAACTTGGAGAAGAATACTATAGCTGAGTAATTTCCATTGAGAAGGTAGAACCAAGGAGAATTCCATAGAGAGAGTCTCATCCAAATTCCTGACGAGCCTTTGTGAGACGTGCTCCGCTGAAGGAGATCACAACGTCAAAGCTTGGTTGTACTCTTCCTTCCATTTATTAATATACTCAACTATGGTGTTGGTTCCATAGGTGTGTTATGTTGTTTATGTAATGCAATTGATTTAGTCCTCTTCAACTGACTGATATTTACGAATGTGAATTAGTATGTTTTATATTGTCATTGTTTTCTTGTGTGCAGGTGTTCGAGCGTGAAAGCGAGCAGATCGTGATCTGTCAAACCAAGAGTGAGAAGCGAGCCACTCTTTTCGACGACAACAACAACATAGGATCTCCAGTAAGTCATCTATCAAATCTCCATCCATTCATTAACTAGGAATCAATATTATAGCGTGTCTTGTTTGTGGCTAGACCCACTCTAGGGCTAGTGGGATCACCTCTATCTGCAGAGGGGATTTACCTCACCAACAAATTGGTGACTCTGCTGGGGATTAGTGTGAGTTTGTATTTCACCCATTAGGTCTAATTTTAGTCTTTTATTTCTTGTTTTTCCTTTTCTGATTATTCCGCTAAGTCTAAGAGCTTTGTTCAGCCCCAGAGGATTAGATCTGACCTCTGTTTTTCAAAATTTTCCTTTTACCTGAGGTAACTAGCTTAGCGGATTTTATGGTCAGAAAGTCATGCCAGCTGATTCTTGTTGCTAGTTTTTCACCCATGCCATTCCCTATTTGGCATTGATTACATCCAAACAGTCGTGCCAATTCCTATAGGTGTTAAGGTTTGCTTTGTTTTGGAGTTTTTTGGTCAAGGCTTGTGCTTCTGGGTTATTTTAGATTTGCATTGAGTGCTTTGAGATGGTTTTTGATTGTGATTGGCTTCATTCCTTCAGCTGTTTGTCCATTTCCTATCAGCATCATAGCCTTGGGGTTTGTAAGTGCTTTGGTATGCTGAGCCTCCTGTAGGAGTTTGAGCCTTTTGGTTTCACACTCAACTTCATTCCTTGTTTGATTGCATTCAGCTCCCTTAATCCATTTGAGTGATTGCATTGGTTGAATGATTCTTGCCTCTTTCATTCAGTTTTTCTTCTTGTCACTCCAAGCATAGGTCACATTGCTTGTATGGGTCTGCTTCGAAATCTTTCTTCGATTTGAAAGATTGCAACATTGGTTTTATTTTGGCTTTGTTTGTTTTGAGTTAATTGAACTTATTTCGCTTCAACTCTCGCATTAACATTCTTGAACTAGTGTGTTGGTTTGTTTTTCACGTCATTTAGTGCACTGTTTTCTCTATTACATTGAAAAAAAAAATTTGCATTCTTGTTTGCATTGTAAATTAGAAGTCTTTCGCATATCTAGCATTGGACATTCCAGGAAAGATTTCTCGTTTCCATTATCTTGCACCAGATACTGTAGTGGATGTTTCCGCATGTTCTCACTATTTGCTATCGCTTGAAAACTCCTAATTTTCTCGTAGATAGCTTTTCATCGAATGAAATGGTATTTCTTGGCATGTAACTTGCATTTAGGGATTTTTGAGATCCAAAATTTGGTAGGACCTTGGAATTGAAACATAAATAGAAGATCAACTTAAAATTTACTCAATTAAACTAAGGCAACATTGAAACCTAGCGAAACATTTAGTGTTCTAAGTTAGAGATGTGTTCCGATGTCTTTAAACCTAGTAACTGTCGCTCGGCATCTGGCTTCAGACATCACTAGTATGGACTTGTGCTCCTCATTCCATCGAGTATATAAAGGGAAACCCCGCTAGGTTACAATCCTTTTATCTTTAGGAAGACGAGTCTGCCGCCTTATAACCGTGATACATCGAACACAGCATTCGGGGATACTACCTACACGTATGTCAAGCCCTTGGTCATTTCTTCTTTCATTTGATCACCAAGGTGTATATGGAAGTTCATGGAAACCTGGTACACCCTTCTACCTAGGCCACTTGAGCTGTCATTTTTGATATTTACTGACTCCATAAACTTGAAAAGATCATCAAGTACTTGTCATTTCACACTCGCTTAAAATTGAAAGAGACTAGAGTCATTTTTTGACTGTTTCTTGACTCTTAAAACATGAAACAACGAAGTTTGGTTTCAATGTGGTAAAATAAAATACCTACGATCACATGCCCATTAAAGTTTTATTGCTTGGCCTGTATTTATTTTCCTTGGTTTTTATCCAAGAGTCTTCATTATTGATCTATTTTCTAGTGTGCTATAGTCACAGTGGTAGAACCATCATTTTCGTCTAGTGGTAGTCCTTTCTCGGAAAATTCATCTGAAACTTCTCAAACCTCTAGGTCTGCCGAGGTTCAACAACCTATTATCCCGTTAGAGTACTCCTTTGGAGAACCAGTTGAGTTCAATTGGCCTCTTTCAAATGCTTTTTTGGGTTTGAGGTCGGGGAGCATTTCCTCGCTCTTACATTGGGATCACCATTTTTAGCTGCTACCATACCTCCTAGTCCCCATAATCTTTTGCAATATCTCATGGCAGATTCAGACATGGACTTGTCTAGTCCTATTGGCAGTGAGGGGATTCCTGTTTCTGATGAAGAATACCAACGTTTTCCAGAAAACATCCCTCAAGATTCCACTCAATCTTCACCATCGGTGTCACTTCTAGCCGGATATAGGTCTTTGGGTCAGATTATGGCCGGTATTGCCTCCATGGCAGCATCAACTCCATCAAGGGGTCCGGTCCTTCCATCATTAGGGATGTCGCCAACAAAACCTGTCTCGTCAACACCTTTTGTTACATATGTCCCAACTAGACCTACTGTTTGTGTGGCTGCTTCGGCACCAGTTGTCACCACTCAGTCATCAGGGGGTTCACCTTTAGTAGAGACTTTAATTTCCATGGCAACCCCCGACGAACTGTCTTTTGAGGAGCATCAGCTGGCTACTTAGCAGCAGAGCTCCGAGACTTACCAGTCCCCTCAGGATTCTAGTGAGCCTTATATTTCTCATTATGACATGGTCGGTAACCCTATTTATACACTTCCATTTCATTATGATGAGTATGAAAACCCTATCTATTTTCCTGCTTCGGAAGCTTATCAGTTCCTTTCTGGTTTTAGACCTACCTTGCCTGTGCAACCTTCTAACCAACAAGGGCAACCCTTTCAGGGACAACCTTCGGTTTAGCAAGGGTTTGCTTATAACCCACAAGGACAACGATTTCAGGGACAACCTTTAGTGCAGCAAGGGTTTGTGTACGAACCACAAGGGAAACCCTTTCAGGGACAACCTTCGGTCCAACAAGGATTATTTTACGGTCTGCAAGGACAACCTTACAATCCTCAAGGTTAACCTTTACAAGGTCAGGCTATGATCCAACCTGGGCAACCTCAAGGATCTATTGTGCAACCAATGTATCAACCAGGGCCTTCATACGGTCTTGGGGGGAAGATTTATCCATCTCAAGGGCAACCTTTCGTTCAACTACAATAGCCATATCTTCCAATTGGTCTGAATGTTGCATAGCTAGGGCCATCTTATGGTCCTGCTCTAGGTCAACCTGGTCATTAGGTACAACCTAGCCCATCATAGCCAGGGCCATCTTATGGTCTTGCTCCAGGTAAACCTAGTCATCAATCACAACCTGGCCCATCGCAGCCATCAGGCCAACCTGCTCTGGAGGGGCAACCTAGTGGCCCCCATCAATCAGGTCAACCTGCTCAGTAGGGACAACCTGCACAGACAGGTCACCCTACTCAACGACCGCTCTACTCTACACCATATTCGAGTTAACCAATGTACCCGACTTATCCAGCTCAGTAGGGCCGTACTTACCAGCAGCCCGTTCGACCCCAAGGCGCTTATTACCCTTGAGGTCAATACCGATTGGTTTACAATGCACCTCAAGGTTCTGCTTATTATCCTCAGCTGCCAGGCTATACTTACATTCCACAGAAAAATCTTTATGCTACTCAATCAAGACCCTCATATAATCAGAATCAGTATCCTGGTCTTCAACCTCCGTATCCTAGTCCTTGGCCACCGTATCAGCCAAACTATCCGACTTATACCCGTTACGGTCTGAATCCTTCAGGACAGAACCAAAGGGGGCAGAGTTACACTCAACCAAGATGGAATGTGGGTATTGGTCCTTATCGAGGACCTGTTATGCCTTTCAACCCTCAATTACCCTTTCTCACCACGTTGGAGTTACCGGATGTGTCCAAATTAACGAATGATCCAATCCTTCATAATTCATATTGGCCTCTGGTTCCAACCAAGGTTCCTGGTGATTGCCCCAAGTTTGAGGGCAAGGCTGGAGAGGACCCTCAAGCACATGTTGTTAGTATGAATCCTTTGTCGAAGTGTACGAAAAAGGACCACTTTAGCTACGCATAACTAATAGCCCTAACAACAAAAGTGGTTACCAATATCTTCAGATCTGCGGTTAGTTAGACAAGAAAAGAGCTGCAAAACACCAGATCTATGCATGGAAAGACATTAAGCAGTAAAAATAAGGGTTTGCTCCATATACCAATAGAAAAGACAAGAACAATTTTTGAAAGAATTTTTGTATTAATGGGGCACCTGGGAGGAAAACCAGAAGGAGTATCCAATTCCCCTCAATGGGATGGGTTCTTGGAAGTCCTCAACACTTCAGATCTAAGATTCTTCTCTCTAGTTGATGTAGAAAACCCAATGCAAAGAGTAGAGCTCAAAGGGAGAAAAATGGCAGAAAATGGTGACCAAGTGTATAGATCTAGAGTGATCTAATAGGCAACAAAAGGTGAAGAATGATGGGAAAAACCCTCCTATTTATAACAAAATATTGAGTCATTCTAGATCTTGGTGCATGATTAAAATAATGTTAACCAAATCTAGATCCACCTTTTATGGAATATTTTATTATATTTGTTGGAGGGAAAAGGTATTTGACTTGGGTCAAATCCCTTGATTTGTCAAAAATAAATAAATAAATGATTTATTTATCTTTTTTAAGGAAGCGGTTAGAAGATAATCAAATAAATAATGATTTATTTAATTATTTAAGGAAGTGGTTGAAAGATAATTAAATAAATAATGATTTATTTAATTATTTGTGGATGATTTGGTCATATTTAACAAGGAATATTATCTAAATAATGTTTAAATAATTATTCCTAGAAAATAATAAGATAAACAAAGGTTTATCTAATTAATTTATTTGATTTTGGGTTAAACATGACTGGGAATAATAATTAAATTATGGTTTAATTAATTATTCCATGAGGAAAATCAAACAAATATAGGTTTGTTTAATATTTCCTTTTGGGGTTTCCTGTTTTAACATAGTGAAGGCAATTTTACTTAGGGTAAAATTGGTCTTACATGGTGTACTTGGGTCCATCTAATGATAATAGGTTAGATGACAAAAAAATGGTGTAACAGATTGCCCCCCAGCGTGCGAGTGTCAGGAGCAAATCGTATGACCGAAGTACGTTGTAAGAACACAATCACTAGACAACAAAAGGGATGTCAGAGAGAGAAATGTGAGGTAGATAGTGTGCTAAAGGACTAGACCCTGAGGAGACGAGACTCGCAGGTGCAACAAGTCTCTTTTTATGAGAGGGTACCTGTGCTGAAGGCGGCGGGGGAGGCATACCTATGCCCACCGAGACAAAGTAAAAAAGAATAGTGTGTCCAGTAAACAAGGGACCGAACCATAAAGTACAGCTAGCATAAGCATGAGCTAGATAAAAATACAATGAGGGATCCCACATACATGCTGTGCCTGGGATAACAGCCCAGGACTTGTACAATAATATTTGAGTACATGAGATACAAATACAACCCAAATGCCCCCTGTAAATGGGGAAGGGCTCACAAAATCTGACTGATACATGCAAGTCGAAGAGGCGTTACAAGTGGCTACGGCCAACATCATCAAATATCTGGAGCTGCATCGAAAGCTGCAAAGAAGAGGTCATCTGGGCATGTGGGGGGCTACCTACAGGGCCACCCCCTCATGAGGGTTGAGACATCTCACACACACCCGGGAATCATCAAGAGCTGCTGCTGGATCACTGGACCATCAAGTATACGAATCTCGAACATGCTGAAAGGAGCTGGAGAAACAATCAAGTCAAAGGGAAATGAGAGATCCCTTTGCCTGATCCGAGGCACCGAACAAGAGTGGAAGCTGGAACCAAGGTACACCGCCCTCTAGACCTGGCTTCTGGAATGAAAGTGCTGATGTCGACAGAAGGAGGTCCGCCATAGTTGAGGGAGTGAGATGTCCCCAACTAAGGCACGAGAGAAAACAGTAGAGTGACGGACAGACTGACACTAATGATGAGAGTGAAATGGAAGGGACTGAGTAGCGAATGGACGACTTCCCTTGGTAGAGCATAAAGGGCATGAATGACCTGGCAGTGACTGACGCAGTGTCATAAGGGATAGGGGACAGTGGGACTGAAGGCCATAATGTGCGACACAAGAGAGAGACCAAGCAATGAATGGTGGAGGGCTATAGCGGGGTACAAAGGGACTCAGGATAGACTCCATGAATGCGATGATGACTCAACTTGGATGCTATAAACAAGGGTGACTTGATGGTGCTGCCACACAGTAAAGGCCCAATGGGGGACCATGAAAACATGAGTACAAGATGGTAACTCATGACGAAAATCGACATGAACAAAGACAAGTAAGGAGGCAAAATGGTGCCCCAAGTACAAGTGTTGTAAGTGAGGAAGTTCGATTTGAAGGAGAGGTGAAGTGATCCTTCTTGGAAAAAATAGCTCCTGGCGAAGGATGAAAGTACAAAAAAGATGTTGGCTATCTAAAAGAACATAAAACACACATCTTAGAAGGGAAATGCTAAGGGTAATATTTCTTAAGATAGAGTGCATTGCGAGGATTAGGAAGAGGATTTCCTTCGAAGTCCTCTAAAAGGTATGCCCCCTTACCAATACCCTTACTGATGATGCAAGGGACTAGCCATAATGAGGCAAACTTCCCGTGACCAAGGACATCATGGGCTTGGTCACATACTAGAACAAGGTCGCCTTTGAGGCTGGAATTTTTGGTCATATTGAGCTTTGGTGCGTTTCTTGGCCGCTTCCATGGTTTGCAATGCAACACGGCGGTCTTCAGAGGCATGCTCAGGCATGATAAGTCGTTGTTCTAGAGGTTGGGTGTCAGGGAGAAGTTCAACAGCCAGATGAAGGGAAGGGATGTCACACTCGATTGGTAAGACAGCCTCCTCTCCAAAAACGTGGTGAGGAGGGTTATGGTTGGGGGGCATAGGTGCCCCCAAGCATGGTGTGGTCATGCCAAAATGTATTTAGAAAAAAGGGGAATCTAAACACATTTAAATGATGTGGTGTGCCATTTGTTCTCGTTATGGTTATGCAGTGTGAGAAAGGAAATGGAGGATTACCAATCTCTTTTGGTACTGCATATAGGGATCAAATGGACTTTAAGTTTCCGAGTTGGCATACCTGGTGTCACTATCCCAAAAAGAGGATATGGAGATAATGAACTGATGCTCTCGTATAAAAGCTATAGGTTGGTCAAAAATAATGTCTAAGAGACTGGGTTGCTGATGTAAGATGAGGGAACGATAAGGGGTATCATCCCTAGAGTGATCTGAAGTGATATGGGACTCTAGAGGTTCTTCGAAATGTGGAAGAATACTGGGACTAAAGTCAACACGACCAGATCCACTAGGAGAGTTGTGGAGAATTGCTTCTCTTGGTCTCTCAAATGTGGGTGCCCCCTTACCCAAAAAGTGGGTTTCAATGTAATGGCCACAAGGTGGGTGTGGTGTGAACGCATGGGTTTGATGTAAGGGGGAATAGATAACGTCAAGGGTGGGGATTTTTTCCATAATGTCGTCATCGCGATAGAAGATGGGGTGACTGGTGGAAGAAAGACCACCTGACGTGGTGAAGTGACCGGAATCATCATCATGAGAAGAGAGGTTCACATGCGCATCGTCACAAGGGGTGACTGAAGAGTAAGTAGATAAAGGATCTACTGATGTTGAGCCCAAGATGATCGCTGAAGGAAGGTCAAGTGAAACAACAGGGGAGGATTTAGATGGAATGTTCCCCGAGGGTCTCATGGATGATGATAGGTAAAAAATGCTGGACGAAGGCTCTGTCATCTCGACATCAGGAGGGGGAATGTCAATGGGAGCAGTCATATCTTGTAGTTCTGCTGAAGCAGAATGCGCAAATAGGGGAGAGGTGGACTCATTGCGCTTGGCCTCGAATTGGTGGACCACGATGATAGAGGTGCGGAAGTCCTCAAGGCGGGGAAAAAGATGGGTGTAATGGCCATGAAGATCACACAAAGCACAGGGGTGGTTGGTGTGAATAGTCTTGGGGTTCTTGGCCGCGGTCGCGGAAGGAATAGAGGCTTCTGAGACCGCGGACTCAGGGAATGTGACATTAACCATGGGCTTGAGATGAAGCAATGCAGGACAGGTATGGGAGGCGTGACCGACAACATCACACAAAGCACACTGGATGGTATGCTTTGGAGTCTGAGGAGGAGCAGGGTTTTTCGGGGCAGCCTTGTCCTTTGATGCCCCCTTGCGAGCTTTTCCCTTCTTACTCGAAGCGGTTGCAACAGGAGGTGGTTCTTGTTGAGGTGACTGAGGCACTGATGCAGCGGGAGAAGGCATGGGGCCGGTTGAACCGGGGTAAAAGCAATATTAAGGTTTGGGTTGACCAGGCAAGGTGGGGGCTGGAGGATCAAGGTACCAAATGGGAATCCCAAGGGTCAAGTTAGGAAGAGAGAGGGTGGCCATGACCGGTACCGTGTACACTCCTGGTGGGGGAGATAGGAACGGTATTTGACCAGAGGGGTAATGGCCAGGTGGGACGGCTCCTAAATGGCTAAGGCTTGGAGGAACCATGCCAGGGGGATAAAGAGGCTCATGACTACCAACTGCAGGTGAAGGGCTAGGAGCAGGTTGCGGAGGGCAAGGTTGCTGACTAGCCGAAGCAGGTTGCGTGAGAGCAGCCCAAGACGATTGCATCATGCAAACATTCGATGAGCTAGGGTTAGAGATAGGAGGAGGAGGAAGACCAGGGAAAGTTCCAAGCAGGGAGGAATCTTTGTAAACGCCGGGGCAGACACTGGTCAAGGAATTGACGGTTTGCTTGTTGGCTACAGAAGAGATGGTCGTCTCAGATGAGGTCTGAGAGTTTGGCTCATGATATGTCAACTGGTCAATGGTGACTATCTTTCCATTATGGGGGAAGGACATCTTGCGGAAAACCGCGGATGGGACAGCAGACATAGCATAGGTGTAGCTTCGCTATGTTCCTTTCGGCTTGAAGAACATTGGGGCCACGTTCCAGCGCACGATGTCTTATACCTTTCATGATATTTATCATATTTTTCAACCATACCTGGACGACCTTGCGACTCATTCAGCTGTGTGAAAAGACCATCCAGACCATCTCCTCCAGATATTTCTTCGCTGTAGATGCTACAACATTCGGCTCAATCTGGATAAATGCATCTTCTGCGTCGATTCTGGTATACTTTTAGGGTTTATCATATCCAAAGATGGAATTTGCCTTGATCCGCTGAAGGTTGAGGCTATTTTTAATCTCCCCTCTCCATCCTCGTTACACCAGCTCTAGAGTCTCCAAGGGAAAGCAAATTTCTTACGATGTTTTATCCCAAACTATGTTGAAGTAGCCAAGGGGTTCACATGACTTTTAAAACAAGACGTCCCTTTTTGTTGGAATGATATTTCTCAGCAATATTTTGATACACTTAAGACATTGCTTGTTAACACTCCTCTATTACGTCCTCTGGATTATCATCATGATTTCGCCCTATATCTAGTTGTCACCTTTAGTATGATCGCCATGGTTTTGGTTCAAGTTGATGATGAGGGTAACGAAGATGTTATTTACTACTTGTCTCGAAACCTTCTTGACCCTGAAACGGGTTACGCACATGTTGAGAAGTTAGCGCTGGCTACGGTCCAGGCCAACCAGCATTTTCGTCATTATATCCTTTTACGGACGGTAACCGTGATTTATGATTGTAACCCCATGACCTATATTCTGTCTCGACAGTTTCTGGGGGGCAAGTACTCGAAGTGGATCGTTATCCTCCAAGATTTTGATTTGGAATTCACTACCGCCAAATCAAAGATATCACTCGTTTTCGCTGATCTAATTTGTTCTCTCCCCACTGACTCTGCCCCTTCTTAATCTGAGGATAATATTCCGGACGAAACTCTTTTCTTGATTAGCACCTTCGATCCATGGTATGGTGATATCATCATGTATCCAAACTTCTACTTTTAGGTCTGAATTGACGAAAGATGCCCGACGCCGCATTCGGCATCAGTCGCAACCCTATCGTATTGTCATAGATACCCTTTATCGTGTTGGAGTCGATTCCATGCTCCATCGATGTTTGACCCTCGAGGATGCTGAGAAATTTTTAAATGACTGTCATAGTGGCATCTGTGGTGGTCACATTTCTGGTTATATAACCGCAGAGAAGATCCTTCGTGCTAGCTATTTCTGACCATCCATTTTTAAAGACTGCATTGTCGCAGTACGCAAATGCCATGCATGCCAGATATATCAATGCAACATGCGTACGCCACCTATTCCCTTACACCCTGTCAATACTGTTGGTCCTTTTGCCAAATGGGGCATTGATTTTATGACGCGTAACACTTGCTCGGCCGGGGGCATGCCTATATCATCGTCGCCATCAATTATTTTATGAAATGGGCTGAAGCAATGCCTAAACTAGCTGCAGACAGTAATACAACAGTGCAATTCATATTCAGTCATGTTATTTCTTGGTTTGGTGTCCCTCAAGCCATCGTTACTGATCATGGTTCACATTTTCAGGACTATATGATGGCAGAGTTGACATCTAAGTTGGGTCTGCGTCATGACAACTCAACGCCGTATTACCCTTAAGCTAATGGCCAGGTTGAAGCCATAAACAAAGTTCTTGTTACGATGCTTCAACGAACAATTGGGATCCATAAATAAAATTTGCATCTCATGCTGTTTTTAGCTCTATGGGCTTACCGAACGTCGATTAAGAGTGCAACTGGATTCGCCCCGTTTCAGTTGGTGTATGGTCTAGAAGCTACTCTTCTGATTGAGTGTGAAATTCCTTCACTCAAATTAGCTGTGGAATTATTGCCTAATACTTCACCTGAGGAAGAGCGTCTCCTCTATTTAGAAAGATTGGATGAAACTCGTCGCTTAGCTGCTTTGGACATCAAAGCACAAAAGAAGCGAGTCAAAGCTCACTTTTACCAAACAGTTTCCCCTCATTCTTTTATCGAAGGCGACCTCGTTCTCCTGTATGACCAAGCTCATGAAAAGTCGGGGGCAGGAAAATTCCAACCCATGTGGCATGGGCCCTACATTGTCAAACATGTGTTATAGAATGGGGCCTATGAGCTTATTTATTATGAAGGTTATCCCTTAGCACAGCCCAGAAATGGGTTGTATCTAAAAAAATGTTATGCTTGAGTCATTCATGCATGGTATGTGTACATAGGTGATTTCTTTTCATTTTTGTGCATATTTAGGTTTGATGTTCTTTGTGAGCTTTTTTCTGCTTATTGGGTCTTGCTGGTTCTGCAGATGTCTATTACCCCTTATGTCGGTTTCGTGGATGGTGCATCCCGCAGTACCAGGAGCTTGTGTTCGGTAGCCTGGGCAATTTATAATCCTTCTGGTGAGTTGATTAACCTACAAGGTATTTTTCTAGGACAAACAACAAACAATGTCACTGAATATAGTGTTTTTGTGGAACTATTAATTGAGTCAGTTAACCTTGGCATACACGCATTGCTTGTAAATCTATATTCGTAGCTTGTTATTCTTCAACTTAATGGTCATTATTCGGTTCGAAACCCATGCATTTTGAGATTGTATTTACATATTTGTTTGCTTGGAAGACATTTTGACTTCATCACATATTAACATATACCAAGACGAATGAATACATTAATTGATGCAGTGGCTAACATTGTATTAGATAGACATTTGCACAATTTATAAAACATCATCATATGTAAATAGCCCCATGTAGAAAAAAAATGTATATATATATATATATATATATATATATATATATATATATATATATATATATATATATATATATATATATATTGATTGTTTGTAGCGTGTGCATCATAAAAACCCAAAAATATATATGTATGTTTCAGTTACATCTCGAGACAACATACGCAGAAATAAAAAGCCTAGGTGCCTAATCAACATGGTGCTCATGATATCATGTCATTGCCCTTACCATCCGACTCAGCAAGCAGTGGATACGACTTGGCACCCCTACAGTATGCCTCTGGTAGGCCCAAGGCGCATCATCCAATCAAGCATAGTCTGGGATTCCACGAGCGATCCCCTCCATATTTTTTACTATCTCCTCCTCGCTGCCCTCACCATGAGGATCAAAATTGCGAGGATTTCGCCTCACTATCAGTGACATACCTACAGGCCTCTTTGGGCCAACATCTGCATACATAAAATATTAACTGTCAGAACATGCATATATACCAAAAAATTATAAACTCATGAAAATAAAAAATGAGTCTCACCTAGCTCTTCGTCCCAATCCTCTCTCTCCGGGGGTCGAAGGTATGGATCACCGGTGAAGTATATACCAGAGTAAGGCCAATCCTCCACGAAAATCAGTTGTCGTCGAAGACAATAAAAAAACTTTGGCCTCCAAGACATCTGTTGGCCACCCCCTCCTTTGGGCATCAGCTCAGCCCATCGGGCCATCTGTGGTTCTCTGGGTGGTGGCATCGGGACAATGACCTCCTCACGCTGGAATATCAGTAGTCGTTCCAAGAAGAATGATACCAAAATGGATCCATACCCAAACTGCTTCAGTTTGGTCTTCTTGCTCTTGGTAAGCTGTCGTTTGATGTTAATGGTCATGGCCTCTGCCCAGCTGTAGAGAGTCGGGTTCAGGCAGTATACGACGAGAAGCAGTTGTGTCTTTATGGCCTCATGTGGTGCTTGCAATCTTGCAGCCTGTGTGATAGTGCACAGTAGTACTTTTAGTGCCAGATTTGGGATGGTTTGGATGTCAACCTTCTCGCTCCCTGTTCCATTGCATGCCCCTCAACACACTTTGTCGATCACCATCCCCATACTCTCCCCAGAGGGATGGGTACCAGTCAACATAGGGACTGCACCCCTCCACAAAAATCCTATGATAAAATAGACATCAGAAACTTCAAGTTCAAGTTCTTGATCTCGGAGAAAAAAAATTTCTTGATCCTCGTCCCAAATGCTTATCAAATATTGAAGCAATTTCGGTTGAGCCCAGAGGCACGGTGTGAGGAAGAATTTCTTTAGCCCACAACCTCTGAGGGCGTTCATGCACCATTCATTCTCCATGGAAAGTTCATCCTCCTCACTGTGTTCTCTCTCTTTCCACTCAATCACCATTTTTTCTTCTTAGTACCTGCACATTGTTCATATGACCATTATTAGTCTACTTAGGCATCATAATTTGCAAGAAATTGACTTCATTTTTCTCAAATTTATGTGGATTTTTGGGTTGCACGGTTGGTGCGACTGTTTCGCTAACATTTGCGCCAATGGGCATGCCCTTTGTGTAAAAAAGGGGTGATTGGCGCAGATCCGTGCCCGAAACCTGCGCCAACCGCGATGCCCTAGTTTCAAAAAATCCTCCCCTAAAAGATTCAAAATGACAAATATAGGTAATGAAATTAGCTTAAAATATGGAAAATGGTGTCGACTCTTACTTGAGACTGACAGAATCAATATTGGTTCACTGGATCGCTTGCAATTGTCACCACAAGATCGCAAGGCAAATGGGTCACTGTTGCTCCACAAAGAGGTAAAAGTGAAAAGTAAATATTTTTTACCACTTATGGAATTTTATAACTTTTCAAAATCTTAAATTAGGTTTTAAAACATATTTGTCGATTATTTCATCATATTGTTGTCGAGGAATACGTTTTACCCACGTCTTTTTGTGCAGTGACAGGTTTTCATGTGGTTATGACAAAGAAACGAGTTGTATTTTATACTTTTTCGGACTCAATAAAAACACAAAAAATTTACTACTGGAGTCACCTTTCAGCTCTTTTCTGACTCTCTAAAACTAAAAATATTTCCGAGACGCTTGTTGTTTTGAACTCGTTAAATGGCTGTGAAACGATATCTACCCAGTATATGTTTACCCCTTTTTCGGGTTGGAATAGATTATTTACAAAAAATGAATACCTTAGCCTATTGCGACTAAGAGGTTCTCTTGGATACTGTTTTCTACCTTTTTGGATCTGAGAGACTATTTACAAAAAGGGCCTTGCTAGAGTTTTCCTTTCCGCTTTCTTTTCAAACTCTCTAAACATGAAAAGATGCCGAGTTCTCTCTTTGTCAGACTCGTTAAAAACTGATGACATCGGACTCCGTCGTTATGAAGTTACTCGAGTTCCTCCTTCCTAGGGCTCGTAAAATGTACTAGGTTAGATTTCTCTGAAGGACATGTTAGCCCCCCTATAAATTTTTGACAAGAAAACAGGGGGCTAAAATGTTGTTGAGCCTTCAAGGAATGCATTTCCCCTAAAAACACATCATCCTTGAAGACTTTTTATGTTCCCTGCCTTTGACTGTCTCCCACTGATAATCTGTTGTCCATGAGCCCTGCTGAATGATAAAAATTGTGCTCCAAAGGCCATTTTCTATCCCTTTTTCCCCTGCAGAATCCTCCTTTTTCCCCTTTTTTTCCCCTCTTCAAAATCCCCTTCTACCCCCTCTTTTTCCCACTAACTCCTAAATTTCCCCTTCTTCCCTCTATCGTTTCCCATTTTCGGCCTCAAATTTCACTGAAAAGGGCTGAAAAACCCATACTCTACACATTGGACCTTAGCCCCCTTCAGGCCAGCCCCTCACCGTTTCCCTCTACGTGACCCAGTGTCATGACCAGGCACCCAGGCGGAAGGCGCTTATCACATATGATATCGGGGGCAACATCGACCATTGATCTCCGCAGATCGGATGGTCCCCATTAACTCCGCAAGCGCCTGTCGTTCTTCTCATTCCCCTCTCTGATCACGCCAGCACCATCTATTTACCTTCCAGATCGATGGTCTTTAGTACATCCGTCCTAGTGGTCCCCTCCACAAACACTGTTCACAAACCTGGCGGTATCTATCGCACCGCCTTTGGGCGGTAGGCGGTGTTTTCTCATCACCCAATGATTCCACTCAACATTCGACGTGTGGCAGCAGCACTGTTCCAAAACCTCTTGCTCATCGCATGTTATCTTTCGGTACAGGACGCGGAGCGATATCACTGTCAGTCGTCAGATCTGTCCTTGCCCATCCAACAGTCATTGTTCCATCAAGTTGTGCGGGTTTTAATCCAAGGTCACAGTTCTCCTGGGCCCGCCACGTCATCCGTCCACGTGCCTTCATCGTTTTTCTCGCCCGTCCCCTTTTATAATCCATTTAAAGATTAAATTTTAATGTTTTTTACGTTAAACGTTTGCCTCGACACCTTCCATTGTTTTTCGCCAACCTTCACCAGAGAATTTCTCCACCATTCCTCAGCATTTTTTCGCCATTTCTCCGCCATCCCACTATCATCCTCGCAGTCGTCCACATCATCCCACCCCCATACATGTTTTTCGTAACAGGTTTTCGTGTTTTGCAGGGTTACCAACAGTAAATGGCCGCCATGATTCAGGATTTATGTCATAGCAACAGAAAACACAGGGAAGAGTGTGCACAGAGATCGTATCATGGAGAAAAGCCCAAGATAGTGCTCTGACACGAATTCCATTAAAAGAACAGGGTTTGACCCTGTAAAACTATCTCGGAGCCATTAAAATGTGGATCCTGCAGACAGAGATATAAATGAAGCAGCAGAGAGTTTAAGGCCCGAAGGTGAAGATCTTGGAGCCTTGATTCAGTTTTTTAGAGACAAAGTACTAGATTGAAGACATTGAGGATCACACAGAAGGTTTGTAGCGCATAAATTAATGTATATCGGGTGGTTTACATCAGCATAATGTTTTCCCCACGAAAGGACACAGTGTCCATGCGGTTTTCATCCTATGCCTTGTTGTAGAGAGATTTTCTACCCTGACAACAGTCCTATGCTTCCAGTGCATTAGTTATATAGTATGGTAGACCCCACAGTTTTTCATACACCTCGGTTTATTCACCAGAATTCTGCAATAAGCTACGTCAAGTACATCAAAGACATACCTTGAGCAAATTGCAGCCTGACGAGGATCACTCTTCCATCTGAAAAGTGCAGAAGATAAATGCTCAGAATTAAAACCGAATGGAGCCTCGGCCCTCCTGTTGCTTCAGAGTTTTAATGCTGCATTTAAGTTTACAACTACCATTATTTTTTTTCTCCTATAAGAATTCCTGAGAACATATTGTAAAGGGTTGTTGTTTGGCTGTTGTCGTTGCTATTAGAGGGTTCATTCTGACTGTAAGAACAGTCTTGGGAGGGAGTAGTAGAGTATTTGTATGTAGTAGGCTGGGAGGAGAAGTCTGGACTGTATTAGCCTTTGAGCTCAGTGTATATGACTGGTTTTGCATCATTAATCAAGCACATTTCACAGGATCATGGTCTATTACTATTGGTGACATTTTTCTAACTCTGTTTATTACATTTACATACTGTTTCATATTCTTCTAGGCTTGCATCAAAAATATGGCATAGGATTTACCCTTGTTAGGTACCCTATGTCTCTGCTCTCCTTGCCTTCAATGTTTTCCACTGTATGTGTTATCTAAGGATTTATTTCAGTTAATTTAACCAGTGTAGTGGATGTCATTGCCTGCTAGCTAATGTATGAATTAAATGAATCTGTCTTTAGATGTTCTTATTGGGTTTAAGCTGGAAGATTTGGGAACACTGGGGATGAGAGTTAGCCCTGTCCACTAGGATCCTTGTGTGACCAACTGGCCTTTCTAAGATATCTCTGTTAAACTTATCTATGTTTTCCCTTGGAGCATGCTAAAGCTAACCTGGAGTTAAATGACCTCTGGTCTGATCTATAAGCTGCCCCTTTGTCTCTCCATCGAAAGCTGCCTCTGAGTATGTCCAAGCAGGTCTGGAGTTAAATGACCTCTGATCTGATCTATAGATAGAAATTAGGTTGCTTTCCTTCTTTCACTTTCAATCTTTAATGTTCCATCCCACCATCTAATCTAAAAAGATCATTTAGTATTAGATGACTTGCCCTCTGGAAGCCTTGGCTAGTTGTTGCAAGTAATCCCCTTTCATGACTCCATAGCCCAATGGATGGCATTTTCTTGACCTATCCTCGTTGCTGAAACATCCTGTTGTTTTGTTCCTTTCTCCCATTACTTTCTCAATCCATGGTCTCATGACCAACCCAGCAACCAACCAACCAAATAATTTTAACCCCCCCCCCCCCTTGTGCTTCATACCTAGCCTAATACCTCATCTTGAGCTTCAAAGATATACCATTCTTTGTTTCGTTGGAGAGATCCCTCTCCGGGTTCAGGAGGGCTAGATCCTAGGACCCCAAAGTGGTTTGATGTTGTCTTATCTTTTGGTATTGCCAAATCTGCCAAAACATAGGAACCCCAACATAATGGCGACTCCACTGGGGAAAGAGACCAATCAGCCTTGATTTGGTAAATCACTGTGGTGGACAGTAAATTCTTCAATCATCCACCTGGAGACTCCAAAATTCCTAAATAATTAAAGGACTCCACTGGTGATCAGTAGGCTGCTGATTATCTGTGTGTTCACAAGACTCCACTGGCAGACCATGTCACAATACAACATCATCCTGGCCAAAGACCAAGACACGTCACTAATGGAAGACCCTGAACGGTTTGCAGAAATGTTTCTAGACTTCATGGCAGCGTGTCGTGATACAATTTCTAGTGACTTGGAAGAACTGAAGGTGGAGGACCTTCCAGGGGCTGTTCTTCGCAGCTCAAAATACATTCCTATGCTTCAGAAAAAAATTTAGAGCTGGTGGTTGAGAGGTATGAAGCTGAAATTGAACTTTTAAACTCACAAGAGAAATCATTCTATTTCAAAGACCCGAGAGCCTTTTTGGAAAGTCTCCCTCCTCCTAAAACAGAAGAAATTCCACTTCTTTTTGATGTGCAAGAAGAAGATGAATGGGATTTCAAGAGCCACACTGAAGATGCAGTGGAAGACGCAATAATCGAAGTTTCCCAGGATACAGACAGCCTACTAGTGGAGCCCCCTAATAAATTTTTGACAAGCAAACAGGGGGCTAAAATGTTGTTGAGCCTTCAAGGAATGCATTTCCCTTGAAAACACATCATCCTTGAAGAATTTTTATGTTCCCTGCCTTTGACTGTCTCCCACTGATAATCTATTGTCCATGAGCCCTGCTGAATGATAAAAATTGTGCTCCAAAGGCCATTTTCTGTCCCTTGTTCCCCTGCAGAATCCTCCTTTTTCCCCTTTTTTTCCCCGCTTCAAAATCCCCTTCTACCCCCTCTTTTTCCCACTAACTCCTAAATTTCCCCTTCTTCCCTCTATCGTTTCTCATTTTCGGCCTCAAATTTCACTGAAAAGGGCCGAAAAACCCATACTCTACACATTGGGCCTTAGCCCCCTTTAGGCCAGCCCCTCACCATTTCCCTCTACGTGACCCAGTGTCATGAATAGGCACCCGGGTAGAAGGCACTTATCGCATATGATATCGGGGGAAACATCGATCGTTGATCTCCGCAGATCGGACGGTCCTCGTTAACTCTGCAAGCGCTTGTCATTCTTCTCATTCCCCTCTCTGATCGCGCCATCACCGTCTATTTACCCGCCAGATTGACGGTCTGCAGTACATCCGTCCCGGTGGTCCCCTCCACAAACACTGTTCACAAACCCAGCGGTATCTATCACACCGCCTTTGGGCGATAGGTGGTATTTTCCCATCGCCCAACGATTCCACTCAGCATTCGACGCGTGGCAGTGGCACTGTTCCAAAACCGCTTGCTCATCGCACCTTATCTTTCGGTACAGGACGCGGAGCGATATCGCTGTCAGCCGTCAGATCTGTCCTTGCCCATCCAACAGTCGTCGTTCCACCAAGTTGCGCGGGTTTTAATCCAAGGTCACAGTTATCTCGGGCCCGCCACATCATCCGTCCATGTGCCTTCATCATTTTTATCGCTCCTCCCCTTTTATAATCCATTCAAAGATTAAAATTTAATGTTTTTTATGTTAAACGTCTGCCTCGACACCTTCCACTGTTTTTCGCCAACCTTCACTAGAGAATTTCTCCACCATTCCTCATCATTTTTTCGCCATTTCTCCACCATCCCACTATCATCCTCGCAGTCTTCCACATCATCCCACCCCCATACATGTTTTTCGTAACAGGTTTTCGTGTTTTGCAGGGTTACCAACAGTAAATGGCCGCCATGATTCAGGGTTTCTGTCATAGCGACAGAAAACACAGGGAAGAGCATTCATAGAGATCGTATCATGGAGAAAAGCCCAAGATAGTGCTCTGACACGACTTCCATTAAAAGAACATGGTTTGACCCTGTAAAACTATCCCAGAGCCATTAAAATGTGGATTCAGCAGACAGAGATATAAATGAAGCAGTATAGAGTTTAAGGCCCGAAGGTGAAGATCTTGGAGCCTTGATTCAATGTTTTAGAGACAAAGTAGCAGATTGAAGACATTGAGGATCACACAGAAGGTTCGTAGCGCATAAATTAATGTATATCGGGTGGTCTACATCAGCAGAATGTTTTCCCCACGAAAGGACAAAGTGTCCATGCAGTTTTCATCCTATGCCGTGTTCTAGAGAGATTTTATACCCTGACAACAGTCCTATGCTGCCAGTGCGTTACTTACAAAGTATGGCAGACCCCACAGTTGTTCATACACAGTTTATTCACCAGAATTCTGCAACAGGCTACGGCAAGTACATCAAAGACATACCTTGATAAAATTGCAGCCTGACGAGGATCACTCTTCCATCTGAAAAGCGCAGAAGATAAATGCTCTGAATTAAAACCGAATGGAGCCTCAGCCCTCCTGCTGCTTCATAGTTTTAATGCTTCATTTAAGTTTACAACTACCATTGTTTTTTTTATCCTATAAGAATTCCCGAGAACATATTGTAAAGGGTTGTTGTTCAGCTGTTGTCGTTGCTGTTAGAGGGTTCATTCTGACTATTAGAATAGTATTGGGAGGGAGTAGCAGAGTAGTTGTATGTAGTAGGTTGGGAGGAGAAGTCTGGACTATATTAGCCTTTGAGCTCAGTGTATATGATTGGTTTTGCATCATTAATCAAGCACATTTCACAGGATCCTGGTCTATTACTATTGGTGACGTTTTTGTAACTCTGTTTATTACATTTACATACTGTTTCATATTCTTCTGGGCATGCATCATAAATATGGCATAGGATTTACCCTTGTTAGGTACCCTATGTCTCTGCTCTCCTTGCCTTCAATGTTTTCCACTGTATGTGTTATCTAAGGATTTATTTCAGTTAATTTAACCAGTGTAGTGGATGTCATTTCCTTCTAGCTGATGTATGAATTAAATGAATCTGTCTTTAGATGTTCTTGTTGGGTTTAAGCTGGAAGATTTGGGAACACTGGGGATGAGAGTTAGCCCTGTCCACTAGGATCCTTGTACGACCAGCTGGCCTTTCTAAGATCTCTCTGTTAAACTTATCTTTGTTTTACCTTGGAGCATGCTAACGATGACCTGAAGTTAAATGACCTCTGGTCCAATCTATAAGCTACCCCTTTGTCTCTCCATCGAAAGCTGCCTCTGAGTATGTCTAAGTAGGTCTGGAGTTAAATGACCTCTGATCTGATCTATAGATAGAAATTAGGTTTCTTTCCTTCCTTCACTTTCAATCTTTAATGTTCCATCCCACCATATAATCTAAAAATATCCTTTAGTATTAGATGACTTGCCCTCTGGAAGCCTTGGCTACTTGTTGCAAGTAATCCACTTTCATGACTCCATAGCCCAATGGATGGCATTTTCTTGACCTATCCTCGTTACTGAAACATCCTGTTGTTTTCTTCCTTTCTCCCATTACTTTCTCAGTCCATGATCTCATGACCAACCCAACAACCAACCAACCAAATCGTTTTAAACCCCCCTCCCCTTGTGCTTCATACCTATCCTAATACCTCATCTTGAGCTTCAAAGATATACCATTCTTTTTTTCGTTGGAGAGATCCCTCTCCGAGTCCAGGAGGGCTAGATCCTAGGACCCCAAAGTGGTTTGATGTTGTCTTATCTTTTGGTATTGCCAAATCTGCCAAAACATAGGAACCCCAACAGGACAAACTTACATCGCAAGCA